>OZ023067.1:31691063-32291063 GCA_963992785.1 Tenthredo livida
AAGCATGGTGGTAGTAGAGTTAGGTAATGTAGAACAAAAAATAGAGGTTATGAAAAAGAAAAGACAGCTGAGGGGCAGGAGGGAGAGGATAGAGGACGACTTAACGTGGAGGGAGAGGAGGATGCAGTGGAAGCTAGAAAGGATAGCTGGGGTAGAGGGGCGCAAAGGAAATGAGGTAAGAGTGGGGTACGGAAAAATAGTGATAGGAGGTGAACTATGGAGGTGGGACGAAAGGCGGAAAGCGCTGAGAGGGGCAGGAGGCGAAATAAGAGCAGCAGGGAATGCGGGGGAAAAAGAAGACGAAGAGGCTAGGAAAGAGGCTGATAGAGAAGAGCAGGGGGAAGAAGGGGCAGTAGGGGGATGGAAAGGGTGCACGAGAGGAAGAGGGAGAGGCAGAGGCGGGGGGATGGGAAGGGGAGGAGATTAGATAGAAAGAGAAAGAAGGGGTGGAAAGCAGCATTCTGGAACGTGGCGGGGTTAGGGAGGAAAGATGAAGAATTTTGGAGAAGATTAGAGGAATGGGATGTTATAGTGCTTGTAGAGAAGGTGGTGGAGAAGGGATGGGGAAGGATAAAGAGCAAGCTACCGGAAGGATACGTGTGGGAGGCGCAGTTCGCAAAGAAAAGGAATATAAAAGGTAGGGCAATGGGGGGAATGGTTACTGGGGTAAGAAGGGAATTAGTAGAGGAGCACGGGGAGACTGCGGTAGAAATGAAAGGGGTGAGTGGAAAGAGGGTAAGGATAGGGGGGGAAAGATGGATTATCTTGGGGATATACGTAAGCGGGGATATTAAAGAGAAGATAGACGGAATAAGGGGAAGAGCGGAGAAAGCGGGTAGTGATGTAAAAGTGATGGTAGGTGGAGATTTTAACGCGAGAACCGGGCAGGAAGGGGAAGGGTGTTGGGGGGTAGAGGAGGAAGAGGGAAGGGGGAGGAAGTCAAAGGATAGGAAGGTAACGGCAGAGGGCAGGGAACTGCTAAAGTTCCTGGGGGAGATGGGATGGTCAATATGGAATGGGGACACAGATGGAGACGAAAACGGTGAATTCACGTACGTGGGTGCGGTAGGGGAAACAGTGATAGATTATGCGATAGGGGGAAGGGAAGAAAGGGAAAAGGTAGAAAGGCTGGATATAGTGGAGAGGGTAGACTCCGATCATCATCCAGTCGTGGTATGGGTAAAAGGGGAAGTAGAATGGACAAGGCAAGAGGAAAGGCAGAAAAGGTTAGAGAGGGGGGACTGGTCAACACAGGGGAGGCAGAGATTCATGAGAGAGGTGAGATCGGAGGGAGAGGGGATGACGGAGGTGGGAAAGGAAATAGAAGAGAGGATGAGAGAATTTAGGAGAGCGATAGAGGCCGGGGGGGGGGTGGGAGAGCGGACGAAGAAGAAGGGATGGAGTGACGAGGAGTGTAAGGAAAAGAAACGGGAGGCCAGAAAAAGCCTGAGAAAGTGGCGGGGAGGGAAAGGGGGAGTAAATGAGTATAGTATATGAGTTTAGAGTAGAGTAAGAGGGAATATAATAGGATATGCGAAAAGAAGAAAAAAGAGCAGAATGAGAGATTTATAAGGGAAGTAGTGGAAGCCAGAACGGAAAGTAAGGTATGGGGAATCGTCAACAGGGAGAGGAAGAGATGGAAAAGGGTCAATGAGGGGATAGGGGAGGAGAAATGGAAAGAATACTTTATGGGGCTACTAGGTGGGGTGGAGGAAAAAGTAGTGAGGGGGGGAGGAGCGGAGAAAAGGGATGGGGACGAGGAGGGGGAGATAACGAGGCAGGAAATTAGGAAGGCGATTGAGAAGATGAAAGACGGCAAGGCGCCGGGAGGAGACGGGGTAGTGAACGAGGTATGGAGGTATGGGGGGGAGGAGGTAGGGGAATGGGTTTGGAAGATATGCAACAGGGTGTGGAGAGGAGAAGGTTGGCCAGAGGAGTGGAGGGAGGGGCTGATAGCGCCGATAATAATGAAAGGGCATGGAGAAAGGGTAGAAGAGTACAGGGGGGTAACACTGATGCCGACCCTGTACAAAGTGTACGCCACGGTGCTGGCGAGTAGACTAAAGGAGGAGGTGGAGAGTAAGGGGCTGATACCTCATAATCAAACGGGCTTCAGAAGAGGAATGGGGACGATAGATAACATCTACGTTTTAAATTATCTAATAAATAGACAGGTAGGAGAGGAGAAAGGTAAGATGGTGGCGCTCTTCGTAGACCTGAAGGCGGCGTTTGATTCAGTAGACAGGGGAGATCTATGGGAGGCGTTGGAAAGAAGGGGCGTAAGAGAAGATTTGAGGGTGAGGATTGAGGAGATATATAGGGAAACGAAAAGTAGAGTGAGAAGTGGGGGTGCAGAGGGGGAAAGTTTTTAGACAGCACGAGGGGTGAGGCATGGATGTCCGCTCAGCTCGGGGTTATTTAACCTGCTGATGGCGGACATGGAAGAAGAGATGGCGAAGGTTGGGGGAATTGGGGGGGGGTGTGGCTAGGAAGGGGAAAGGTGAGAACGTTAGCGTATGCGGACGATATAGCGGTGTTGGCGGAAAAAGAGGAGGATATGGAGGCAATGATTAGAAGGTTGGAAAGGTATATGGATAGGAAGAGGTTAGTGGTCAATGTAGGGAAAACGAAGGTAATGAGATTTAGGAAAGGGGGGGGGGGGGGGGGGGATAGGAAAAAGATAATAGATTGGACGTGGAAAGGGAAAAGAATAGACGAGGTGAAGGAGTTTACGTACTTGGGATACACGGTAAAGAGCAATGGGGGGCAGGAAGCGCACATAAAGGAAAGGATAAGAATGGCAGGGGTGGTAATGAGGCAGGTATGGGGCATAGGAAAAAGAAGGTTTGGGAGAGATTGGGAGAGAAGATTGTGGCTGTTCGACAGGTTAGTATGGACGGTAATGGAGTACGGTGCGGAGATATGGGAAGGGAGGGAGTGGGAGGGGATGGAGGCGATGCAGGAAAAGTTCCTTCGATGGACCTTAGGAGTGGACTGGCGGACCCCAGGGTACGCGGTAAGGGAGGAGCTGCAGAGGGACAAGCTGAGGATAAGGGCAGGAAAAAGGGTATGGAAATTCGAAAAGAAATTGGAAGAGGGGGGGGGGGGGCAGCGAGTTAGCTAGAAGAGCGTGGGAGGAGGTAAGGGGGAGAGTAAGGGACGGAAAGATAGGATCGAGGTGGGAGAGGGAAAGGGAAAGCTTCTATGTAGAAAGGGAGATGGATGGATGGGACGTAATAGAAAGGAGGGAAAGGGGGGAAATAGGGTGGGGGGAAGTAGAGGAGAGGGACAGAGAAATGCAAGAGAGAGAGAGGTGGGAGCGGGTGGTGAAGTCGAAATATAATAGGTGGTACAGGGTGGTTGAAAGCGAGGGGATACTGGGGTATTTAAAAAAGGGGTGGGGGAGAGCAGATGGAGAAGACTAGCGAGGTTTAGGCTGGGAAATGAAATGGGAGAGGGACGATATTGGGAAGAGGGGGAGAGGAGGAAGTGTAGAATGTGCGGAGGGGAAGAGGAGTCATGGGAGCATGTATGGGAAAGATGCACTGGGGGGGATGAGAGTGGGGAAACCTGGCAGGAAGTAGTAGGGAAGATACTAGGAGGGGAAGGGGAGGGAGAAGAGTGGCTAAGGGGATCAGAGAAAAGAAGGGCGGAAGGGAAGGAAAGGGAGGGAGAGGGGGAGTGAAAGAAGAAGAGTGAATGGGAAGCGGAAGTACGGTAGGGAACTGTATGATAAGTTTGGCTAGAGGAGTAAGATAGAATAAGAATAGGCTAAGAATAGAATAAGATGGCGTGGTGGAGCGGGAGAGAGAGAGAGATGAGTAGGTAGGATAGAGATAAGTAGGATAAGGTTGGCATAAAATAAGGATGATGTAAGGAATGATGTAATATAAAATGTAAAAAGAATGTAAATGTGATAAAGGAAGAAATGTAAAGGAGAATGTAAGGAGGAGGAGCGGAAGCTCTTGTAACCCCAAGGGAAACAATAAAGAACAATACAATACAATATTCAACCTATATCAAATGATAAATTTCTAAATATATGGCCACCTAAATGTTAACATAGATGTCAACAAATATCTCTGCGTATATGTCGATATATATATGCCAAATAGATGTCGGATATATATTAGGATGTCCGTTATTTCCCGAAATGACTCTTTTTACTTGGGTATGGGCCAAATTATTAGTTTATAGCCCAAAAACAATTATGCTTTTTTTTTTTTTTTTTCAAAGCCATGAACCCCCGCCTGTAGGACGATACTTGTCTCATTCGATTAACATGGGATTTTTTACCTTTTTAGACTTTAATTTTTTTTTCGCTTACTACTTTCATCACCTCATCGAATATTGTTGATTCTACCACTGTTCTGACCTCTTTGGATGGACATATTTTTACATTGATGGAAAATAAAATTTAAGTTTTGGAGCGGAAAATTTTTTTTCACCGTTTTTTTTATATCTTTTGAATGTTTTTGAATTTAAACAAAAAGCATTGAAAAGTCAATTGATTCAAAAATATTCAAAAATATACGAAAAATACAGTAAAAATTAATTTTGAAAAAAAACTTCAAAACTTACGAAATTTTTTTTTTTCCACTGATGTAAAAATATGTCCATCCAAAGAGGTCAGAACAGTAGTAAAATCAACAATATTTGATGAGGTAATGAAAGTTAGTGAGCGAAAAAAAAATTAAAGTCTAAAAAGGGTCCGACGTTTAATTGAGTATAATTCGAAAACTACATATCACACGTGAGAAATGTTAGGTATGAAAAATATTAAGATTGAAGTGAACTTCAATGTGGTGATATGAAGAAAATATGGCAACTCCGGAAAGTTGAAAAAAATTGGTAGAAAATTAGTTTTTCAAATGTCTCAAAAACCATACGTTTTTTCCTGCTCAAATTTACAGAAGATATTCATCTACAGTGTGGAAACAACGTGTATACATTTTATCATAGGGCCAGATTTCGTTTGAAAGATATGATTTTTTCACTGAATTTATTTCCGAAGTCAATGGAAACAAAGTACAAACAAAAAAAAAATAGAAGAATTGAAAAGTTTGGCCAAGTTTCGTAACATGCGCGGATTTGGTTAAAAAATGTGATTTTTGTACTAAATTTATTTCTAAGAAACAACATTAAGGGGGTATATACACCTTTAAATGGGATAAATTTCTGAAAAACCATTTCCCTACGTACGTAGGGACGAGCATATCACTGAGCACTACCGCTCGCTGAAGTGGCTCAAAACCGGGGTACGAAGGCAGTACTTTCTAGGCTGTCTGATATATCAAGTACTCGCCTCACACACCCCTAAGTTTTTGTTTGACAGGCTTTCACTGCAAGAAGGAGACGGTCAAAGGTCCACTCGAAGGCCCAGGGACTGGTTACAACCACCGAGCTGTAGGACCAAGCTCGTCAAGAACTCGTTCACGCGCGCGGCCCCAGACTTGTGGAACAAGCTGCCGCCATCAATTAGACAAGCCAAGGTCATCGAGAACTTCAAGAAGCGCCTGTACGAGCACCTACAAACTGCAACTTAACCGAGACGCGCCAAACGCTCTAGCTTCATTGTCCACTGTTATTTCCTTTGTTTGCTTAATTTATTTCAGAAGTGTCATACCAGACGCACACCTGCCCTGCACCACTCGACGGGTTGATCGAGTAGCTCGTCCTGGGGCTGCGGGGTCTCTGCTTCTGCTTCTACTTCCCTGACTCAAACTTTTCTATGGCATGTTGCTCTTTCTGCGCTCCTTCTGAACGCTCTATGTTGCTGGTTTTTAGCTATGAACTAACTGATTCAAATTTTAACTTTAACTTTTAACTTTGTTCCTTAATTTAGTCTTAATCTTATCCCTATTATATTTTAATCATAATTCGCACCTTACTCTGCTACTGCAATCTATCAATGTATCTCATTACTATTATTGCTCTCAAACTCTGTAATGACCTACGCTTGAGGGGACTTGGTCCCAGAGCGCACAATAAATATCGCTTTCTCTCTCTCTCTCCCTTTTTTTTTCAACTTAAAGACTCTGATGAAATTCAAAAAATCATCATGTTTGGGGAGGGTTTGACCTTCATTATCCATATCTCACATCATGTTCTACTTCCGGTCTAATAGTCGCTGCGCTGAAGACAGGAAAATACAAAATCACTCGGTTGACGCAGAGAATCAGACCCAGCGTTGGACCGATCTTGGAATTTTTGGTTCTCAATTGTTCATAAGACATGCCTCTATCAGATGAACATAGAACGTTTTGATAAACCCATTTTTAGTTGAAATAATAGAAAATCAAGCAAAATTTTTTTTCAAATTCAGAAAAAAATCGACAAAATTCAATAACTCAAGTAATTCTTGCAATATAAAAAAGTTCTATGTTCATCTGATAGAGGCATGTTTTATGAACAATTGAGAACCGAAAATTCCAAGGACGGTCCAACGCTGGGTCTGATTCTTTGCGGCAACCGAGTGATTTTGTATTTTCCTGTCTTCAGCGCAGCCACTATTAGACTGGAAGTAATACATGATGTAAGATATGGATAATGAAGGTCAAACCTTCCCCAAACATGATTATTTTTTTAAATTTAATTAGAGTCTTCAAGTTGAACAAAAAAGGAGAATTGTTTTTCAGAAATTCAACCCATTTAAAGGTGTATATACCCCCTTAAGGGAGGGATATACCCGATTTCTTACCGACACCGCCTATATCTCCGAAACGGGGCTATCAATCGACTTGTCCTTTCGGCAGCCGATGTTTGACGAGTAATGAGTTCGAACTCGTACATTTGTTCGAATAAAATCGGGATTTTTTTTTTTTTTTTTTTGATCGAAAAGTGTTGGCGTGCCATTTATGTCGACTTATATCAAAGCCTACGTATAAAAAATGCAAAATCTATCAAGAGAGCCCGATTCTATATGGAATTCCGAACACAACCATCCCAAAACATCTTTGTTTTCGACAACGATGAAGGGGCCAGTTGTATTCTACGTTTTTGTAGTAATTCTCGCGATTGTCAACGGCTGAGAGCAGCTGAGAGCAGCCATTGCCGCTAATGTCATTATATTAGTTCCCACACCGCCCGTGAGATGTCGCCACGCTGTTACGTTGATACACCTGTAACCACGTGACTCGACCTGCGGTCCAATCGTCTCTCACTAATAAGCTAAAAATTTGCGGGTGGCTACATCTCACGGGCGGTCTGGAAACTAATATAATGACATTAGCGGCAATGGCTGCTTTCAGCTGCTCTCAGCCGTTGACAGTCGCGAAAATTACCACAGAAACGTAGAATACAACCGGCCCCTTCATCGTTGTCGAAAACAAAGATGTTTTCGGATGGTTGTGTTCGAAATTCCCTATAGAATCGGGCTCTCTCGGTCGATTTTGCATTTTTTATGCGTAGGATTTGATATAAGTCGACATAAATGGCACGCCAACACTTTTCGATCAAAAAAAAAAAAAATCCCTATTTCATTCGATCAAATGTACCAGTTCGAACTCATTACTCGTCAAACATCGGCTGCCGAAAGGACAAGTCGATTGATAGCCCGGTTTCGGAGATATTCGACGGGCCGGTAGCAAATCGGGTATACCCCCCCCCCCCCCCCCCCTTAAGTTATGAATTTTCGTGAATTTAAAAAAAATAAATTCAGTAAAAAATTCATATTTTCCAAACGAAATCTGGCCCCATGATAAAATATATGGGGCATTCCGGCTCAACTCAACCGGCCAACGGAAGTGACCTCTTCGATTTTGTTCTCGAAATAATATATGGTAGTTCTGTATTAAACATAACATGTCTGCAAAGATCAAGCCTTAAGGTACTTCCGCAGTAAGTTTTGGGGGCATAGGGTGGGGATGAACATCAAAGGTTCCGACATTCCGCTGCATCTTATAAAAAAAAAAAAATGAAAACAATAAGTGTTCATGGGTAAATGGAAACCCCTGCAATTCGGTTCATTTTGGCTTTTTACGAATAATTGATGGCTAGAAAATGGTTCTCACCCTTGGAAATTAGTAATATTATTTTATTTATGATTTAAAATTTTCGTAATATGTTTGGCAACAACGCTTTTTCGTCCCATAGAGTTGGCGGAATAGAAAGAGAGAAGAGAACTAGTGAGTCAGATCATCTTTGTTGGATGACGCATGCGCCGCGTTTATTTTCATACGAACATAACCTACGTCCAGTGTTGCGTATCGTTATTTTAGCATGATAGTGCTTGGCGTAATTTCGCGGCAATAAAAGGTTATATTGTTCGTGTGCTGTCAAAATATTTTGTTGACTTTGATCGAAAACATCTATGAAATAAAATATGGAAAATTCGGAGAGTGACTCGCGAGTGAGGTATAAAGGGAGATTCATTAGAGTGAAGACAAAAAAACACAAAATTGCTGTGCAAACTACAGGAAAAGCCAATAAAGGAAGGAGGGTTAGCGAACCTAAGGTCGAGCTCAACACATCTGGACCATCTGAAGCATCCGAATCAGTAAAATGTGACAATCGCATTGTGAACCTAACTCTGTTAGGTAATGAGCTTCAATGTGATGCTTGTGCGGCGATTTTATCCCTGCAAGACGTAGAAAAGGAATACAGACGTGGTTTGGGTGCATTTTTGACTGTAAGGTGTCGACATTGCCTACTTGAGAAGTCTATACCAACTAGTAGAATCGTAACAGATGTAGGGAGTAATAGGAAGAGTTTTGAAGTGAATTACAGGGTTGCTTTCGGTGAGTATCAATATTTCTACTCCGACTTGCTATGTATCATCGTAAATATTAAAATATCAATGATTCAATCAACGGAATGGTTTCGACAGGCTGTCTTCACGCTGGCATTGGGAACCAGGGCTTGAATAAAATATTGGCGAGTGCAGGTATACCGACACTGCATTACCATACCCATAAGGAGTATGAGAGAAAAGTTGGACCCGTTGTGGAGACAATAGCTAAGGAGAGCTGTGACAGAGCTGCGAAAATTGAACGAAAATTGACTATTGAGAATATGGACGAAATTGAGAGGATGGTGTAGGCTTCTGACCCACAATTTCGTATAATTTTTTTAAATTTCAATCAATTTCCAGTTTTTTTTTACGTTTTATTTTTTATTTTCTGATTTACCAATTGTATATTCTATGGCTTATTGGCCCAATGGATTGACTGTTTTATTGAACCATATCATTGGAATCAATGCGAAATATATATTTTTTTTCACATTTTTTTATAATCTCATTTCTGGTTGTTAATTAATTTTGACACTATTGAGCCAATCGATCAACTTTTTGTTTTTGAATTTTACTCCAATCAATTCAGAACTTTTTTTATTACAATTTTGATAGATGAATCGACAGTGTTTCGTCAGCAAGGAAAATTGTTAAAAATGAAAAATAAAAAGGGATGTGAAATGAAAAGTCTATTGCAATTTCTTTTTGTTACTTGTAACATTCACTTTGTCGACAGTAGATGTAAGCGTGTCTGTGTACTTTATAGGCCTTTTGAACATCGACAGAACTTCATAATTCCCCATAAATCATCCCTATCAGATGCAGAGCTAGGTAGTATGATTGAATCGAACCGAGAGGACACAGGTACACTGCGATTAATGGTTTTCGTCTCCCAACACTTCCTCATTATTTATAATTTAGGGGTAGGAGAAGACACAGGTCAACTACAAATTCCGGAGCATGCTCCATCACCAAAATTATCCCCTGAAGTTGGGAAAACGTCTTCGAGTCAGCCTAAAAAGCCATCTGCTAGGTGGAGACGGTCATTGGAGTCTGCTATATCGGCAACTATGACATTTATTGTAAGACTAATGCTCTCGTTTGATTGTGCTTGGTCTAAAAGAGGAAATGGGAAAAATTATGACAGCCTCAATGGATATGCAGCTCTTAGTGGCACGCAGAGTGGTCTAATTGTGGATTATGCGACAGCGAGTAGAGTCTGTAAGATGTGCCAATTAAATAATCCCAAGGACAATCACGATTGTCGTAAAAATTTTACTGGAAGTGCAAAAGCAATTGAGGCACATTTAGCACTGAAATTGGCCACCGAGAGCGATATCCTGAAGAATAACAACGTACAGCTTGGTATTTTTTGTGGGGATGAGGATTCATCAGCGATAGCTGGAGTGAGGAATGCCTTGGTAGATTCTCATTATGTTGTGAAATTATCAGACAAAAATCACCTGTCCAAAGGCGTGAAGAATCTTCTTTATTCAATTCCAAAAGCTAGAGACCCTGAACGAGAAATGAATAAAAATGTGATCGATTATCTAAATAAGTGTTTCTCGTACGCAATGGCCCAGAATCCAGGAGATGAAAGAGGTCTAGCCAGTGCACTGAGGGCTATACCATTCCATGCATTTAACAATCACTCTCATTGCAATGATTTTTCTTGGTGTAAATACAAAGAGAATCCTGAAGAATATACTCATCGTACCATCGGCGAGGGGATTCAAAATCCTATTTTATTTGCAGCCATCGATGAAGTTTTCGCGGGACTTTCCAGGAATGCTGGGAAGTATGCTCACGCAGCCTCCAGCCAAGCTAACGAGAGTCTCAATGCTGCCATAGCTCGAAAGGCGCCAAAGAGCCATTGCTACAGCTTAAGTGAGTCGATGGATTATCGAGTAGCTGCTGCTGTTGCCGAGAAAAATGAGGGAGAGAGCTATATGATTCAGGTTTTTGAGAGATTAAATTTGTCTATCGATGAAAATCTACGTCAGCATATTAATCGCGTTGAAGCAAAAGCATCTATAAACGCTGACAGAGCTAGCTTGATTAAATCAAAAGCAAATCGTATTGAGTTGAAGAAGAATCGGAATGCCTTGCGACATCGCAATGAACGATCTGAAGGAGTAATGTACCAATCGCAAATGGGATTAATTACTACTCCAGTTATCAATAGGCCAGCACTGACAGGCGATGAGGTAGTTGCAGAAATGGCGGATGAGGAATATCAAGTTGTTTTCTTTGACTTAGAAACGTCAGGATGGAGTGCTAATTGTGATATCCTCCAAATCGCAGCAGGCACTGGGTCTTTGTCATTCAACACCTACCTCAAACCCTCTAAGCCCATTGATGCCAAGGCAACCGAAGTACACGGTCTGACTAATGTTTCTGGAGATCTTTATTTACATGGGGTTCGCGTCGAATCACTGGGTCTGCGTCGTGCTTTGACTGAGTTAATTACTTATCTACGAAAATTCGATAGAAAATGCATATTAGTTGCACATAATCTCTCCTTCGATGGTCCAAGGCTCTTGAGATCAATTGAAAAGCTCTCTCTCCTAAGTGAATTCCAGGCGGTTGTTGCTGGTTTTGCTTGTTCTCTCGAAGGATACAAAAGGAAAATGAAAATAACGAAATCAAAAAAAGGTGAATTGAAATTGTCCACTCTAGCTCGTGGACATATGGAACGGGTGGATGAAGACAAGGCTCATGACACATCCTACGATGTAGAAATGTTGAGACATTTTGTTTGCAAAGTTTTTACACTGGAAGACATCGTATCAGAGTTGATCTCTGTCGATGAAGCGTTAACGAAGTATAGGAGTCATAAAGAAATGGAAGACACTGCAAATTCACTCTCAGCATTATCTGAACTGATAACAACTACGTTGAAACAGAAGATGGCTGCGGCAGGTGTTGGTTTTGAGGATTTACATAATGCTTTCGAAAAAGATGGAAAGATCGGAGTAGTTAAATTGCTAAAGAATAAAATCCAATATAAACCTCGAAAAATCAATCTTGAAGAAACGTATGCAAAGATTGGGGAATATTTCGAGACATCGCGCAAATAACCACGTCGAATTTGTTCTTATTTTTGTTTTGATTTTCGTGGTGAATAAATCCAATGAGTTTGTTTATTTACTGTTTAAAAAAATGGTAAGGATTGTGTAAAAGTTTCTATAAATAAAAATGCAAAAAAAAATACTCTCTTCTATTTGGATTGATATTTTTGAGCTTGCGAGAATTTCGAGTGTGGCTTTGGACGATTGAATCGCCCGCTAACGCAACGCCCTCCCACTAGCGCTCTAACCTCCCAACGTTGCCGTGTTTCATCGCTATTCTCCCATAACCTGATTACTATTCCATACCTTTTTTGACATTTCTCTAAAAAAATTGTGGATTCATATCTGTGGATAATTAACGATGTGATTTTGCAAGCGTTCAAGTGTCTAGCATATTGTCGATGATTTTTAAAAATTAGTTGAAAAGTTGGTTCCATTTGGCTCTGTACAAATGACTTATTTTAATAATTTTTTTAACAAAAAACTGGGTGGTTGGTTGTGATGGGACTTTCAGAATAATTTTCTACCTATCACGAGAATATATCCGTAAAGGTTCAAACCTGTAGCATATTGTCATCTATTCCCATTCACTTACTGCGGAAGTACCTTAAATCAAAAATCTGCCCAAGTTATGATTTTATAAAGATTTGAGTCGCCTTACATTCAAATATTCAGTGCCACTAAGCGATGAGTCAACTCAGAAAGGTGTCTGATGGATTATGTCCGGTACAAAGTGTCGTTTGGATGGAAATTCAATGAAAAATTTTAAGCACTCTTTTTCTCTAATATTTCTCGAAAATCTCAATTTTTTCGGGAATGCCCTAATCGATTGGGATGAATTTTGCACACAAAATTTTCAGTAAAAAACTACAAATTTTGGTACCCGAAACAATATGCCCGGACGTCAACTTCCGGAGTTGTGCAGTTTTTAAATAATTATATAATTACCATTTCCGAGGGAATTTTGGTTCGCACGAATAAATAACATTGGGTATGATGCAAAGCATAGAAAGCTTGGATACAAATATTTAGGAAGTTGCTATTAGACATCAATAAATCAATTTAGTAATTGATAATCGTTTTAGTTATTACAAACATAATTTATCCGTTAATCGTGTCCAATAGCACTTTCTGTTTTTATGAATCACTGATTATATTTAACTGGATACGAGTTCACATGGAAGGCAGGGGCCAATTCTTGCACCTGAGTGTACAGTAATGTTCATGAATGGGTTTGCGGTGGCTAACTCTTTTTTTCAGATTTTTTCGGATACCATCAATAAAATAATATTATATTATTTTCACAAGGGTTCACAATTATTATTATTACAATTTCGGCTATCAGCACATCAAATACGACTAGGATGGAGTCTCGTTTCCGAAAAAGTCCGAAAAAAACAGTTAGCCACCGCCAACCCATGGACGAACATTACTGTACACTCGGGTGCAAGCATTGGCCCCTGCCTTTCATGTGAAATCGTATCCAGTTGAATATAATTAGTGATTTATAAAAACAGAAAGTGCTATTCGACACGATTGACGGATGAATGATGTTTGTAATAACTAAAAAGATTATCAATTACTAAATTGATTCATTGATGTCTAATAGCAACTTCCTAAATATTTGTATCCAAGCTTTCTATACTTTGCATCATACTCAATGTTATTTATTCGTGCGAACCAAAATTTCTTCGGAAATGGTAATTATATTATTATTTAAAAACTGCACAACTCCGGAAGTTGATGTCTGGGCATATTGTTTCGGGCGTCAAAATTTGTAGTTTTTCACCGAAAATTCTGTGTGCAAAATTCATCCCAATCGATTAGGGCACTCCCGAGAAAATTGAGATTTACGAGAAATTTTAGAGAATAACAGTGCTTGAAATTTTGCATCGAATTTCCATCCAAACTAAACTTTCTACCGGGCATAATCCATGAGACACCTTTTTGAGTTGACTCATCGTTTAGTGGCAGTGAATATTTGAATGTGAGGCGACTCGAATCTTCATAAAATCATAACTTGGGCAGATTTTTGATTTAAGGCTTGATCTTCACAGACATGTTATGTTTAATATAGAACTACTATGTATTATTTCGAGAACAAAATCGAAGAGGTCACTTCCGTTGGCCGGTTGAGTTGAGCTGGAATGCCCCATCTACACGTTGTTCCTAAACTGTAGAGGAATATCCTCTGCAATTTTGAGCGAATAAAAACGTACGGCGCTTGAGAAATTCGAAAAACCAATTTTATATTAATTTTTTTTAACTTTTCGGAGTTGCCATATTTTTTTCATATTATCAGATTGAAGTTCACTTTAAACTGAAACTTTTTCATACTCAATATTCTTTTTGTGTGATATGTAGTTTTCGATTTATACTCAATTAAAAGTTGTATAGGTACATTGCCGATTTTCGCATATGTGACATTCCATGTCAACTCAGCCGTTCATTTTTTTTTTTTTTTCAGAAAAATGATCAACATGAAGTACTATATTTATACTAATTTCATGGCAAATTTCACCCCTTAATATTATTACTCTAAGAGATAATCGATAATGAAAACGAATACTTAAAAAAATCGTATCTGAGCAAGATCACGTCAAGTGGACCCCCCATTTCCCACTTGATCATGGAATTCAAATTCATATATTTTAATATAAAGTAGTCACTACCAACAGTCAAACCCTAAAACAGTTTTTCAAAATTTTCATTTTGACAACAATTTTTTTGGAAATGAAAATTTTAGGACTTTTAATTAAAAAATTGATCACAAAAAAACCGTTAGAGATATCTTGCTGAAATTTTCAGGATTTGTTATTTAATATTCATATTTTGATAAAAAATTTAAAACCTAAAATTATTCATTTATTATCATATTTTTAATCAACTTTTAAGTAAACAAATGAAAATTAAGTGACTTCTCCCTCGAATAATGAATTTTTTTTTGCTTAGTTAAATGCATTATACATTCAAGTTAATTATCCTGCAAGAAAATTTCACTGCTCGCTATTAGTGTAAATAATATAAAATTATTTATCACGGAGCGGTGAGCGGTGCCGGTACAGCGCGCTGCCGCGCGCTATTGACTTGGCTTCGATTCCAGTTGGTCGTCATTAACAAAAAGTTCTTTATAATTATAAATTTTACAGTAACGTGTTACTTTTTTGTTGTTGTTTCTTTAACTTTGTCCTGGTGATAATTTTTTTGTTTTCTGAAAATAGATGTAAATTTTTACCTACTGAAAATACTCCATCTTTAGATATTGAGGAAAAGAATAGCGTTTGGTTACTATGTTCATTTGTTATTTGTATGTATATGTATATATATATGTATTATATATGTATTTATATAAATAACAAATCAATTCCACAAGCCATTTTAGTTCATTTGTTAAATTAGTTCATAGTTACGTACATCAGTTGATAAATAGGTACTCATGAAGACAAGAATTTTTCATTTGTAAATTTGCGTTTCATTATTTCATCGATTAACGTTTAATTTTTATTGATAAATAATGATAATAATATCGCTGGTGAAACATTATGGGTCGGATAAATAAATGCTGCAATCGATTTAATAAAAAAAATCATCAAAAAATTATGAAAAATATAGTTTAAATTACTTTGAAACGAGCTAGTGCTTTTGATGATTTCATCGGGAATCACATGTGCAATTCTTGTAAAAGGGCTATTTATATGGGCCGAAAACCTGAAAAACCGTGTGAGCTAAATGTAAACGAACGTTCCAGTGTTAACGAGTCTGAACTGTCAATTGATGACATTGTAGATGATAGAAAATGAGATCCATCTTTCCAATGCAACGCTGTAGATAACAGATTAAAAATTGATAAAGTTAATAAACTCTTGTTAGAGGTCGGTGAACCACCTATTAAATTGAAGCGAGTATCAAGTGTAAATGAATGCAAAAAATCTGTAATAACCGCTGTGAGTAAATTGAGAAATGATAATGATTTTCTCAATAATCCAAACCACCTCCTTATTAATAACTTTAAATCTGCTTTCAATGAAAAGACTACTAGATCCGACGAAATTCAAGTATTAACCACGCTTCCATTGGATTGGTCCACAAAAATGATAAGACGCGAATTTAAAGTTTCAAAAAGAATGGTGCGTGCCGCTAAAAATATTCGAGCACAATCAGGATTTGCATCATATCCTCATATTAAAAAAGGAAGAAGGCTAGATGATTCAATACTTGGGCGCGTTCGCAATTTTTACTTATCGGATGATATTAGCCGCATAATGCCCGGAGTAAAAGATTGTGTTTCTGTTGTGAAAAATGGCAAAAAAATTCTGAAGCAAAAACGGTTATTATTATTTAATATACATGATGTATACATGAAATTTAAAGAATCTTTTCCCGACGAGAAGATTGCGCAGACGTGAGTGTATATCTGCTGGCAAAAGTGGAACACATCACGTGTGTGTATGTAAAATTCACCAAAATATAAAGTTGCAGTTAAATGGATTTAAAAATGAACTGAAAAAAAAAAATGATCTTTTCTGAAAGCTGTAACGATTTAATAAAAAACTCCGTTCGCGATGAGCCTACATCATCATGTTTTTTTTCCACGTGTACTAACTGTCCAGGAGTTCATTTTGTTATTGAGAAATTAACATTATTACTTGAAAGACATGAAATTAAGGAAATAACATTCGGCCAATGGAAAAGTACTGACAGGCAAGAAAAAACTAACTTCACACAAATCACTGATATACTTTCGTCATCTTATCCATTACTTTAACAGAATTACTTCATTTATTTGAATGTTCAAAAAATTCTATTCATTTCTTAATTGATAAAGTTAAAGATTTATTCTTACAGTGATATCACTAATTAAATTATTGAATTTAATTTATTCCATCTGTGTATTTTTTCATTCACTTTTCATTCACTTCTTTACGCATACTAAGTCCAGTAATTTTTTTTGCAATTCACAGGTGTCAAATTGTTGAAGAAAAGTTAAAAAAAGGAAATTTTTTGAATGATTTGACAAAAAAGTGGCCCGAATTACTAAGACACGATTTTCTTGCAAAATCTCAAGCGTCTTATTTTACCAAACGAAAAGAATCTGTTGAAGCTGGAGAATTTATAGTATGCCTGGATTTTGCCGAAAATTATTCTTTTTTTGTGCAGGACGCAATCCAATCTCATCATTGGTCCAATAATCAGGCTACACTTCACCCATATGTAGTGTATTATAGAGAAAATGAAGAAGTAAAGCATAAAAATTACGTCATGATTTCACAAAAAATTACTCATGATGCAAGTTCAGTTTATCTTTTTAATTCAAAGTTAATTGAATTTCTGAAAAATGAATTCGGAGCTAGTAATATTAAAAAGATCTTATATTTTTCGGACGGAGCAGCTTCGCAATATAAAAATAAATATAATTTTGCAAATTTGATTAACCACAAGAAGGATTTTGATATTGAAGCAGAGTGGAACTTCTTCGCCACATCTCACGGCAAAGGAGCATGTGATGGCTTGGGCGGAAGCGTAAAAAGGCAGGCTTATCGTGCTAGTCTTCAAAGCAACAATGATAAGCACATCAAAACTGCACTATCATTATTTGAATGGGCCAAAAATTATTTCAAAAATATCAATTTTGGTTTCTGTTCTCAAGACGAACATGATTCTCACGAAGAAAAATACAGACTACGTTTTGAACAGTCCGTAACCATCAAAAATACTCGCCAGTTTCACTGCTATAAAACTTTAGATGGAGTATCACTTCAATGCAAAAATTTTTCAGAAGATCAAAAAATCATTACCAATACAATGTTGAAGAAACAACAAAAAAAAAGGAGCACGTTACTGTAAAATTTATAGTTAATAATTTATTTGTTTTTTCTGTCTTTGTTCATTAACAAAAGAATTATTTTATCCATTTGTGTAATATATTACGTATAAACAAAGATTTGTCAAACATTTATTTTAATTGTAAAAAACTTTTTGTTAATGACGACCAACTGGAATCGAAGCCAAGTCAATAGCGTGCGGCAGCGCGCTGTACCGGCACCGCTCACCGCTCCGTGATAAATAATTTTATATTATTTACACTACTAGCGAGCAGTGAAATTTTCTTGCAGGATAATTAACTTGAATGTATAATGCATTTAACTAAGCAAAAAAAAATTCATTATTTGAGGGAGAAGTCACTTAAATTTTCATTTGGTTACTTAAAAGTTAATTAAAAATATGATAATAAATGAATAATTTTAGGTTCTAAATTTTTTATTAAAATATGAATATTAAATAACAAATCCTGAAAATTTCAGCAAGATATCTCTAACGGTTTTTTTGTAATCAATTTTTCAATTAAAAGTCCTAAAACTTTGCATTTCCAAAAAAATTGTTGTTAAAATGAAAATTTTGAAAAACTGTTTTAGGGTTTGACTGTTGATAGTGACCACTTTATACTAAAATACATGAATTTGAATTCCATGATCAAGTGGGAAATGGGGGATCCACTTGACGTGATCTTGCTCATCTCCTAGAGGTCGATCCGATTTCGATTTTTTTCAAATGGCTTGATTCGATATTTCATCCACTTTATAATAGAAAAAAAAACACTACATTACAACTGATCACTCATTGAGATTTCAAATCATCTCTCTCAATTATCAAGCGATTCCAAAAAGGCCAGACATGTTTCGATTGCTATTTTGTACCTCTTATCGATCATCCCAACACGAATCCTCAAGGGGGGAGATACATATAAATTTTTCCGGAATTTTTTTTTTCTTTCTTTCAATAATCGATAGCTCAACATCTTCAGAATATCGTCCGAAAATTTTAAAGTGAAATGTTGAATTCTCTAGATGCTGCAGCCTGTGAAAGTTGAGCGTTTCGCGCGTAAAGCATGTATGACGGCGCGCGCTGGCGAACGATTATGCGTTTTTCTCGAAACTACATTTTTGAAATCTGCGGCAGCTATAAAAAAAAAACTATTGAGCCGATTTATTCAAACCAAAGGTTTTTAGATACATAATTCCAAGCCCTCGTCGACAAACCCAAATTTTCGACAAATAATTGAATCAAACAATTGTTTTTTTGGATAAAGAACACGCAAATTCTTGGTGAAAATCGCATTTTTCATTTCTGAGTCCCGCGATTATTCAAATTAAACTTTTTCATCTCTTTTTTTAGGTTTGTCGACAGTGTAATTTCGTATAGAATAGAAATATCTTTTGCTTTCTGGTTACGGACAAGAAACAAGAGTGCTACAACTGCCGCAGTTCGTCAGCTCAGAAAAAATTCGTGCAACAACAATTCTCTCCAGGCTTTTCGAGAACAATCATTTCACATTAACTCCATTTTTTTTCACATCTTCGAATGTTGAATAAACTACCCCAAAAATTTGAAAATGAATAGTTCAATAGTTGCGTTGAAAATGAATCCTGAAATGTTGCCTCGTTTTCAACCATTTATATGCATTTCCCCCCTTAATACGAGGTTTTGTAGTAGAAGGAATTAATTGAAACTAAAAATCAAGTTTTCTCCTCACAAAATTTGGTTATTATAATACGCTATCGGCGACAACAAAAAAAAAACAACGAACTAAGAAAATATCCGAACTGATGAATGAAGATGTATTAAATGCCATGTGGATATTTGGTTAGTTCTTTTTTTTTTTTTTTTGTTGTCGCCCACAGCGTATTTCCGATGAATAAACAAATTTTGTGGGGAGAAAACGTGATTTTTAGTTCCAATCAATTCCCGCCACTACAAATCCTCGTATTCAGGATTAGTGTTGGGATGATCGATAAGAGGTACAAAATACCAATCGAAACATGTCTGGCCTTTTGGAATAGCTTGGTATTTGAGAGAGATGATTTGAAATCTCAATGAGTGATCAGTTGTGATATAGTGTTTTTTCTTCTATCAAAAAGTGCATGAAATATCGAATAAAGCCATTTGAAAAAAATCGAAATCGGATTGACCGTCTAGGAGATACGAATTTTTGAAGTATTCGTTTTCATTATCGATTATCTCTTGAAGTAATAATATTGGGGGTGAAATTTGCAATGAAATTAGTATAAATCGAAGCTAATCTGCTTTTATTGGACTTGAATATTTTTTTTGTACATTAATATATTGGGCGCCAATCAAATAACATGATGAAATTACAGAGACTACTTAAGGGGGTATATACACCTTTAAATGGGTTGAATTTCTGAAAAACAATTTTTCTTTTTTTTTCAACTTGAAGACTCTGATAAAATTGAAAAAAATCATCATGTTTGGGGAGAGTTTGACCTTCATTATCCATATCTTACATCATGTATTACTTCCAGTCTAATAGTGGCTGCGCTGAAGACAGGAAAATACAAAATCACTCGGTTGCCGTAAAGAATCAGATCCAGCGTTGGACCAATCTTGGAATTTTTGGTTCTCAATTGTTCATAAGACACGCCTCTATGAGATGAACATAGAACTTTTTGATATTGCAAGAATCACTTGAGTTATTGAATTTTTTCGATTTTTTTTCTGAATTTGAAAAAAAATTTTGCTTATTTTTCTAATATTTCAACTAAAAATGGGTTTATCAAAAAGTTCTATGTTCATCTGATAGAGGTTTCGATTCTACAAATTTGAAGACCACAAACACCAGAATCGGTCCAGCGATGCTCCTGATTCTTTACGACAACCGTTCAAAATATTCATTCTCCAGAAATCAACTTTTAAACTTTTTTATCAAATTTTTTTTTTTTATTTCATACTTTTCCAAGAGAAGAAAATGTAGTTACAGGAAATTAAGTTTCAAGATTTTCCTTGTGACTAATATGCTGGATCCGCAGCTGCTCTCGTATCCATGAGTTATGAGTCGAGTCGAGTCTAGACACATGTGCCAGGGGGAGGTTCGTAGTGAGTTTTGACCTGTTCTGTACAACAACAGTGTCCGTTAGGTGTCCGGTGAGGCTGTTAGAAAAATAATTAATTGCTTTAGAAAAAATCTGATCAAAATTTTTCAACATAAAAATTCTCTAAAATTTTTGATCTTCAATATTTTTGAGATTCAGAAGATGCTAGCACAATTTTTGTCAATACTACGAAAATTCTTTCATCTTTCATCAATCATACCTTTTTTCTTAGAATATTTATTAAACTCTTGCAATTAATATATGTATTGTAGAAATACTCATCCTTTTAGAAATCCAAATGTGTAGTTTCCTGGCATCGATTTCAAACGCACTTTTTGATGGATCATCTTCTTTCGATTCCGAAGTCTCATGTCAGATATATAAACACTGTGTTCATTCGATAATGGAAATTACCAGTAGTTTGAATTCGTAATGAAAGCACGATAATATTTACAAACAAGTGGACACCTAACCTCGAAAAAATGTAGATCGCAGCCATGTGTTCTGTCAATGATCACAATTCAAAAGAATATTGAAAATTAAATATGTGTAAGAATGATAATTACGAAGAATTAAAAGATCACAGAATCAAATTCAAAATCGAAATATATAAAAACGTCATAAAATTAAGGAGTGGTGTAAGTGGTGTTGGCGGTGTTGTACAATACTTATGGCACCAATCTGAGGGTTCGCGCGCCGCGCCGCGGCGCTTTTTCGCAATCTGGCACTGTCATGGCTGTAACTTTTCAAATCCTCTACATATTTTGACACCGAGTTATTTGCAGGTAGAGTAGGTCACTAGCATTCCAAATAAATTATAAAAAAAAAAAACGATTTTTTGAAAATTCAAAGGTGTAGATACCCCCTTAAATACTCAGGGCGGATCAAACGAAGGGAAAAAAATAACGAAAGATGAACGAATAGTATACGAAACTATTCGATACTTGAATATAGAAAGGATTTTTCAATATTCTAAAGGAATAAGAACATTCGGACATTTTAATTAAATAATATATCAATTTATTTGAATGATTACGAGTTAGAATATATAAAGGTTCAAATTAGAGTAATAACTTGAGGAAATTATATAGATTATATGAATGCTTTGATGACAATGAAAGAAAAATAATTATTCTTTAGGTGGCCATACTCATATGAGTTTATATGTTTTATTTAATTATATATTTAATTGATATATAATCAATGTATTTAATTGATATAATTGTACTTATTGGAATGTTTGGACAGGCAGAAAGACCGAAGTACAATCCACGATGCGAACGAACCAATTTAAATATTGAATAGAGGAAGGTTTAACAGGTAGAGATACCGAAGTAAAGTCCACGATGTAAGGTATCTGTACCGATGATCGGACGGTTAAGAGCGTTCCTAGATTAGAGGATTTATTAGTCATTTGGAGAGTGTTTTTTTTTTCAAATGACTGGAACCATCGTCAAGCTCATAATTTCTAGTTTTCAAAACACATACAATAACTGCTGTAGGGGTTTCACTAAAATAAGACTACGACACATAAAGTTCATAGGAATCACAATATTTATTAGCGTGGATATTAAATTAGCAATTATAAAAGTGTTTTGTGTTAAGCTTAAACGGGAAGAATGTGTCTCTATGCTCGTCAGCATGAGTCTGACGTCACGCAGCCGCCTGGTGGTCCTCTTTACTGCCAGGTGGCGCGCTGTGCGCTCTAGGGACCTGGGTTGCCAACCTTGGTACCTTACAGTTCGGCCGTCCTGACTGTCAGTCCGGCCTCGGACTTACTCCAATATCACAATCAGTAATCACAATAGGTACTTAAATTTAAACAGTTATAAATTTCCTTATTTATCATATTTTGCACATTTATGTATGTATATATATTTTTTCAGTACAATAGCTGGTAAGTATAAAATGTATTTTACTCGTATAACAACTTAAACTAGGTTTTTTTTTTTTTTTTTTTTAGTCTTTGGCTTGTTCGTCAACTTCGTCAGCACGCCAAGGCCTCATATTGGCTGGTTCCCAAACGCCTTTATATGGTCGTTGGCTAGCTTGAAAATTTTCAACATCTTTGACTACGTATCTGTCGTTTCTCAATTCTTTTTCTATTCCATATGGCCCTTTGAACTGAGGGATTAGCTTCTTCGGAGCTCCTGGGGTGCTTTCAAAGTTTCGGATCATAATATAGTCTCCCACTTTATATTTGTGTGGTTCTTTGTGTTTCTTATCGTAATAAGTTTTGTTATATTCTTGTGACTTAATAATATTTTTTTCAGCTTGAGATCTAACTTCGTCGAAGTTTCGGTCCTCGTTACCGCATTCTACGTCAAGGTAGTCTGCTACCGCATCTATAGCTGTGCCTCTCTGATTTGCACCGAAAAGGAGTTGACTAGGGGTTTGTCCTGTGGACTTATGTATAGTATTGTTTATCGCAAACTCTACTTCTGGAAGTACTTTGTACCAGTACTTTCCTGATGCATTGTCGGACAATTTACTTAGCATGCAACCTAATACTCTATTGGTACGTTCTACTTGACCATTCGCCTTTGGCGAACCTGTAGCTATCTTAATATGTTGTATATTATTTTCCTGTAGGTACTCCTCGAATTCTTTTGACGTGAAACTGCTGCCGCGGTCTGATACGATGGTAAGTGGTCTACTGTAATTTCTAAAATGCTCTTTCAGGGAAGTAATTACCTCATTGGTTGCTGTGGTCTTAGTGGCGTACAGTTTTGTAAACTTGGTGAACGCATCGATAACTACTAGCACATGCTGTTTAACTAAGCGTTTTTTATCAATTGGCCCGTAATGATCTATGTGAAAAGTCAGAAACGGGTTTTTTCCTTTTGGGATGCTGTTTAAGTAGCCTTCTACTTTTCCTGAGTATGGGGAAAACGCAATGCATTTAAGGCAGTTTGCTATGTGGGTCTTGACCTTGTCACGTATGCCTGGAAACCAATAATTCTGTAATATTGCACCGCATGTTTTTTCTACGCCTACATGACCCATTTCATTATGACATTTCCATATTACGTGATATTCCATAGTCTGAGGTACGTAGAACAGTAGGTCATCACCTTTCTTGCGGTAAACTAAGCTATTTCGCATTTCGTATAACTTGTCCTCAGCAGTTTCGAGTTTGGAAGCAATTTCTTTAATCTGTTGATCGCGATTCTGACTAATAGCTAAATTTCGTTGTAGTGGATTATCTTCAATAACCATAATATTAGTAGCTCGGCTGAACGCGTCAACGTGCTTCATTCGTTCTCCTGCCCTGTGCTCAAGATGTTGGTCGTAATCTTGCAACTCCAAGGCCCACCTAGCTATCCTGGGGTTAATATCTTTCTTTGCCAAAGTTAACGTGAGTGAGTTGCAATCCGTGATTATCTTGAATTTTATTCCTTGTAAGTAGACTCGAAAACGCCTTAACGCATAAATAACCGCAAGGGTTTCTAGATCGAAGCTATGATATTTGCTTTCGACGTCAGTAGTACGCTTTGAAAAATACAAGATTGGGTGAAACTGTTTATCTGCTTTCCTCTGCACTAATACTGCACCATAACCTATCTTACTAGCATCGCAGTGAAGCTCTGTTTCCTCATTGGGATTGTAAATAGCTAAAACAGGAGCCTCTATTAATTTATTCTTTAGTATTTCAAATGTTTGTAGTTCAGTTTCTTCAAACCTAAAAATCGCATCTTTTCTTAATAGATCGTAGAGCGGTTTTGCTAACGCTGAAAAGTTCTCGATGAACTTTCGAAAATAAGAACACAGTCCTAGGAATGCATGAACTTGACGCGTGTTTTGGGGGATCGGGAAGTTTTTCACCGCTTCGATTCCTCCTTCTGTTGGGCTTACTCCGCTGGATGAGATTAAATATCCCAAATACTCGATCTCTGTGTGCAAGAATTTACATTTATCTACCCGCAACTCCAATTTGTTCTCTACTAGCAGGTCGAACATTTTTTTCAGGACTGCTATATGCTGCTCTATGGTTTTGGTGGCGACTAGGAAGTCATCCATGTAAACTACTAAATCGCCTGACGCAATTAGTTCTTGCAACACATTGTTAACGAAGCGTTGGAACTTCGAGGGTGCTGTCTTTAACCCGAAAGGCATCTTTAAATACTCATATTGGCCTAGGGGCGTCACAAATGCAGTATATTGGATCGAATCCCTAGCTACGTCTATGTGATGGAATCCGTCCTTAAGGTCAAGTAAACTGAAGTACTTCTTGTCTCGTAAGGCATCAATGTGATCCTCAATAAGTGGCAGGGGATAGTTATCACGCACAATGACTTTGTTTAAAACTCTATAATCTATGCAGAGCCTTAGTTCGTCGTTCTTTTTCTTAACCAAAATTATTGGTGAAGCGTAGGGTGAATCGCTCGCTCGGATTATGCCCTTTGACAACAAACGATCTAGTATTGTTTTTAGTCGCTCTTTTTCAAAATAAGACAACCTACGGGGTGCAAAATTGAATGGCTTGCTATCTGTTAACGTAAGTGATAGTTCAGTCTTAACTTTAGGAGTATCCGGGCGTTCCGGTTGTACATAACTAGTTTCAAAAAGTTCGATGACTGTCCCTTGTATCAAGTGATCTATTTGCGGGTTTATATCTAAAGGAGTAGATTTGCACACGTCTACATTTATATTCATAAGTTCTCCGATTACTTCTGTTTCGCCATGTAGTATTTCTGTTAAATTAAGCTTAAACTCTTTCAGCGCATCTCTACCTAGGATTACTGCATTGCTCATCGTGGTACTTGGTACTACGTGTAAGGTGAGTTTGTCATGAACTACGCCATCTATACAAATGTTTGCTTTGACTAGACCTCTGATGACTAGTGTACTATTGTTTATGCCACTAAATCTACTACTTGGTTTTTCAGCAATGTCTATCGCCATGCTTGGGACAAAACATTCTTTGATCAGACTTATTGGGGTCCCAGTATCTAACAAGGTATCTAACTCTAAATTACATGACATACCAGGACCAATGATTTCATAACTCAATGATCTGAAAAATTCTTCATTTGCAGATTCGTTGTTGATATTGCTGACTTGATCCTTCTTGTTCCTCGGGCAATTCTGGATATGGTGTCCAATTTCTTGGCACTTGTAACAAGCTCCTGGCTCCCTTTTTGGTTGTCTGCACTCAGCTGCCATGTGGCCGGTTCTGTTGCAATTGTAGCACCGTACAATTCCCCGGGAAGGCTCATCCTTAACTTGAGTCGCCATTGCCTTTGCTTCTGTACTCTTAGCCTCTGGTTTGGAGTTTGCACGGGTGTCATGTTTAAGCTGCGCTCTGGGCTCTGAACGTAGAGTGACCTTTTGGAGAGCCTCTAATAGCAAGGCTGGCGTAACGAACCTCTGAATCCCTGCTTGATTCTGTATCGTTAAATCTGGTATACCATCCACCAAATAGTCTACCATCTCGTCTCCCTCAACTGGAACATTATTGCCTAATATAACTTTTTCATGAAAATAATCACCGAACGTCTCTGTATGTTTCCACACCCTGTCCTCAAATTTTTTTCTCAGCGCCAAACGAGTGGGGCGGTGATTGAACATGATGTTGAATTCTGTGAGTAAATCGTCTGAAGCCATACCTATGTATTCCGGTTTTGAATGAAACCAATTGAGCGCCTTACCCTTGAGCTTGGCACTTATCAGGAGTCGTGTGTGATTATCATCCAGTTTATACATAGTGCGAAGCTGCCGGATTTGTAGTTCCCATTTTCTGAACCCATCATCGCTGCCATCGAACTCGCATACTAAGTCGCTTAAGCTTTTGATGCTAAACGTGCTTCTTACTTCAGGCTCACCTGCGGGAGGCCTCTGTGTCTGACGTAGAAGCTCGTTCTCTCTTCTCGCCAGATCTAACTCTCTGGCCATAAGTTCGCGTTCCCTGCGTAGGAATTCCAGTTCTTTCGACTGTTGGTCTGGCGTCGGCCCTGTAGCCCCGTTGTCTTCGCTATTGGAATTTGGGTCTAACGTAATTCGCTCCATCCATTTACCTGTCGGGTCAGCTTCAAAAAGGCGTTTGATGAGGTCCGCCTTGGAGCCTGTCACCGACAAATTCATCAACCTAAGAGCTTCTTTGAGCGTTGGCACAGTCAGATTATTTGGTTCCATCGCGATTGTCTTATTGAATGTGTAAAGTTTAATATCTTACACGCATGGAGTTACCGGTCTCGACGCGTAGAGTCAGGTTTTCGAACACATGCATTCAGCGGATTTTGATGCACACAGCGGGTCTTAATGCACACAGCCAGTCTTAATGCACACAGCCAGTCTTAATGCGCACAGCCAGTCTTATCGCACACAGCAGATTTCTTCATAGTTTTGCACTAAGCGAAAGTTTCTACTAAAATGGCCGTCTAGGACGCCACGCTTGCGAAAACGTGATGCCGTAAAGGTTAGAACCGTACTTAAATCCGTGGTTTTTGGGCGAATCCCACTTCTGAGATTGTAGGGGTTTCACTAAAATAAGACTACGACACATAAAGTTTATAGGAATCACGATATTTATTAGCGTGGATATTAAATTAGCAATTATAAAAGTGTTTTGTGTTAAGCTTAAACGGGAAGAATGTGTCTCTATGCTCGTCAGCATGAGTCTGACGTCACGCAGCCGCCTGGTGGTCCTCTTTACTGCCAGGTGGCGCGCTGTGCGCTCTAGGGACCTGGGTTGCCAACCTTGGTACCTTACACTGCGAAAATGTTAATTATTCTAATTTTTATGCATTTCAATGTTCAATGATAGCAAATGTACCGATCTTCGGACAGCTTTCAGCGTTACGTCCCCGTGTTCGGACACTGTCATGTTCCAATTTTTAGACACGTCCCTTATGTATGTATGTTTGTTTGTTTGCTTGGTTCATTTTTTTCGTTTTATTGAAGTTTTGATCAACTCTCGAAATCCATGATTTTTTCATTTTATTTTTCTTTTTTCTCTTTTTATTTTATCAAATAAAATTTGTCGAACTGTCACGAGCGATCCCGAGGTAACAACGCTCGGCGTCCGATTATTCGGTCTCTGCGGCTGCGTGCTCTCGTACCAGTAATCGGACACGAGTTCGACCGTGGTACATACGTGTAATGTATGTCCTAATAATGAGACACCCAAATTAATACATAAAACCTTATTAAAACCGATTTGTGACGACGGTATCGAAAAGCCTGTTTGATTCGCTTTCGATAGGTCTTAAGTTTAGTCTAGGAATCGATCAAAATAAACCCCTATCATATCATGAATTATCGCAACTCGTCAGCTCATCGGTTAAGAAAAGTGCATTCATGGTATGCCTGACTTCTACTCGTTAATATCTCTCGTCAATTTTACTACTAAAGTCGTTATTAAGCGTACAATTTTTTAGAACATCAATTATTAATCAAAGGCTGAATAGTATACAATCGTCACTTTTGGTTACCTGTCAATTATATTGCTAATATAGTGAAATATTTGGACTACCGTCCGAACATTGGGACCCGTCCAAGCATTGGTACCATTACCTTAAACCAACCTATTTTCCAAAGTTATTTTATACATTTAAAAGAAAAGCAAGACAGGCTGAAAGACCGAAGTACAATCCGCGATGCAAGCTGAGAAGATTTTAAAAAAGACTAAGAAAAGGACAGGCAGAAAGACCGAAGTACAATCCGCGATGCCTTGGATATCTATTTTATGTGTCTAGGCCCGAAAAACCGCGATTCCAACCTCGCTTCGCTCGGTTTAAACGCGGTTTTTAGCATAGACACATAAAATTGTATACGCCATACGGCCCCCAAAGTATTTTCTGACGAATTTCATTATAATCCTCGCCTTCGGCTCGGATTATAAACTCAAATTCGTCGGAAAATACTTCATCGGACTAATGACATAATGTACTATTAACCCCTTGGCAGTGATGCGAAAATCTAATTTTCGTGCCACTTTTGTGTTGGAAAAAAATGTTCATGGAAAAATAAAATCAAAAAAAACATTCACCAAACAACAGTCAAATCCATGTAGTGAAGACATGTTTTTTTTCACATGCCCCTATACGTGTCATGACACAAAAGTGGCACGACTTTTTTCCGCCCCTATGTGTGTCACTCACAGTCAAGGGGTTAATGATGTATGGCGCACATCAATGATTTAAAATTGACTTTTTATATTGAAATATAAAAGTTACTTTTATTATGAGATATATAACCACCTAGTGGTAATAATATCAAGTTTTGGATATTATGCTTCCATCTATGGAATATATTTATCATTTATTAATTAAACAAAAGTGCAATAGGACCCCTACTCCTAGCTGCCACTCGCTCATGTTCATCACCCGGGGAAAAAAGATTACATATAATTATACATAATTATATACAAAAAATGGCCCGATATAATCATATAGAATGATATATATTTATATAGAATGATATATATTTATATATAATTATATATTTATTAGGGTGGTCCTTATTCCGGGGTCGGACGAATTTTAATCGAAACGCCCCCCAAAACGGTTCCAAATATTGAAAAAAAAAATGTGTCAAATTTTCAATTTTTCATTTCAATGGGAACACATGCCCCAACGAGCTTTTGATTTTTTTTTTTTTTGTTTCACTAAATTCATTGCTGAGGCATAGAAATGCATGGTGAAAATGATAATTAGCTTTACGAAATACAAATCGATTATGTAAAAATATAAACAATTGGTAGGTGAAGCATTTTCATCGCATTTTACAACTTAAGTGATCGGAAACCTCTGAATTTTTAGTAGCAAAATGTTTACATTTTCATATGAACAATCAGAAACTAGTAACAAATAATATTTTCCGGTACGAAGATTCTTTTTCATCAATAAAATAAGCAAATTAATAAGGGTAGTGAAATGACAGCATATTACATACGCGTTCAGATTTTTGAAAAGGGTTTGTCAATACGGAAATCTGGATAGTTCCTTCTATGTTCTGTAACGTGGCAGATTTTACATCTGTCACTGACCGCGCCTCCACTCGCAAACGTGAGCGACCATGCCGTTGCCGTACCGCAAATTCTTCACCGAAGCGCAAGTCCAACCTTTTATTTTGTAGATCCGTGTCTGCCTTAAGTTTTTTTTATTGTGAGACGCAGGTAAATCGCCGCCAGGACATCGTGGGATTCGCCTGCATCCGTCGATCGTCGCAGGATCATCTGGGGGATGTCCTGGAAGCCTCGGCAGTAGTACCCGCACCTACGTCATCTTCTGCAGCCTCGTCACCTGCCGGCCGGGAGAGGGCTGCACCTCCCAGCCTATTATCGCCGCTACCTCTACCTCCCGGCCAGAATTTTGAAAATGTTCGCCGTTTAGGTGCGGCGAACATGCCGTGGGTGGAATGGCTTCCCCCACCACTTTTGGATCGCCGATCGACGGACACTCCGTTGCCGACCAGCGAGCCGAGAACAACGTCGAGATATCGTACCTGACCGTTATCTTTATCTTTTTTTTCCTTTTGGGGATTTATCTTATCTATTTTCTTTTTTTTTGTCTTTTGGGTTTTTCTTTATATTTCTCTCTGGGGGTTTCTCTTAGTTTTCTTTTACAAGTTTCTTTAGTTTTTGTGATAATTTGGTGTGTGTGCACTTTTCTTTTGAAGCCGCCTGGGCTGCGTCCCATTATAAAGGTAGGCTTTTCCGTTCACGACCTCGACCGTCCGTTCGCCATTTCTACCTCATCACCGACTAACGGCCAATTCAAATTCAGCGTAAGACGGGCTGTCGTGGTCTCTATCTGGTTCTAGGTTAATTTAGCAATAATTAGACCGAAATTATCTTTATTTCTGGACTTGCGCTGCTCGGGGAAGAATCCCCATGCCGTATCGTTCCCTAGCAATTTTCTTTAATTTTTGGCGTGCGTTACTTTAATTTAAATAGAGCTATCTTGCCTAAATCTTTTTTTTTTGGTATTAATTTTTGCGGCTTAACCGCCTGATCCATTGGTGCGGCCGGAATTAGCGTCCGCCGCTACTGTCTTTTGTTTCTTTTGTTTTATGGTAGTTTTCTTTCTGCCCGAATTTGTTTTAGCGCATACTTTGTTGTCTTCTACTATTTTGCTTTATAATTTCATTGTATTCGGCCTAACTGGCCCTGCCGTTTTGTATTATTTATTTATTATTTTTTTGTGTACCGTTCCTTTTGAGTTTAAATTATATTTCTCTTACCGTTTATTCGTACCGAGTTGAGTGTGTTATTTCTACGCCCCCACGTTCCCCTCTCCGTCTACTAGTCGAGTATATTTTGAATTTATCTATTTCGCAATCTTTCTTTTTCTGGTTAGTATTTTGGTTTTTGAATTTAACTGTTTTCTTAGTATTTCCTTTTCTAGTTAACTTTTGAATTTTGAGTTTAGTCGTTTATCAGAGTTTCCTTTCCTGATTAGCTTTTCAATTCTGAATTTAGTTATTACTTATTGCATTTCTTTTCCTCTTTCTTTCTTTGTTACTTTATCTGGCACATTCGTGCCTGGCGCCCAACCTTAGCTTTTGTCTATTTTGATTCTTCTTTTACTTTTGGTATCGTATCGTTTAGTATCGTTCGTGTAAAACTACGTTGGGACTTTTTTTTTGAGCGGGATTTATTTTTCTACTTATTTTCCTCCGAGTAGGAAAATTGCTCGTTACAGTTCCGAAACAATATTGTTACGTATTCCACCCTATTCCATACTCCTCTATGCTCTACCACTCTCAATACCCAAGACACAACATCCTGCATCTATCCAGTCTCGCCACCTCTAATCAGAGGAAGTCTCACCCTTACATTCCAAGAACTCTATCCCTACCTATGCACCCATAAAACTGCACCTGCATCAATGCGCTCATGCCCGGGAGAACAATGAAAAGAATGATCTCACTACTAAGATCGGTAGCCATTTTTATATATTCGCACTCGAGCTAAAAGCACTTGCATTCAGATCATTGAAGAAGACAGTCAGTCTCAGACTCGCTCTTAATCATTAACTCAGAATCACTTACCACTTAAGCTTTACGACTTGTAAACCAATAAACAGTTATTCAGTTAATATACTTATTCACATCAGTCACTCATCATCCAGATCCCGGTTACCTTAAGGTGTAAAACGAGGGACGAACTCAACGACAGCTTCATCTTATTCTTAAGAACAACGATCCCTACTCATTACATCGGTAGCAGCTCTAACTCTATTCATAACAATGGTGGCAGCGGAACTACCTCGTTTACCGGAATATACAGTGACAAAATAAGTGAATTCTACATCTTTACATATACGTGATATTAGTGATTACTAATTTCTGAACGTGCAACTCTTCGTGGAAAATCCACCACACTCTGAACCTTTGTGACAAGTCATAAAGAACGAAATAAACAAAATCTACTAAATCCACTAAATCTACGAAATCTACCAAATCACAAAATCTACGAAATCACTAAATCAACGAAATCTACTAAATCCACTAAAGCTACCAAATCTACCAAATCTACGAGATATCAAAGTGAGAACATGATATAAAGTTCTTCAATTACTTCTACAAAATCACAGAAAACTCAGCAATAAAATCAAAGTTGCTAAGAAAAGATGTTCGACTACATCCTCAAAGGCACCTAGCCCCACAAAGATTCATCTGAATCCAACGATTAGCAATCTCGCTACAACAGGATCCAGTTTCCTGGACCGTGACATCTATACTCTTCTCGACGACTTCTCGATACCCAACGCAGTCCAACACAACAGCTTCATCCCCAAGATCAACGCAGATTCATATTAGAATGAAAATTTTCATAATTCTTATCATCAGCTTGTAAGTTATCTATAATTATAATAAGCACATACACATATCTCAAACGAAATAATCTAACTCACAAACTCGCAAAATGCCTACTCCACCCGAAAACGAAGGAGAAAACTCATACTGGTCTCTTAAAGACATATCAGATACAATCCCCTACTTTAATGGGAAAAACTTAAATATAAATAACTTCATAAGAAGCTGTGAGAATGCAAAACCTCTCGTTAAACCAGCTCAACGTCCAGTCCTAACGCGAATGATTAGAACTAAAATCTATGGGACAGCTGAATCCTACCTAGGATGCAAAGAATATAATAGTATTGACGAAATCCTAACAGTCTTAAAACGAGCTTTCTTACCAAAAAATCAATTTTTGAATGGCAAGCAGAGTTGAACAATGTCAAACAAAGAAGCGACCAGCGTGTTTTAGATTATAGCGCGAGAGTCGAAGACATATTACATAACACAACACAGGCTATTAACAACTCAAGCACAGATGATGCTGCTGGCATGATAACAGCAATCCAAACCAATGTACTCAAATGCTTTGTTAGAGGCTTGATTCCGGAAATTGAATTTAGAGTAGCTGGTTCACACCCAAATACTTTAGCAGAAGCTATTGAAACAGCTCTAACAGAAGAGCAAGAATTTCTAAATCGCAACGCTCGAAATACACAAGACAATAACCAACCCCGACAGCCTAATCAACAAAACCCTTCAAATTTTTGTAACTGTTGAAAAATATTCAAATATTTGCGCCTTTTGTATGTCTGTTTACCTAGTCAAGCACGACACTAATTATAAGTGAATACCAGACCAAAATTGTTTTTGTTTTGATTTGAGCGAAGATCGTTTTCTTCCGCTCTCGCTTTGCTGCTCAGTCTTATGCCACGCGGTGATTCAAACAGTCAACTTCTATACCTTAATAAATATGATATCTTTTGCATAAATCCTGCGTTGTTAATTTCTACCCTGCAATCCTAAAAATCTTAACAGGTTATGGGCCCAGTGCCTCGTGATACCGCGTGTGTCGGGTAGAAGCATTTATTTCGGTTTTTCGCGTGTGAATGGCCGACGGTAAAGGCATCCCTGTTCGCCATATTGATGACTCTGCAATTGGTGAAACTTTTGATGGTTTTGATTTAACAAGTGTAGTGATAGAAGTTCCCGAGGTGTCAGAAAACATGGCAGAGTCAAGGACATATCAAATACACAAGTTTAACGGCCAGAACTATCAGCTGTGGAGAATGCAGATGGAAATATACATGGGCGAAAATGAACTAGAGCCTTATATACTTGGTACAGTGCAACGACCAGCAGCCAACGCAGAAAATTGGGACAAGAAAGACAAGGCAGCAAAGGCATTTCTGATGCGTGGTTTGGAGATCGAGCAGCTCAAATATCTGACTCAGTGCAAGACTGCAGCGCAGATGTGGTCGAGACTGAAGATAGTCCATGCCGAGAAGAGCGATCAATCCGCGCAAGTCCTATTAGATCGCTTCATAAATGCCAAAATGGAGAGCGATGAGAAAATAATGGATTTCATCACACGGGTGACCTCGTTGACGCAGCGACTTAGTGAAATGGACCTTGAACAAAAGGAGCCAGTGATAATTGCCAAAATCCTTGGCAGTTTGCCACAGAAGTATGATAATATCAGAGCGGCCTGGTTGGTAGTGCCTAAGGAACAACAGACAGTCGAGAAATTGTCTGGTCACCTGATCAATGAGGAGAGTCTGTTGAGTCAAAGGTCAGGCGACAGTCAACAACAACAAACCTCAGATGCTCTGAGTGCGCAGTGGAACGGGAAGAAAAACAACACAAGAAAGAAAACCTTCGATCAGAATAGTGATGAGCAAGGAAAAGGAAGATCACATCCGCGTAGACCAGGGAGGTGTAACTATTGTAAAATTGCTGGGCACTGGGCAAAAGAATGCAGAAAGAAATTGAGGGAGCAGGGAAGTGCTCAGAATAAATCTTTTGTAGCAGATGCGACAGCTGAAACTAGTGGACAATCAAGGTCAGACAAAAGTGATTTACTAATCGCGGACAATGTCGAGTCAGTGAGTGTGTTTAAAAACTTAAATGACTGGTATGCGGATTCGGGCGCGACGCAACATATGTCTTTCGTGAGACAGTGGTTTAAAAACTTCACTCCGTGTCCAGCTAACGCACACAGTGTCAGAGTTGGTGAAGGTTCGCGTATTGACGTTAGAGGCAGAGGTGACATTGACGTTGCAGTGATAGATGCAAGTGGAGACAGAGTGATTCACACCATCAAAGACGTGCTATACGTTCCGAAAATCGAAAAGAACTTAATCTCAATTAGACAGTCAACAGAAAAGGGGATTAGAGTGATATTCGAGGAAGGTGGCACGCGAGTAGTGTTCTTGAGAGGTGACTATGTCATCCTGGACGGAATGAAGAATAACAACCTCTATAGACTAAATGTAAGTACAATAACAACCGATGAAGCCATGGTAGTGACGGGAGAGAGTATGAAGCTTTGGCACGAGCGTATGGGACACGTCAATTATCAGATGCTGAGAAAAATGCGTGAAAAAGAGGTGGTAGATGATCTGCAGTTTAACACAAGTCCTGAAAATCCTTTTTGTGAAGGATGCGCCTATGGCAAACAGCATAGACAACCGTTTAAAAGGACAGGTGAACGATCGCGTATACCAGGTGAAATTTTTCACGCAGATCTTTGTGGTAAGATGAGTGAGGCATCGCTTGGTGGAGCAAATTGGTTCCTGTTACTAAAAGATGACTGCTCAAGGTATTGCTTTAGTTATTTTTTAAAGAATAAAACTGAAGTTTTGCAATGTCTACAAGAATTCTATGCAGAAGTTCAGGCCGACGGCCACCAAATAAGACAATTTAGAACTGACTGTGGTCTAGAGTTTTGCAATGATGAGGTGAAAAGTTTTCTATTATCAAAGGGTATCAAGCACAGGACATCCACGCCACGAGCTCCAGAGCAGAATGGTTTTATAGAACGTCAGAACCGCACGATCTTAGAATCAGCAAAGGCCATGCTTCATGAGCGAAGCTTGCCACGTCATCTTTGGGCTGAGGCTGTAAATACGGCTGTGTATCTCAAGAACAGAACAGCCTCCGACACCCTGGGTGGAGATAAGACACCGTTTGAGGTTTGGTTTGGTCAAAAACCATCCGTCAAACATTTAAAAGTTTTCGGGTGTGACTGCTATGTGCATGTACCGAAGGAACAGCGTAAAAAGTGGGACGAGAATTCGGTGAAATGTATCATGGTGGGCTACAGCGAGGGAAACAAAGCCTATCGGGTATACAGACCTGAGGGAAGAAGGATCTGGATTCGTCGTGATGTGATTTTTCATGAAGACAGTCAATCTCAGATAGTCACAGAAAAGGTGGGAGTTCAATCAGTGATACCAGAGTTTTCACCCCCAGTCGAGAAAGATGAGACATCATGCGAGGTATCACAAGAGTCTCAAGCTGGATCATCCAAACCAAAATATAAGAATCCGCGCCTTCCTACCTTAAGATCCCCTTATCAGACAAGACGAGGACCTAGGGAAAGAGAGAGAGATATTGAGGAGCAAGCAGGCATGGTTATAGCCGAAACTTACATGGTTAACGCAGAGCCAGTAACCCTCGAGGAAGCTTTGGAAGCAAATGACGCAGAAGAATGGCGTGAGGCTATAGAAGCTGAGTTAAAGGCTCTCGAGGATAACCAGACCTGGGTGCTCACGTCTCGACCTGAGAACGCCAATGTAATTTCGAATCGTTGGGTTTTTAAACGAAAACTGAAGGCAGATGGTACAATCGACAAATACAAGGCACGATTAGTGGCCAAAGGATATGCTCAAAGGGAAGGAATTGACTACGGCGAGACTTTCGCTCCTGTTGTGAAATTTAGTTCAGTCAGAGCCATCCTATCCATCGCAGCTGCGAAGAACTGGGAGATAATACAGTTTGACGTAAAGACTGCTTTTCTGCATGGTGACCTGGAGGAGCAGGTTTACATGGAGCAGCCAGCGGTGTTCAACAAGAGTGAAAAAGTGTGCCTACTGTTGAAAGGATTATACGGCTTGAAACAAGCCTCAAGGCAGTGGAATAAAAGGTTCATCGATTTCTTGGTAAAGTGCAGTTTTGTGCAATCGGAAGCAGATCCGTGTGTGTTCACAAAAGCTGAGAGTGAAATGCATCTCGCGATTTACGTGGATGATGGTCTGCTGAGTGGAAAGAATGTGAATGAGATGTATGAGTTATTGTCAAAATTGCATAGAGAATTCCAGATAACTTATTCAAAGGCTGAATTTTTCGTAGGACTTCAGATTGACAGGAATCGAGACGAAGGGAAACTAAAAATTCACCAGAGTACGTACACAGAGCAAGTCTTGCGCAGATTTAATCATGTGAATTGTCACCCAGTCTCCATTCCTGCTGATCCAGGTATGAAATTCTCGAAAACTGTAGATGATAACGATTGTATACAGGGCAACTATCCCTATAGGCAAGCAATTGGTTCATTAATGTATTTAATGGTCGGAACACGACCAGACATTGCTTATATTGTGGGAATACTGAGTAGATTCATGGAAAGGCCAAGTGTGCAGCATTGGCAAGGAATAAAAAGGGTATTAAAATACTTAAGGGGTAATACGAGCTGTGGCATAAGCTATAAGATAGGCTCGAACGATGTAAAGATGGTAGCTTATTGTGATTCGGACTTTGCTGGCGATGTTGATACACGAGCCAGTACGTCCGGATGGGTTTGCTTGATTAATTCTGGACCTGTAGGTTGCAGCTCAAAACGCCAAACTGTTACGGCAACCTCAACTACTGAAGCTGAGTTCATAGCGCTCTGTTCTGTGAGCAAAGAAGTAGTATGGCTCAGAAGACTACTGTCAAATCTAGATTGTGTACAAACAGCTGGCACAGTAGTTTACTGTGACAACCAGAGAGCAATCGGATTGGTTAAAACACCAGAATCAATCAAAGCAACCAAACACATAGAAGTAAAATTCTTTTTCACCTGTGAAAAGCAAAGAACAGGGGAAATCGATGTTAAATATGTAAGCACAAAAGAGCAATTGGCTGACACATTAACAAAGCCATTGGCTCAGGATAAGTTTAAGAGTTTTCGATTCGATTACGGAATGTACTGAAGAAATCGTAGTGGCACAGATGCAGCTTATGATCTAAGAATACTGTAATAAATTGTAGTTGACAAAGCAAAAATCAAATGCGATATCAGACACAGCAAAAGACGAGAGAGAGTGTTGAAAAATATTCAAATATTTGCGCCTTTTGTATGTCTGTTTACCTAGTCAAGCACGACACTAATTATAAGTGAATACCAGACCAAAATTGTTTTTGTTTTGATTTGAGCGAAGATCGTTTTCTTCCGCTCTCGCTTTGCTGCTCAGTCTTATGCCACGCGGTGATTCAAACAGTCAACTTCTATACCTTAATAAATATGATATCTTTTGCATAAATCCTGCGTTGTTAATTTCTACCCTGCAATCCTAAAAATCTTAACAGTAACTACTGTAAACGCCAGGGCCATATAATAGATAATTGTAGACAGCGCGACCGCAATAACCTGACACAACCTCCAAACAGACGACCACCTAATCAACCAAACACACAATATCCTCCAACATTTTGTAACTATTGCAAGCGCCAAGGACATACAGTAGAAAATTGCAGACAACGTGCCTACAATACCCAACAACAGCAGTCCCAAAACCAACCCCAACGGTCAAATCAACAACCAAACCAACCCCAACAGTCAAATCAACAGCCTAACCCACCACAACAGTCAAATCAACAGAACACACAATGTTCTTCCATATCCTGTAATTATTGCAAACGGCAAGGTCACACGATCGAAAACTGCCGAAAACGCGCCTATAATAACGCACAGAGACAACAAAATCAGAGTCCTTTAAACTCGAACTCAGTTCGCCGGGAGAACGTGCCGACGGACCCAACACAAGCTCAGCCGCGTTCAACAACACAATAAATCGCGTCCTCGAAACAGAATTAGAAGCAATACACGGACTATTGCCAGTTGCCGAAATCGATACAAAAGAATTGAAAACGAAATCTAAATTTATAATAGACACCGGTGCGGATTTGAACATCATTAGAATCAATTCCCTAAAAGAAGAAACCGAATGTGACAGAACCAAAATACGGAAAATGACAGGAATAACAGACGGATTTACTAATACTTTAGCGGAAACTAAATTAAAAATTAACAATAAAGAACACGATTTTCACGTCGTCCGCGAAGATTTCCCAATAGCTCAAGACGGTATTATTGGACAACCCTTGTTATATAAAGAAAAAGCTACCATCTCCTATGAAAATAATACATTAACTTTGACAGATACTGTAATTCCCTTCAAACTCCAAAAACACAAACCACACATCGCAACTCTCATTATAATACCAGGTCGTACCGCTCAAGTTATTCCTCTTAAAGTCTCAAATTCAGAAATCAACGAAGGCTATGTAGATACGATTAATTTAGGTCCCAATATTCACTGCGGTAAAGCATTAGTTACAAACAGTAACGGTCAAGCATGTATACTCGCGATAAACTCAAACGAATCAGCTGTTGAAATAAGCGTGCCGACGGTAACCCTAGAACCTGTCAACGAATCTCCGAGTACACTCGATCCCAAAAGTTCCATAAACCAACCTGGTACTGTACAAATTTCAAAAATTACCGGTGATATACGAAAGTGTTCAGGCACAATCCTTCATTTCATACCACAAAAAATTCAAATATTACGAGGAATCTCAGTTGAATTACTAAAAGCTTTAAATCTAAACGAGTACGAGCTAATTGCTTACGCGAAAAATGATATAATCGGAGATATCATAAAAGACACAATCCCTAACAGCTCGCAAGTTATATACCACTTAATTATCATGGAAACTTATTCCAGTGACATAGATGATACAATCGTTACTAAAACGCTCAATTCTCTAAAAAATCATCTAAAATCAAATAACACAAAATCAATCTCAATCCCAGACCAATCCGAAGAACTAGGCAAACAAAAATGGGACAAAATCTTGCAATTAATAACCTCAACTTTCAACAACACGAACATCTCAATTCAAATCTACGATATCAAATCTAACAATCAAAATCAAAATACACAAACTAATCCAAACGTGCTGACAATAAACGACGCGATCGAAACCAATACACCCGTCGATAATAATAATAATAATCGTTCCGAAAGATTAACGGTCCTTAAAAACTCAATGCATCTAGACCATCTTAACGATGAAGAAAAAGAATCTATACTCGCTCTTACAACGGAATTTAATCACCTATTTTTCCTACCAGGTGACACATTATCAAACACATCCTTAACAAAACACTCAATCCCAACGACAGACGATAATCCAATCAATGTGAAACAATATCGATATCCAACTGTTCACAAAGACGAGATACAAAAACAAGTTTCCGAATTATTAGATCAAAATATTATCAAACCATCATCCTCACCTTACAACTCCCCCGTTTGGGTCGTACCCAAAAAACCAGATGCAGAAGGCAACAAAAGATGGAGAATGGTCATAGATTTCAGAAAACTAAACGAAAAAACTATATGTGACGCGTACCCTCTACCGAACATAAACGATATACTCGACCAGCCAGGAAACGCTAAATACTTCTCAACTTTCGATCTCGCTTCCGGTTTCCACCAAATCCCTATGGACCCAACTGACGCACACAAAACAGCATTTTCCACCCTCCATGGCCATTACGAATTCAATAACATGCCATACGGACTTACGAACGCTCCAGCAACATTCCAAAGATTAATGGACCAAGTTTTATCTGGTTGAGAAGGAAACATAGCATTCGTATATTTAGACGACATCGTTATCTATGCACACTCTCTTGAAGAACACGAAATTCAATTCAGAAAACTAGCTAATCGACTACAATCAGCAAATTTGAGCTTACAAGTCTCTAAATGCGAATTCCTAAGAAAAGAAGTTGCTCATTTAGGTCATATCATTACAGAAAACGGTGTAAAACCAGACCCAAAGAAAATAACAGCAGTCAAAGCATACCCAGTTCCTAAAACAGTTAAACAGATCAAACAATTTCTCGGTCTAATCGGCTATTACAGACGCTTTATCGAAAACTTTTCAAAAATATCAAGACCACTAACTACACTATTGAAAAAAGACGTTAAATTCCTTTGGACATCTGAACATCAAATGGCTTTCGAAACTTTACGAGACTCGATATGCACATCTCCTATACTACAATATCCTAAATTCGATCAACCATTCATACTAACAACTGACGCATCTAAATACGCGATTGGCGCCGTACTCAGCCAAGGCGAAATAGGAGAAGACCTACCGATAGCTTATACCTCACGCACACTAAACAAAGCAGAACTAAATTACTCTGTAATCGAAAAAGAATTACTAGCAATCGTATATTCAGTCCATCACTTCAGACCCTATCTATACGGACATAAATTCACACTCGTTACCGATCACAAACCTCTTGTCTGGGTCAGCAGCGTAAAAGATCCAACCTCGCGATTACTCAGATGGAGATTTAAACTCGAAGAATACGACTATAACGTTGTATACAAGAAAGGTCAAATCAATTGTAACGCAGATGCATTATCGCGCAATCCACCCGTAGAAACCGATAAATTATTACCAATAAATGCGAAACGTAACCGAAACTCTAGTTCAGATAGCATATCAAAACCAAGCGCAAAACAAAAGAAAGAAGCTCACCAATTCCCAACCCGCGCGCGACAAAGTACAGATGACTCACCAAATCCCGCTCCTATAAAGAAATACAAAGACGACGTCGACTCAGAAACTGAAAAAGACGAACCCAACCAAATTCCCATGGATTGCTTACCAACAATAAAAGAAACAATACATTTTCAAAATATACCTTTGACAAACTATTCATCAACCGACAGTTCTACAGACGATCAAATACCTACAAAAAAATTAATTTACCCCGACCCACTAGAAGAAGATATAGAAATCAATTCACTAACCGATACAGAAATGGACAGCCCCTCAGATAACTCGATGCAAGATCCATCCACAGGCGATACAACAGACAGTTTTCCTATGCCAAAAAATCCTATCAATGTTTCAAAATCTGTTAGACCAATGACAACTGATTCACCTACCGACATGTCTGTCGACGACTTACCACTATCTAAAAGAATCGACCAAAAACGAAACGCTACATATACCGATATCTCTCCAGACAATCTACCCGTAAATAAAATATCACGTAAACCCATAAACACTTCGGCACCAACTTCATTTGAAAATAATCAAAAACAAAACCGCGATTCAAACCATATCTCAAACCAGCTTATCGATGATTCAGATCCAAGTGAGACACATAAAAATCAAACAAGGTACAGCGAACGTAAAAGCGCGCAATCCCCAACACACGCACACAAATACAAATTACGACCAAGAAAGCCTAAAACCCCCTCACCACTACCTACTTCCTCATCGTCGGACGACGACCACATGCCTTACTATAAACAAAAACTCCCTACCTCCAACGGATCGGAATCCCCAAACTCTAGAACGCCTTACTACAAACAAAAACTTCCTACCTCCAACGAATCATGGACATCGAATTCCAAAGATCCTCCTTGTAAAGAAATACTCCCGACTTCCAGTGAACAACAGATTCCTAAACCTAATTCCAGAAAACTATACTCAGACACTGTCAGAGGAGAACAAGTAACAATACCCAAAATTACCATTCCACCGCAATACAATAGTCCTCCAATCACTAAATCAATCTATCATAAACCATCCTATAAACAATTTCGAGAACTCCTAAAAATTTTACCAGACCCGACAAACGAACTCATAATAGAAACAACTGAAGACCTATTTACACAAGACGACAATATAGCACATTGCATTCCAGCCGACTGCTTAATCGGACAAGGTATAGCACAAGATATGATTGAACGCAACATTATAAATCGCGACGTGTTAGAATCAAAGAGCCCCCAAGTAGGTGACATCATAGTAACACCATACAATAATATCAAAGTATATAATCTTATCACCAAAGCTGAATTCGACGGCAAGCCAACGTATAAAACTATGTACGAAATTTTATGTAAACTCAGACGACAATTAGAATTAGAAAACGTACAGTCAATATCAATCCCAAAAATCGGTTGCGGACTAGACAAACTTAACTGGAAAACCGTTCGATCAATGATTTATTTCATTTTCCAAAATTCTCATATAAAAATAACTATTTGCGATTTCAAACCAATCCCAATAACTGTACAAAATCCAGAAGATAACATTACAAACTCAAACTCAAATACCGAGAATCCCATACAACTTGACTACTCAGACGTACCGAGAAACCTGGAGAATAACTATACGGACAATATCCCCGAAAATAATGTGCTCCCATTTAACGAAAACCAACAGTTACATAATATCGAAGAAACCAATCTAGACGAAGAACAACAAAATCCACCTCTAAATCTACTACCTCAAAATCCTATACCAGAACAAAACCCACCATTTCAAAACCCTATATTACGAGAAAACCCACCTAAAAACCCGATTCCACATTTCAGTCACACAGACCCGACACCAATAGCAACCAATATAAAAGAAACAAACGACGATATTCTCATGAGAAAAGATAACTACGTACACTGCATGTCAGCCGATGGCGTCATAAGAAAAGGAGTTGCTAAACAATTAAGTGATATCGGAATTCTAGATACAAATTTTCTAAAATCTCAAAATCCAGAAATAAATAGCGTCATCATAACACCCAATAATAAAAAATTTATCTTCAGTCTGATAACACAAAAGAAATACTACGAAAAATCAACGACAGAAAGAATACATAACACACTAGTTATCCTTCGCGATATATTACAAGCAAAACGTATAAAATCTTTTTCAATTTCCAAATTAGGAAGCGGATTTGATAAATTAAATTGGTTCGCGATAAAAAACATTCTTAGACAAATCTTTAACTACACAGATGTCACAGTTAACATATGCTTAAACGAGATCAATGTTCCTAAACCAGAACTCATTCAAGAAATAATTCGCGAAAATCATGAATCCGTAATAGCTGGCCATAAAGGAATAACTAAAACTTTCAAGCGAATCCGAGCAACATATTTCTGGCCAAGTATGAAAACAGATATAGAAAAATTTATAAAATCGTGCGAAAGCTGTCAAAGACGAAAACTTGTTAGAAATAAAGTCAAACTCCCGATGGTAATAACAGACACACCAACAACCGCTTTCGAAAAAGTGTCCTTAGACATTGTCGGACCCTTACCAACCTCAAATTCACAAAATAAGTATTTGATTACAATTCAAGATAATTTAACTAAATATTCAGACGCGATACCACTCAAAAATCAGACATCAACAACAATCGCAAAAGCATTCGCAGAAAATTTTATTTGCCGCTACGGAGCACCCGAATCAATCTTAACAGATCAAGGTCCAAATTTTCTCGGTCCTATCATGAAACAACTAGCTAAAATCTTCCGAATCAAACAAATGAAAACCACAGCTTACCATCCCCAATCCAACGGCTCACTCGAACGCAGCCATCAAGTCCTAATCGAATACTTAAAACATTATATTAACAGTAAAAATAACTGGGACAAATGGATCCGATTCGCGATATTCTCATACAACACATCAGTACACGAAAGCACTGGTTACACGCCACACGAACTCATTTTCGGAACAATAGCACGTCAATTATCAAACATACGTTCAGACAAAAACATTTCAAATAAATACGAAGAATACTTACAGGAAATAATAACTCGCTTGAAAGAAACTAGACAAGACGCGATAAAAAACCTTAATAACGCGAAATCAAAATCAAAAATAAGATACGATAAACGCATAAACGCACACACTTTTTAACCAGGTCAATATGTCTACTTAATAAATGAAACTAAAAAGGAATTAGACGATCACTATAAACGTCCTTATAAAATAATCCGTATAATTAACGACATTAACGCGGAAATCGAAATAAATGACCATAGAACAAAAATCGTACATATGAATAAAATCAAATTAGCTGATCAAATAACTAACTAACACCAATACCGATTAATACCTATTCCGGTAAAACAACATTACGACACCACAGACGACAATTTCGCATATATAAAACCAAATAGCGACTATATAGCAATAACTCGGGACAGAAGTTTATACTTCAAACTAACCGAACTAAAATTCAACAAATGCATGCAATCACTGGAAACATACATATGTAGACAGAATCAACAACTATTCCATTCAAACAACCACGCTATCTGCGAAGTAGGACTATTCATTCAACCAACTGAAACAGACTTAAAGACATGCGACGTCAGACTCGGGAGTTTTGACGGAGTATACTGGACCGAATTAACTACATCAAACTCTTGGATTTACTCCCTAACCAAACCAGAAATTATGCATATCGTTTGCAAAGACGAAGAACCAATCCAAATAACTCTAAACAATTCTGGAATACTGAAACTCAATAACAAATGCACAGCAAATTCCCACACAATCTCACTATCAACAACCAAATACTACCAAACCATTGAAACACATTCCTACATACCAAAATTTAACTTGAACATTTCAGAAATCTACGACAAACCTAAAGAGCTACCGTTCATTCCAACAATTACACTAAACAAAACCCCATTCCTAACTTCCAAAGATCTATCCTCAAACGGACTAACTTTAGACGACATTCTAAAAAGAACAGACGAAATAACTCAAAATCAAAGAGCTACAGACAACGACAACCGTATCGAAAACATGCTTTACTACATTTCCTCCCTATTCGGATCAGTATCGCTAGTTTATATAGCACAAAAATTTGCAACAGCTGAACGAATACTTAAAATATTTAAAAGATTCAGAAACACTAACCGAAATCAAGACTCTACTGAGCAAAATAATCCTCCAGCCATCACATGTGCACCAATTACACCAACGACACTAAACATAGAAGCTGCTCAGACCTCTTATACATGAATAAGACATTTATAAACGATTTTATTACCAATAAGCGATTTTACCTATATCATAACATACACCTTTACCACTGTAATACACATATTCACTAAACATAGAAGACGCTCAGACAGCTCAAACATCTTTCTATACCTCATAAAAATGTAATATTGTGATTAAATAAAAACTTCATATATATCATCTATTATACCTACAATGCTGATAATACATGTACTCAACCATTATTCAAATATTTGATTGTATACCTACCATACCATTGTAATAAGTATATTCAACATAAACCATTTACTAATTCAGCATAAGACATTTATAACTAACCGATCTTATTGCGAATAAGTAATCCTAGCTATATTCTAATTTTAACTCAAATCATACATCTTGACACATCCTCTAACGTAAATATACAACCCTTATACCTAAAATATATTATATACACTTCTATTTTTACAAAAAAAAAAAAAAAAAAAAAATTCCTCCTGCTTCACAGGAGCAATATTTTTTTTCCCCCGAGGATGGGCGTGTTACGTATTCCACCCTATTCCATACTCCTCTATGCTCTACCACTCTCAATACCCAAGACACAACATCCTGCATCTATCCAGTCTCGCCACCTCTAATCAGAGGAAGTCTCACCCTTACATTCCAAGAACTCTATCCCTACCTATGCACCCATAAAACTGCACCTGCATCAATGCGCTCATGCCCGGGAGAACAATGAAAAGGATGATCTCACTACTAAGATCGGTAGCCATTTTTATATATTCGCACTCGAGCTAAAAGCACTTGCATTCAGATCATTGAAGAAGACAGTCAGTCTCAGACTCGCTCTTAATCATCAACTCAGAATCACTTACCACTTAAGCTTTACGACTTGTAAACCAATAAACAGTTATTCAGTTAATATACTTATTCACATCAGTCACTCATCATCCAGATCCCGGTTACCTTAAGGTGTAAAACGAGGGACGAACTCAACGACAGCTTCATCTTATTCTTAAGAACAACGATCCCTACTCATTACATCGGTAGCAGCTCTAACTCTATTCATAACAATATGCATAATATTCTTGAGAGAAGGTATCAGCCGATACACTCAGTGAAATTATTACTGTCAAATTATTAACTGTGTGACTTTTTGCCACCCCAAGGAAATAACTACAGTTAACTCCATTATTCTCGTTGCTTCATTTTCAGTCATATTTTAATGAATAATATGATGAGAAAAAATTACGGACGATCTGGGAATCGAACCCGGGCCTACCGCAGCCTATCCGTGGACTTATGCCAATAGACCGCCTTGCTCGCCCACGGACCGGCGTCATCTTTCTCTGACTGAAAATGAAGCAACGAGAATAATGGAGTTAACTGTAGTTATTTCCTTGGGGTGGCAAAAAGTCACACAGTTAATAATTTGACAGTAATAATTTCACTGAGTGTATCGGCTGATACCTTCTCTCAAGAATATTATGCATATTGTTTCGGAACATAGAAGGAACTATCCAGATTTCCGTATTGACAAACCCTTTTCAAAAATCTGAACGCGTATGTAATATGCTGTCATTTCACTACCCTTATTAATTTGCTTATTTTATTGATGAAAAAGAATCTTCGTACCGGAAAATATTATTTGTTACTAGTTTCTGATTGTTCATATGAAAATGTAAACATTTTGCTACTAAAAATTCAGAGGTTTCCGATCACTTAAGTTGTAAAATGCGATGAAAATGCTTCACCTACCAATTGTTTATATTTTTACATAATCGATTTGCATTTCGTAAAGCTAATTATCATTTTCACCATGCATTTCTATGCCTCAGCAATGAATTTAGTGAAACAAAAAAAAAAAAATCAAAAGCTCGTTGGGGCATGTGTTCCCATTGAAATGAAAAATTGAAAATTTGACACATTTTTTTTTTTCAATATTTGGAACCGTTTTGGGGGGCGTTTCGATTAAAATTCGTCCGACCCCGGAATAAGGACCACCCTAATATTTATATATAATTATATATAATTATATTTATATATAATTATATATAATTATATTCGGGTGCCTTTCTTAATAAAAAAAAAAAATCCCTTACGGAGATTTGAACCCAAGTCCGCTCGCACACTTATTATTGGTAGTTGCACGCTCTACCGACCACGCCAAATTACCCTATTGATATTGCTATCATATTTTCCTATTTGTCGAAACCTATGATCAAGCTGTCGAATTCAGAGTGAATAGACATTTAATTGAATGAATTTTTTGTTCAACAATCATAGAATAATATTGACTCAGTACAATAATGATTTATTATAATCATTTTTATAAATTGATGAGAATAAGAAAACTCCACAAAACAAATTCAAAATTCTACTTCCGACTCATCATTAAAATTAAATCCTCATCACCTACATAAGATTATAAACATTCTTGACTTTTTGCGAATCAAAATCCGCAACCAATTGAAAAGTTTTTCAAGGCCGTGGATAATTTTATGTTATTGTATTATATAATTTTATACAATTTTATACAATTTTATATAAATTCTATATAATTCTATATAATTATGAAGAATTTTATAGAATTTTATGAAGTTTCACAAGAGACTCATGTAAAATTGTTGGAATTGTATACAATTTTATATGATTATTATATATAATATTAAAGTTCAATAATCGGATGTCCGGATGTCACACTTTTTTTTCAGAGCACTATAGCTTGACTGTACATGTCTGCGTGCTTCTCACTGTCATGCTATCTGACCTCGGACTTCGCTGTTACTTATGATGTGATATTATTATCAAGAACGTTCCAGGGTTTATGCATGAGTTTTTCGAGATTATGAAAAAAGTATAGTAGGGACAGTAATAATAACACCTGTTCTTACGATATTTCGATTATTTATTTTTTCATTAAATTTTTTATAAAAATTGCAAACGTTTCGGCCACGGCCTCCATCCGCGACCGCTCCTCCTGCCGCTGCTGCTGCCTACGCCGCCACTCTCTGGCACTGCTGCCGGCCCTCGTCCCTCTGTACGCTGTTAAAAAATCGAATACTCGAATAAATATTTTACAAAACAACATAGCCAGACATTAACCTTGCGATTACATATAGGTGCGAATTCACACCACGGGTTTCTCATTTCGCCTGTATCTTTTCGATATCGGGAAGTACGGTGTTCTCCCCACCACAGAAATAAAGTCGAACAGTTTTCCCAGCAGATGGCCCCGGACAAACATTTATTCATATTTTGGCCATCGAAGGAGACGGACGTAAATTCATTTTCGGTGCGAATTTCTACCCGCGTGCAACTCCCGGCTAATGAACGAACTTTTTTGCGATTGAGGAATCGAATATACACCAAATGAATAAACGTGTATACCCTCAAATTATCAATGTTTCCGTTGGATATGGGGTTCGATTTTTTGATTTCCTTCGATGGAAAAAATGGTATTTATTAGGAAAAAAATGGTGCCTTTGCCATTGCAGTTTTTACAATGTTCGTAATTTGTATTTAGATTTCTTCTAGATCATTATCGCCAATTCATATGGCATATTCTGAGCTTCAAATAATACAGGTAATAAATGAAAATGGTTGGTTTGAATCGCGCGCTCGAACGCTGATGCGGAAAAAACTTTCAAATCTACGAATTTCAAATGAAAACACCTTTAGCATTGAATTTTTGCCAAACCTAACAACGAGGATGAATGCCGGAAATGAATAACGCTTTCGGATCCAAGAATTCCGAACGAAAATTTTCAATATCAATGTCAACAAGACTCCTAACCGATGATTCCTGTGTACTCGGTTGCCTACATGCCGGCGCTTAGCGGGATTTATTAACCGGCCGTATCTCGCGAACGCGACTCCGCAGACCACATGTTGTTCGGGTTAATTTACTCAGCTCAACCCCCTCTATTACTCCTATCATTTTGTGTACTTAATTCTGGGACCCCCTGTATAGGTACACATGTACGCGTTTGCCGATATGACTCACGTTCAACCCTCCTGCCTCTCACTCCCCTCTTGCCGCTTCCCGTCTTCCTTTCCTCATCTTTCTCCGCCTCGTGTTGTTTCCCTCTCTCCTTTTCCTTGTCCCCTTTTTCTTCGACTTTTCCTCTCTCCTTTTCCTTTCCCCTTTTTTCTTCCTCTATTCCTTTCTTCCCCATCCCTTTTGCGCCTTCCGCCGATGTACTGGCCATGGCTTCTGAAATATGTAACGAAAAATATTTGAATTTATCGAATAATAAGTTCAAACAGCACTTCAAGGTACAATTTTGGTTCCGTAAGTTGAATATTTTGGAAATATCGCTAATCATTCTCATATTGATAATAGTTGCAATTGTAGATTCTGGAGCAAATTTAGTGAGCTTTGAATTACAGGTAATTGAATTTGGTTCGCCCGATGATTTGTCATACACTGTATATTTGACTCACCGCGCGTTGAAAGTCGCAGTCCGTTTAAGTGATCTAGAAGTATTATATTATTCATGAATAGGAAAATTTATGTCAACTCCACCAAAGGAACCAGTACGGCGTTCTTCGTGGAATTCGATATATCTATTGATCTATCACTATATATCACGATATAACACTAAATCTATTGACTACTCAACCAGTGTTCATTTGAGGATGTTCAAGAAATGAAGCTAAAAAAAAGTACTGGTCGCCTATTACTATTGAAGTGTAAAAAAAGTTAATCTGCAACTGAATTGAAAGCATTCCAAATTCTATAGGTGTATGAAATACTTCTTCTCAATCATTTAAGAAATAGTTTCGACTTACCGTCTATCTCGGAAATATCGTCAGCCTCTGACATGATGTCCAAATTCACACTGATTTGTTCACGTGCAAAGACTACTAGACGCGCGAATAGAGTAGGGATAATTCTCGAGCCCGAGTACAGACAAATCCTAAGTTAGCCTAATCTGTGACATGTTTGTATATTCGTGTTATGTCGTATTTCTATGTAAACGGATAAGTACCTATAGAGTAAGGGAAGACAGAATAATATAGAGATTACTCCGATATGTTGAACGTGTCTCGGGATGATCGCGCCGTTACCGATCACAACGCTGAAGACATGGGGCGAAGAAACACTAAAAGTAAGTAGACTCCCACTAAAATATGAAGTATCCATTTTATTGCTATTCTATTCTATGATTTGTTGACATTATTTAAATTTATTCTAGAAATATATTCCATATACAAATGAATGATCTGGAAAGAACCCTCTAATTCAGCAATTTTCTGTATATTTTTGTTTTTTTCACTGTTAGCAAACTAAAAGAAACACATGTGAATTATTCCGAATAATGTTCTTCCGACGACAGATTTTGAATTTCGTCGAGTAAATAGTATTCAAATAATTGAAACTCGGCTCTTCGAATTAAAAAAAAAGTAATTTATGAGAATCATCGTCAATAAAATTGAGATAAATGTAAAACAAGTGAAAGAAAAGACCATAGGAAGAGAGATCTTAACGATTAGATGGTATCACATAATTATGCTGTTTTCAGTTTGCTGATGGTAAAAAAAAAAAAAATTATCAAAAATCTTGAAAAGGGTGAGGTTCGAGCCTGTCTCATTCGAAAGAGAGTACCCCATACATACCATATATACGCGTATATAATATCTGTAGATGTGAACACCGATTAGACAAATTCAGTGTTGATATTGTGGTAATTATTACTTCGCGTTTCAGATACCGAGAAAAAAAAAAAAAATTTGACGGGCGTCCAGGCCACCAGGGCTGAAAGTGAGTAGCTCTTGAACGGCTTAATAGCGAAGAGTACAGAACTTCTCCGGAAAAACACTGCCGCTGAATTACTATGATTCATGACGAAGTCAAAATAAATAATCAAATCAAGAATATACAAAAAGATATACGTTACGTAAATTTCACAAAATGATATAGGACTTCACGCAAAAAAAAAACGAAAACAAATTTAGATTAAATTCATATGATTCGAAAGAAAACGGAAATTGATAATTCAAAAAAGAATACGAGAGGCAAATAAGAAGTTTTGTCATGTTCCGTTAAGTAACTTTGAGACAAAAAAAAAATAAGATTTCCCGCAAAAAATAATGATTGAATTATCATATGTTGGAAATAAAATTGAAATTGATCATCAAGAAATCAGAAATGGAAAGCTCTGTTATTTTTCAGAACCCATCAAAGATGCGGCTCTGGCGGCGATTGTCGCCGCTTTTATCAAAGGTCTGATATAATTCCAAATATTCAAGAGCAAAAACAAGAAAAATATGGATTTTGATATATTGTTGTCTTTTTCAGGAGATGAGTGGGACGCTGTTCTGGCGACGGTGCAGATGGCGGATTTAGAATAATCTATATTTGAAAAATTAATAAACATAAAAATAATAATAATAATAACAATAAATAATAATAATAATAAATACATTATACTACATACTACATCTTCAGTATCTGACATTTAATTCATACCCAAAAAGATTTCCTTCAGTTCTAGCATTTCACTATCATAATTCTTCTTGAAGTTTAGATGATGTTATTCGTACAGATCATCATAAAAGCTGGCAAATTTTTATAGAATTCATTATTCAAGCAATTGAGATCTTGAGTGAGTTGAAACTACTCGATAATTTTGAATACTTCCATAAAGTATAATAGCCATAACTGGTGTAATAGAAAAAAAAATGTTTTTACTGATCGATAACAAAAAATCACCGGTTGTAGATTTACAAAAAAATGTTGATATATTATTTCAAGCGGTATACATACGAACTTGCACAATTTAACAATAATACATAATTTAAAATAATAATACTAAAATTTCATACATTTGAATTTGCGTTCCCTACCGAAAATGATTATGTGATAAATCGTGTAAAAAATTATGTAATAATTCACGTGATAAATTGTATATCTTTATGACCGATATTGGTGTATGGTTCATCATGTGGATTATTGTGTGCCTTGTTACGTAATTTATCACAATGTGTGAAAAACACATGATTTATTATGTAAATTTTCATGTGATGAAATGTTATTGAGAAAAAAAAAAGTAGATCCGACCGGAAATTGAACTCTCGTCCGTTGGATTCGGAATCAGAGACGCTACCACCTGGGCCACTGCATATGTTGCTTACATTGCAGAGTTTTACAGTCATGAAGCTCTGCCGCGCTATTTTCACAGTTTCGAAGTCACAAAGATCCAATATGACCATAATTAACCTCACGAACAATTATGATATATAAAACTTTTCCACAACTTCCTGTATAAAAAATGAAAAAGTTATAACCAAATGACCAGATATTCATGTTTTATTTCCAAGCGCTTTGAAATAAATGAAATCTCGATAATGAAAAATATATCAAATCGATTAATTTCAGTCTACTTTTGCTTATTGCTCATGTAAAAAACATTGTTTAAAAATAGTTCCAAGACTTGGGGACATCGCCAGGGGACGAATCTTTTTCCTATTGTAGTACTCCACTCATAGTCATAGTAAATTGACTCTCCGGCCCTGGCGATGTCCCCTTGTTATTATAACAATGCGTGCGAGTGTTACGGCTAAGCCATGTATGGGTTATTAATTTATGGGCGTCGTTCATTGAGGCATTTGTAGTGAGTCAATGGGTCAGAGTGAGAGAGTGAAAACGAGATACGGATCGAGATGTTCCAAATTCGATAGATTTGCGAGAAAGACAGAGACCGATGTACAAACAGCATCTGTGAGTATATGGTTCAGGTATATTGTACTTCATACGAACGTCACATCAGTGCGAGGATAAATCAGTTCGAGCATCGGTGATATATAGGATAGATCAAATCATTCTTCCCTGTGAGAATTATAATTCGTTCAAAGAACAAGAAATATCGTGCGTGATTCGCGAATAAACGTGGGACGAAGAGGTTTGGACAAAAAACATCGCCACGAATATTGTTATGTCGAGTTGCCAGAGGTACATCGGACTGTGTCCCGACGATTTGGCAGTTTTGGAACGAACTGGCAGAGCAGGTATGTTGTTGGATACACATATTCATAAGTTTATTGGTATATTAGAACACCACACTACTTTTCGCATGCAGAGTACTTTATTGGTGCAAATCCCGGAAACAATTCAAAGAATTCCGAAGAACAAGGCATGCTTACAAATATTGTTCAATGGTCCGAGACTAGCGGGACATTGGATTTGCGTTTGGTATGATACCGAAGTAGTACACGTTTATGACAGTGCGAACCGGAGAGTATTGCACGATGATCATAAGATATTTTTGAGTAAACTGCTGCCTCGCGGTAATACACGAATCGTGTTTGAAAAAGTTCAGCAGCAAACTAATTACTGGGATTGCGGGGTTTTCTCGATAGCTTTTGTGATATCTATGGTTTTTGGCCAGAATCCTTGTAACCTTGTATATGATATACCAAGGATGAGACCGCATTTGATAAGTATGTTCAATTCGAATAGCTTAATACACTTTCCATTGATGCAACCAAATTCACTGGTTATTGAGAATGTGCCTCGCGATATTACTTCTCTAGGTATTATTAAAAAATGTGACCATCCAACAACTGCGATCGTTGTGGATGAAAAAACAGAGGGAGGAATTAATGAAGAAAATCAAGAACGAAAATCATTAAAACACGTAGATGTCACGATAAAAGACGTCCCAGCGTCGCTGATGAGAGCAAATAATGTCTGTGATACACCTATCGGGATCGATTTTTATGATAGAAAAGCCAACGCGAAGGGAGGAATTCGTTCTACTGTACCAACAGCAAAAGAATTTCTCAATCAAACCGAAGAGAGAAAATTGAATAATAACGTCCACGAAGCGGCTGTGACAGTTTTGCGAGGGAAAACTGCCAATAGACAAAGAAAACATCGTGCTCGAGAATCAATGGAACAAATGAGTCAAAGATTAGAGACCGCTGTAACATATAAAAGGCAAAAAAAGGCATTTCTTGAAGAGGTAGATGGCGCAGAGGCGGTTGTGATACGTAAAAAAGATGCAGACAGAAAAAAACACAGTCGTGCTAAGGAATCTGAGAAACAACGGTCTAGCAGACTTGAGGCTGCTGCATCATACAAGAAGAAGCAAGGCGAATCTATTAGGATGATCTATTCGAATAAAAGGAAAAATATTGCTAAAGGATCTTCAGTGTCATCTAGGATAAAAAAATTGAAAACTGATGACGACACGATTTCGAAAGAAAGGAGTGCGCTGATAGCGAACTCAGATTACAAAGAAGATGAGGTAAAACTTGATTATTCAGGAGAAATGAACAATATATGTGAATTCTGTAATGCTAAACATTTTGTCTCCGAATTACCACCCGATAAAAAGTATAGCATTTGTTGTCACAAAGGTAAAGTACGTATTTTGGACGATAGTACTTATCCTGAAGCGATCGAACAGTTAATCAACGGTACCGATAAAAGTAGTAAAAATTTTATGCGCAACGTGAGGAGTTATAATAATTCTTTGGCATTCGCAAGTTTCGGTGTGAAATTAGATTCAATGAAAGGAAGTTCGGGTCCTTTCGTATTCCGCATATGCGGACAAACGTATCATAATACATACGCGCTTCACCCAGATGTCCATGAAGCACGTAAATATGGTCAATTGTATATCATCGATACCGAAATCGCCACTAGAATACGTATGCAGCATCCCGGCAATAATGGTTGTTTACCAGAACTACTGAGTGAATTGGATGATATTATACGAAGAACGAATCCATACGCGGAAGCGTTCAAAATGATGCACGAAATGGAAGAAGAAGAACAAAAATTGGCGAATACAGCCGGTCATCCTGCCCGCGAAGTAAGAATGTGGTTGAAGCGGCATGATGATGTTGACAAAAATCGTTTCAACATACAAAAATGCAACGAAGTAGCGGTTGTATTTGTCGCGGAAGACGGAGATCCTCCAGTACATAGAGACTTATGCGTGTATTTTAAGAGCGAAGGTGCTATAAGTATACCGAGTCTAAGTAAACACGTCGACCCTATGACTTATCCTCTGATGTTTCCTTCCGGTGAAACCGGTTGGACACCAGGGATAAAACAAATGGCAGGGAAGCGCATAATAACTGCGTTGCAATATTACAGTTATAAATTGAGCGATAGAGGGAAATTCAATCCATGTCTGGACATGGGGAGATTGTCTCAACAATACATTGTTGATATGTGGACGAAAGTTGAGAGCCATCGACTGCATTTCATAAGGAATCAACAAAGCAAATTACGGGCGGAAATGTATCAAGGAGTGATCGATTATCTACATAACAAAGCTGGAAAGGATAATGCGAGAATCGGGAAAATGGTTATATTACCATCGTCGTTCAGCGGAAGTCCGCGAGCCTTGCAACAAAGTTTCATTGATGCAATGAGCATATTGCAAAAATATGGCAAACCCGACTTATTCATAACCATGACCTGCAATCCCAAATGGAAGGAAATTGTGGAAAATTTGAAACCGGGTCAAGTTGCAACGGACCGACCAGACCTCGTATCAAGGGTTTTTCATCATAAAGTTAAGGAATTGAAGGTGGAATTGATCGATAACTCGATATTTGGAAAGTGTGCTGCTTATGTTTATGTGGTTGAATTTCAAAAAAGAGGGTTACCACACGTGCATATGCTATTTTGGCTGGAGGAAGACAGCAAAATCCGGGATGCAGATGACGTAGACAAAGTAGTCTCTGCAGAGATACCAGATAACACGAGGTATCCGGTCTTACATGACATAGTCAAGCAATGCATGATTCACGGTCCTTGTGGCCAACAAAATATACATTCCCCATGCATGGATAGCGAAACTAATCTGTGCACCGAACGATTTCCGAAGGATTATGTTTTGAAAACAAATTATCACTCAGCGGGTTATCCGTTATATCGTAGAAGAAACGATGGTAACGTGATTGTTTTCAGCTCTAAGAAAGATGGGACGCGTAGAATCGCTGACAATAGATACGTTGTACCGTATAATGCGTATTTGTTGTTGAAATTCAACTGTCACATTAATGTGGAAATATGTTCGACGGTGCAATGTGTAAAGTATTTATTCAAGTATTGCTATAAAGGACATGACTGTGCAATAGTCGAAATAACGAATGTACAGGAGGAAAATTGCATCAAATACAACCAAGTTGATGAATATATATCCACGCGATACGTCTGTCCACCCGAGGCAATGCATCGTTTATTTGCATATCCAATGAATGAACAATCACACGCTGTATACAGATTAGCAGTTCATGTAGAAAACGAACAGTTAATATACTTTGAAGAGGGTCGTGAGGACGCAGCCATAAATAAAAATAAGGAATCAACATTGCTCGCGTGGTTCAATCTGAATAAGACTGATATTGAAGCACATAAGCATTTGTACTGTGAAATTCCAAATCATTATGTATTCAATAAGCAAAATACACAGTGGACGGAACGAAAGAAATTTGTCGAACCTATTTTGAGTAGAATGTACTTCGTGAGTCCGAAGGAAACTGAGCGCTATTATTTGAGATTGTTGCTATTACATGTTCGAGGAGCACAATCATTTCAACATATGCGAACTTTTGATGGTGTAGTATACCCATCCTTTTTTGAAGCGGCCGTACAGCGAAAGTTAGTCGCCGATGACGAAGAATGGGATAAATGTCTTGCAGAAGGATCGAGCCTTAAATTTCCCAAAGAGATGTGTCGGTTGTTTGCATACATATGTGTGTTCGGCATGCCGATCAATGCCCGCCAATTATTTGAAAAATACAAAAACGAGTTTGTTGATCAAACTGCAGAATATACCGAAGAAAATGAACAAAAGGCTCTGCAGGTAATCAATGACATACTTATATTTCATGGATTCAGTTTGCAAAACTTCAATTTACCGGATATCGAAGATGTTGGGGCATTCCTGGGTGATGAGAAAAATAATGACGCGCAACACGAAAATATGATTTCGTTAAAAGAGGCGGTGATCACAACAGTAAATAGTTTAACGCAACATCAACGAAACATATTTCATGCAGTCATGGCTGCGGTTCGTGGTGAATCTGCCGAGAAATGTATTTATTTAGATGGTCCCGGTGGTAGTGAAAAGAGTTATTTACACAACACTATTATAACTACATAGTTCTCTGACAATAGCAGTCTTCAATCTACTGGCAGATTTCGGGACATGGATGATCCATGCTATGTACCTGATTCATTCCGAAAATATTGCCAGCAGCAACTACATCTAGTGCACATACTGCATAAAGCAATCGTGTCGAGCTGAATGCACTTTTTTCTGGCGATACTCTCGTGGTAAAATTGTGATAAGGTAAAGGACCCAGTACCGGAACGACGAATGGTATATAACTGATTTTTCTTATTTGCAAGATACTTAAGTAGCTGATGGACAAAAATGAATTAATTCACCGGATGGAATAGACATTTAGCTATTCAGGCGTAATTACATTGATTAGTTTTACTAAAATTTAATATATCAAAATTTTGTTTTACGAATGAGTCTAAAAGACCCAGTATCGGAACACCTAAAAAGCCCAGATCCAGTATCGGAACATAGTTAACCCAGTACCGGAACGGTCAATAAAATGAGTTTATTTCAATGAAAGGATTATGCTTACCTTAAAGTGATTGAATAATATAGCAGTTAATTAGAAGAAATAATTAATGATAAATGAGTTGAGGCAATAATAATTAGTGATAGAAGCATTTAACATCGAAAACTTCTATTATAAAAGGGTTTTATTATTCTTTTATAATGAATTAATTTTCATTTTCTTTTTTTTTTCTTTTTATTCACAACCTGTGAATGAGTAAATAATTGATATATAAAATAAATGCCATGTACTCCATTATAGTGAGTTTCAATATTTATTTAATATGTACACATATAAAATGCATTTTATATTTTTGAATGATTTAATATTTTATAAGAAAAAAAATGAATAAACATTTTATCAAGTAAATAATAATAAAATAGAAACAAATGATTTTGAGGTTATACTAGAATTAAATAGTTTCCGAATAAAACATTTGACAGAGAGATTAATTTTTACCATCTAAATTAAATTTAATGTATATTTCATGTATTTTTTATAACAAACGTACTTACTGCATTAAATATTCAATCACAAATTAATTTTTCGGCCCCACTCGATCTGTACACTAAATAAAATGCCCCGCATGTGTCATGCGATAAAAGCAACATGGATGGCTGTTCCGACACTGGGTACAGCTCATTTTTAGGGGACCAATAAAGGAACGGTAGAATGTAAATGAAAAGGGAATTTTTCTCATATTATAAATAAATTATTCTGATTTCAAAATACTTCTATAAACACATAAAAAAAAAAAAATCCGAAAAGTTTTTTTATGCACTTTCTACAAGCTTAAGATCATCGACTGATTTCTTAACAAAACCATTAAGGAACTTGGAAAAGTCGTACATCTGAGACTACTGCTATATTTGACAATTTTTATTTCATACTTTGAATATACTTTCAATTCACATTTATATATGTTATATAAATAAAAGATTAAGGTATGAAATGAATCAAGATTCGAAAAATTCCATCGCGTACGAGATTAAATATGAATTATTGAGTGTCAAATCGTTCCGATATTGGGTCTCGTTCCGGTACTGGGTCCTTTACCTTATAATATCTGAGATAAATCAAATATCTTTCATCAGCTGATTCCTGAAATCCGCCTGCAAGCCGACAATTATTTTTGATCGGATGACGAGCCATAATTGAAAACGTCATTATTATGAACGGTTTGACTTCGAATTCTCGGGGTTATGAGAAAAAATCGTGCCAGGCTAGTGATGATTATAATCGATAGCTGAAGTCAGGTGTGTCCCGAAATCCACCAGTTCTCTGACAAAAGCAGTTTTCAATCCACTGGCAGATTCCGGGACATGGATGATCCATGCTATGTACCTGATTCACTTCGAAAATATTGCCAACAGTAACTACATCTAGTGCACATACTGCATGAAGCAATCGTGTCGAGCTGAATGCACTTTCTTCTGACGATTCTCTCGTGGTAAAATTGTGATATAATATCTGAGATGAATGAAATATTTCGAATCAGCTGATTCCTTAAATCCGCCTGCAAGCCGAAAATCATTTTTTGATTGGATGACGAGTGATGATTAGAAAAGCCATTATTATGAACGGTTTGACGTTGAATTCTTGGCGCTTTGAGGAGAAATCGTGTCAGGCTGGTGATGATTGTAATCGATAGCTAAAGTCAGGTGTGTCCCGGAATCCACTAGTTCTCTGACAATAGCAGTTTTCGATCTACTGGCAGATTTCGGGACATGGATGATCCATGCTTTGTACCTGATTCGTTTCGAAAATATTGCCAGCAGCAACGACATCTAGTGCATATACTGCATAAAGCAATCGTGTCGAGCTGAATGCACTTTCTTCTGGCGATACTCTCGTGGTAAAATTGTGATATAATATCTGAGATAAATGAAATATCTTTTATCAGCTGATTCCTGAAATCCGCCTGCAAGCCGACAATTATTTTTGATTGGATGACGAGCCATAATTGAAAACGTCATTATTATGAACGGTTTGACTTTGAATTCTCGGGGTTATGAGAAAAAATCGTGTCAGGCTAGTGATGATTATAATCGATAGCTGAAGTCAGGTGTGTCCCGAAATCCACCAGTTCTCTGACAAAAGCAGTTTTCAATCCACTGGCAGATTCCGGGACATGGATGATCCATGCTATGTACCTGATTCATTTCGAAACTATTGCCAACAGTAACTACATCTAGTGCACATACTGCATGAAGCAATCGTGTCGAGCTGAATGCACTTTTTTCTGGCGATACTCTCGTGGTCAAATTGTGATATAATATCTGAGATGAATGAAATATCTCTCATCAGCTGACTCCTAAAATACGCCTGCAAGCCGAAAATCATTTTTGATTGGATGACGAGTAATAATCGGAAACGCCATTATTATGAACGGTTTGACTTTGAATTCTCGGGGCTACGAGAAGAAATCGTGTCAGGCTGGTGATGATGGTAATCGATAGCTAAAGGTAGGTGTGTCCCGAAATCCACCAGTTTTCTGACAAAGGCAACTTTCAACCTACTGGCACATTCCGGGACATGGATGATCTATGCGCGACTACAACGGAATTCTGGGACACTTCTGATTTTAGTGATCCCAACCAGTAATATGAGCCAAACAATCATTTCGTCAATACGAGTACTCGCCCGAGTTAGAGGATTGAGCCTACATGAGCCTACATGAATCTACATGACGATTTTTAGTTGTTTCTAGTTGTTATAACAGTTATAAAAAGAAAGAATCAACAATATGTAGGCTCATGTAGGCTCAATTCTCTGACTCAGGTGATGTCACATTAACGATAGACTTGTTTCGCCGCTTTTTATTACGTTGTACGTTAAATCTGATAGAAACGCTGATTCATCATAATTCCTCCGATAAAATGAGTATTTTCAGGACATGTCCCAAAACGACCATTTAGTTCGTATCGATGTTTTTTAGGACGGTCCTGATAATACACATATGACATGTAACTCTTACGAGGTCGGTCCTGAAAACCACCAAGTGTCCTCGTAATATACAATAGATACCGAAAATCGTCCTGAAAACTGCCCTTTGATATATATATATATATATATATATATATATATATATATATATATATATCTCTATATTATAAAGATATATCGCCGCCGCCGCCGCCGCCGCCGTGTCAGACTTTTTGATCCACGGCCTCCTCGACCCCGCTCGGCTCCCCCCCCCGAGCGGAGTCGAGGAGGCCATGGAATAGCGGGGAGGGGTTCACATGACTCAAAGCAAGGGCCCAAGGATCTAGGCCCTCCTCGGCTCCCTTCGGCTTCTTTGGGTTGGGTTGGGTCAGGTTGGGTTCGGATGGGTTAGTATCGGCTGGGTTGGGTCAGGTTGGGTTGGGTTGGGTCAGGTTAGGTTGGGTTGGGTGAGGGTGGGTTGGGTCAGCGTGGGTTGGGTTAGGTTGGGTGGGGTCAGGTTAGGTTGGGTTGGGTCAGGGTGGGTTGAGTCAGGGTGGGTTTGGTTAGGTTGGGTGGGGTCAGGTTAGGTTGGGTTAGGTTAGGTTGGGTTGGGTTAGGTTGGCTAAAGTAAGGTTAGGTTAGGTTAGGTCGGGTTGGGTTGGGAGAGGAGGGGATATTACCCATAATATGGGTTAGGTTGGGTGGGTTAGGGTGGGTTGAGTCAGGGTGGGTTTGGTTAGGTTGAGTGGGGTCAGGTTAGGTTGGGTTAGGTTAGGTTGGGTTGGGTTAGGTTGGCTAAAGTAAGGTTAGGTTAGGTTAGGTCGGGTTAGGTTGGGAGAGGAGGGGATATTACCCATAATTTCCTGGAATACTGACACGGCGGCGGCGGCGGCGGCGGCGGCGGCGAGATATGTTCTCAATATGAAGAGATATCTCTAAATCCTAATTTTTAGTACCTAATAGCCAATGTGAAGAGAATATATAATCGCGAGTCACAAAACATTCACTGGATTTCATTGAAAATTCGGTCATTCTTCGAAGAACATGAAATCCACGGATTATTTGGGTCTGAAAACAACTGATACGAATTAAAATTTGGGGGGTTGGCGCGCGAAGCGCGCAGGGGGGCGAAGCCCCCCTAGTATATATATGTATATATATATATTTCAGGTGGCAGTTTGGGGGACATTTTCTTACTCATATAATTTTGAGGCTTCTTTTATCAATCAATCCGTCCTGAGACTAACCCTATACTTTTTTTTTGATGTTTCACTGATTCCATACAGAGATACATGAGGTAATGTATGCATAGTCAGTTTTCGGGACTCTCATACAATCGGTTGTTCTCGGGACGTTATACGTATAAAACGAAAAATGCTCTATGTGGCATCTTTCAGGACTTCAAAATTGATGGTCGTTTTCGGGACACTGTATATAACGGTAGCTTTTGGGACACTGTATATATATATATAATGGTAGTTTTCAGGACATTGTTACAAGCAACTTGATAATAATTTCAGGTCCTCAAATATACCGTCAAACAAGTTGTGACACTTTCCAGCAAGACAGCGATCGCTGGATTTTTGATTATGAATCCGAAAAACATATGGAATATATCCGAAAATCAAAACTTATCGCTTATTCACGTGCGAGTGACTCGGATTCTCGGCCTACCGGTCGAATCCGAGCCTTGTATAATTTTTGCTATTTTTCGGATTCACAATAAAAAAAAACCTATACTTCAGGCAACCTACCGCGCCTGCTCTTGCTTCCCTAGATGAGAAATAACAGCAGTTAGTCCTTTCTGATCGAAAATACAGTCCTGAATGACTGCAAAACCGTTCATAATAATAGCGTTTCTAATTATTACTCGTCATCGGATCGAAAATGATTTTCGGCTTGCAGGCGGATTTCAGGAATCAGCTGATGAGAGATATTTCATTCATCTCAGATATTATATCACAATTTCACTACAAGAGTATCGCCAGAAGAAAGTACATTCAGCTCGACATGATTGCTTCATGCAGTATGTGCACTAAATGTAGTTGCTGCTGGCGAAATTTTCGAAATGAATCGGGTACATAGCATGGATCATCCATGTCCCGGAATCGGCCAGTAGGTTGAAAGTTGCTATTGTCAGAGAACTGGTGGATTTCGGGACAAACCTGACTTTAGCTAGCGATTACAATCATCACCAGCCTGAAACGATTTTTTCTCACAGCCCCGAGAATTCAAAGTCAAACCATTCATAATCATAGCGTTTCTAATTATTACTCGTCATCCGATCGAAAATGATTTTCGGCTTGCAGGCGGATTTCAGGAATCAGCTGATGAGAGATATTTCATTCATCTCAGATATTATATCACAATTTCACTACAAGAGTATCGCCAGTAGAAAGTACATTCAGCTCGACACGATTGCTTTATGCAGTATGTGCACCAAATGTAGTTGCTGCTGGCGATATTTTCGAAATAAATCAGGTATATATCATGGATCATCTATGTCCCGGAATCTGCTAGTAGATTGAAAGTTGCTATTGTCAGAGAACCGGTGGATTTCGGGACACACCTGACTTTAGCTATCGATTACAATCATCACCAGCCTTATACACGATTTTTTCTCATAGCCCCGAGAATTCAAAGTCGAACCGTTAATATTATTTGCTTTTCCAATTATCACTCGTTATCCAATCGAGAATGATTCTCGGCCTACGGGCGGATTCCAGGACTCAGCTGATGAAAACTATTTCATTTACATCAGATATTCTATCACAATTACTTAAAAAATATTGCAAGTAGGAAGTATGTACATTCAGCTCGACACGATTGCTTCATGAAGTATGTGCATTGGATGCAGTTGCTGCTGGTAATATTATTGAAATAAATGTGGTAAATAGCATGAATCATTCATGTCCCGGAATCTACCAGTGGGCCCATGACTTTGGTAATCTGTAATTCAATGGGTAATTTCGTTACAAGGGAATCAGTACCCACTGCACTGGGTGTATGTACCTGATATTTGACATTTCCATAATACTCATACTGTAACTTTACGGCAGTTTAGCGGCTACGCGAAACTGACAGTTATCGTGAGTTCTTTACTCGTTATGATTTTCGGGACCTCTCTATCTCATTTGTTGTTAATATGCCTAATTACGGACCTTGAACGCCGTGCGTTCGCAGCCGTCTCCCCGTTGCACGGACCTTGTGCACAAAGTGCACGCAGCCGTATCCTAGTCTATCACCGGACCTTGTGCACTGAGTGCACGCAGCCGTATCCCAACCTGATCACGGACCTTGAACGCAAGGCGCTCGCAGCCGTATTCCTAGCTAAATAAATAGTTAACTATGACCGGGAAATGGCGGACTAGGGAAGCAGCATCAAATCAGAGCATATGAGAATAAACATAAGAGTATTTATTGTATAACTTAAAATCTAATGGTTGCAATCAAGTATGAGCTATTTACAAGAACTTATCTACTAACTTTGAGTGATATTTCTATCTGATGCGTGAGATCTCAGTCTCACGACGTTATGCAATAATTTAATATATTCTTTTGAGTAATAAGGAATTTTTGATCTATTTGATCGTAATGTAGCGAAGTTTGGAAAAGAAGTTTTAAAGAGTTCTGATTTTTCTAAAGTAATAAGATAATTTGGCTAAGCAGATCGCTAGGCGCTATGCCTTTAGCGTCTGATGAGAAGTATTGTGGTTGAGTCAACTCAGCGCTTTGCTCGAGATTGCTGCTGAGCTGAGTGCCGCCTCGACTTATATACAAGTCGTGACGTCACCCAAACTCATGCTGTGTTGTCGAACGTTCTCGACTGTCCGCGAAATACCTGCCGTTGATTGGCCAAGCCTTAACAGCTGGCTGTTTGAATGTAAACGATCAGGCCTATATGCCGGTTACGTTACATTGCCCCCTTCGTTCATCGGCTCTTCGGCTGGTGGTACCGTAGATGAGCTGATGATCGACTCGTTGTTTGTTTCGATGGTGCTTTTTCGCTGGTGCAATGCGGTGCAGTGCAGTGCGGGTAGTGCGTTGTTGGTGTAGCCGCATGGATCATGTTGTTGCAGAGATCGACTATGCGACGTTATCCACTCGCCTCTAGCTGATGCACCGACAGGTAGATATCTCTTCATCCTTCTTTCTCTCTCACATCGTCATGCTAAGCCGGTGTTGATGTTATTGTTGTCTCTTTCTGTTCTAGGCACTCGCCTTGTCTGTGGAGAACTGACATCTGTTGTATGGTGGATTCCAATGGATCACTGGTGCTGAGAATATGCAGTCGTATTGCGCATTCCTGGTGCCCCCTGCACTATGAATGGTTGCAGCGCGTGCGATGCCACCTGGCTCCACATGGTATTGCCAGTTTTCGTTATATCCTTGCGTTTTTTGTGGGATTAATCCATCAATAATAGGATTATCGTCTATATAATCCGCCGCTATTTTAATCCCATCCGTCAGATCAAGTATTCTTGTTATGTCAGGTTTCGTCCGAATTAATATTGAATTTATTAATCTGTTTTCTTTTTCTTTTTCAGGTCTCATCCGGCCGGGAGTCTTCATCTGGTTGGTGCACGGGAAGTGAAGTGTAGTGCGGTTCAGATTTTTATTGTTATCGACCGAATTACTATATAAAGTGTTGTGATGTGAAATATTGTTATGGTTTTGATCATATCCGAAATCTAATTGCGTTTCTGCTATGTTTATACAATTCGCATTTAACTTGATTTTAAAAATTTTCTGTGTTAAAATCGGTGAACTGTTTTGAATTAATCCTATTAATGGATTATCCGGATTAGTTATAATCTTTTCTAGAGCAGATCTATTAATATTGTAGTTTAAATCGTTTTTAACATTTTTATGTACTAATTCTAGTGAAATGTTTTGATTAAATAGGATTATCGGATTAAATTGACTAATCCTAATCCCTTCTAATACTTTTTCTGAATTTAGCTTATTAATATTACCCAATTCTAATTTATTTACACTATTTACATTTTCTATGCTAGCTAGCTGACTTCCGTTTATAATTTTATTTTCTTTTTGAATAAAGTGTTCGAAAAATTCGATTTTCGTTGGAGTGTTTTTGTTTTGAATCTGGCAGATGTTGTTGTTTTCGTCATTTTGACCGATTTTATTTATATTTTCAAATTCTACTGGTTCTAAATTAGACGTTTCAAATTCGGTTTGTTGACTTTCTTGTGCTTCAACACTGTCAATCTTTTTCGCGATTTTTAAACTTGGCTCTATTAATTTTTTTTCTTGAGAATCGAATTTTTCGTCCAACTTATTTTCTATTTTATTTGATTCTTCTAGTTCTTCTAGTTGTTTTTTGTATAATCGTGATTTAGCTTCAAGCATTTCCCTAAAACTAAGAGTTTGATCTTGATCTATTTTTTCGATATCTGACTTATTTTTTTGTTCTCTTTGTTCCATCAATTCTAAGTCATTTTCTAATTTTTTATTAAATTTTTCTAGACACGATGTAACGTTTGACCACTCTGTTTTTGAAATGCCACTGTCGACATCTTCGGACGACATTTTTCTAATAAAATTAAATTTTACGTTATTTGACGTGTATTTTTTTTATTCTTACCTAGGCAACTTGTTGCCCCCTAATCCCTAATCTACTATTAGATTAATGCCGGTTCCCTTGTCTGCCATTTCCTGGTCGTGACATTGGATTTTGACATAATCCGCAAGATAGACTCTACTTGTGAAGAAAGTTAGTTGATTGAAACGCAAAAGAAGTTAAGTTAATTAAATAAATGACTCTAAGTTTTAAATGCAAAGATTTTAACGAAATTTTGAATAGAGAAGCCCCACGTTGGGCGCCAAATGTAACTTTACGGCAGTTTAGCGGCTACGCGAAACTGACAGTTATCGTGAGTTCTTTACTCGTTATGATTTTCGGGACCTCTCTATCTCATTTGTTGTTAATATGCCTAATTACGGACCTTGAACGCCGTGCGTTCGCAGCCGTCTCCCCGTTGCACGGACCTTGTGCACAAAGTGCACGCAGCCGTATCCTAGTCTATCACCGGACCTTGTGCACTGAGTACACGCAGCCGTATCCCAACCTGATCACGGACCTTGAACGCAAGGCGCTCGCAGCCGTATTCCTAGCTAAATAAATAGTTAACTATGACCGGGAAATGGCGGACTAGGGAAGCAGCATCAAATCAGAGCATATGAGAATAAACATAAGAGTATTTATTGTATAACTTAAAATCTAATGGTTGTAATCAAGTATGAGCTATTTACAAGAACTTATCTACTAACTTTGAGTGATATTTCTATCTGATGCGTGAGATCTCAGTCTCACGACGTTATGCAATAATTTAATATATTCTTTTGAGTAATAAGGAATTTTTGATCTATTTGATCGTAATGTAGCGAAGTTTGGAAAAGAAGTTTTAAAGAGTTCTGATTTTTCTAAAGTAATAAGATAATTTGGCTAAGCAGATCGCTAGGCGCTATGCCTTTAGCGTCTGATGAGAAGTATTGTGGTTGAGTCAACTCAGCGCTTTGCTCGAGATTGCTGCTGAGCTGAGTGCCGCCTCGACTTATATACAAGTCGTGACGTCACCCAAACTCATGCTGTGTTGTCGAACGTTCTCGACTGTCCGCGAAATACCTGCCGTTGATTGGCCAAGCCTTAACAGCTGGCTGTTTGAATGTAAACGATCAGGCCTATATGCCGGTTACGTTACAATACAGCATACTCAAATCCTGAAATAGATACTTTCATCGAGAACATTTTATCGCGTCGATGATTCGAAATTCAATTACTCCGTAATCGGAACTGATTCGAATATGCCGCGTCTTATACCTGCTATTTTCTTTCTCTTTTCTATAGCTATATTTTCCTGTACCGGCCACGAGGCGAATGACAAAATAAAAATAGATGAATCGAAGAAACGAAAAGGAGTAATATCCGTTATCAAGGCTAGAACAAAGAAGGTTTTTGTACTAGGGAGTACTCACTTCCTGCTACACACTTCATGAAACGACGGCATGTTTCTTTCACTCTCCCTCCCTTCCTCATTACAACTCACTCGCTCTCTCTCTCTCTCTCCCTCTTTTGATGGCATATCGTAATGCCGGATAGTGTGCTGGGCCATGTGAACCGTAAATTTCAGTGAATTCTTCGATATAAAATCCGTTTTAATCGGTGATATAGCATTGTGACAGCTGTGAACAGAAACAATAATCGTTCAGAACATACTATGCTTCCGTCAACTATGTTTGCATTAGTACTGTTCGACGACGGCGTCTATTTCGTATGCCGGCAATCACGCATAACCTCGAAATCTGATGACACGTGTTCCGTAAAATATACGGATGGTGGTCGATATCCGGCACGTATATTAGAACTCAGCGGTAAGTACAATTTACACACTACTTTTTATTAAGATAATAATGAAAAAATTAGAGTCACGTTTTTCGTCCAATCAATCAGCAACAAATATTTGACCCTTGGTGATTTTTCACCGAAGCCCTAGAAATTACATGTAGATATTAATCGATGGCTCAGTCGAATAACGCAGTATCTTGCGAGCGACTCCGAAATCGCTCTGTAGTTATACGGCAAGTCTATAGCGCTACAGAGCGATTTTGGAGAAGCTCGCGAGATACTGTGTTATTCGACTGAGCCATCGATTCGTGACGGCAAGGGAGAATCCTACCGAAATTGTGAAAAAAACATTGATTTTATGAATAACCATAAACAGCAGAAACAAAAACATTCTCTGACCTGTTGATTAAAGTATATTTATTAAAAATAAAAATTTCATCCCCTTTGATGGAAGTGTCTGCACAAGGAAACTTCCACAGTGATATCATTGTTGAAAAAGAACCCTGCGTGTATGCTTCCATCTCACAGGGCTGCAATTTTCTTCAATACATGTACTAAGAAAATGTGTAAGTTGTAATATACCGGGAATATTCGGTGAAGGTAAACGATCCCCTTCCTACGGCCAAACCAACACAGGCGCGCACCGCGTACGTGAGACTCGACGGGCGGGGCTAGGCAGCCAGTGGTGCTTCTACCGAATCTTCCGCGCTAGGCCGAATCCGTGTAGCCCACCTTGATACTTAACCTAAAAAGCAATCATCGCACTGAACATGAAAAAGAGTGAACGCGATTAAAATGAATTTGCCTGATGTGAATATTTATTTTCAAAATTTATCAACGAATTGGAAATCAAATATTAATTAATTGGATTTAAGTATTGATTATCAGTGTTTAGGATCGATATCTGAGACGATGTGGAACAGGTAAGTGAAGGGTAAATCATTGAAGACAACATGGTCAAAAATTGGTTTATTCATTGAATTATTTATTTATTAACAGAAAAATGGAATTTATCAACGATTATTGGTTCATCGAGGGATCCATTGCTGTTGAATTATGGCGTACGCACAAACTTATCGGAGATTGAATGCTTGGGAATCGAAGAGAGGCTACCGATGAGCCACTGTCGGACGTAGTAGACTTTTACTCAAACCATTTTTGTTTCTCAACGACTACTTCTATCGGAGACCCGAGTGCTGAAATGTACCTCAGCGAGGCTTCATAGCGTGCGGAGGGGATTTGTCGCAGGAGTTTGTAGTACGTCGACAATCAGGTGTCGGAGGAAAATAAATTCATATTAGTTGGAGAAGATGTTGCCATCCCAGGACATCGCTACTTCCTCTGAAACAGCAAGGTGAGAGTATAACTGACTATCATGAGAATTTATTAGTCTTGTAAGTCTTTTCGATATCCGTTAACTTTGTATCCTACGTACCCAATGACTGATCGCCCGTTAACTCTTGAGGAGAAATATCACCGGTGTCGTTGTACAAGCTGACCTCAGGCAACAGACTGCGAAGAGTGATCGAGAACCAAGCAGGAATCGATGAAACGAGAGCTAGCAACAGCGTCGGCGAGGCTTGGCAGCGTGCCGAGTAGCTTCGTTGCAAGGGTTCGTAGCCCGTCGACGATATTCATCGAACATTTCTTACTCGTCTAACGACCATTCAACGTTCATGTGTCGTAGCAGGCGAAGAAGCCTCGTCGCAGATGTTCCCAGTGCGACGAGGCACGGGTAGCTTCGTTGCAAGGGTTCGTCGCACATCGACGATATTCACCGAACATTTCTTACTCGTCCAACGAGCATTGAATGTTCATGTTTCGCATCTTGCAGAGGAGCTCCGTCACAGGTGTTTGTACTGTGATGGTAGCGTATAGTGGAGCTTTGTGTGAGAGTTCGCAGTGCGTCCGCGAGCATTTTCTATTGAATTTTTGTGCGGCAAAGCTTCGCCAGAGTCCAGAGAAGGACTGCATATCGTCGGCGTGCTACGAACCCTCGCAACAAAGCTCCTCGTACGCTGCCTCATCGTACCACGAAGATCTGCGACCAAGCTTCTTCGCCTGCTACGAGACATGAACGTTGAATGCTCGTTGGAGTAAGGAATGTTCGATGGATATGGTCAACGTGCCACGAACCCTTGCAACGAAGCTGCTCGCACACTACCTCATCGCACTACAAACTCCTACGACAAAGCCCCTCCGCACGCTATAAAGCCTCGGTGAGGTACATCTCAGCACTCGGGCCTCCGATAGAAGTAGTCGTTGAGAGGCGAAAATGGTTCGAGTAAAATTGTACTACGTTCGACAGTGGCTCATCGGTAGCCTCTCTTCGATTCCCAAGCATTCAATCTCCGATAAGTTTGTGCGTACACCATAATTCAACAGCAATGGATCCGCCGATTAACCAATAATCGTGGATAAATATCATTTTTCTGTTAATAAATAAATAAATCAATAACTAAACCAATTTTTGACCATGTTGTCTTCAATGATTTACCCTCCACTTACCTGTTCCACTTCGTCTCAAATATCGATCCTAAACACTGATAATCAATACTTAAATCCAATTAATTAAAATTTGATTTTGAATTCGTTCATAAATTTTGAAAATAAATGTTCAGATCAGGCAAATTCATTTTAATCGCGTTCACTCTTTTCCGTGTTCAGTGCGATAATTGCTTTTTAGGTTAAGTATCAAGGTGAGCTATACGGATTCGGCCTAGCGCGGAAGATTTGGTAGAAGCACCACTGGCTGCCTAGCCACGCCCGTAGTAGGTAGTACTGCAGTTGCGTCTGCCAGAGTGGTCTGCAAGTTTCAGCGTCGTGTGCCTGATTGATATAAAATTTTTGAAGTTTGTAGTACATGCTCTGATTAAATTCGATAATTATGCACTGTATTTCGCTCCGATTGCAATATTCTATAGTTCCGAATTAAATACAGATATTTCAAGTTTTACCAGTTTGATTGTTCAATATTGGATTAAGAAATTGACTAAATATACAATTTCATCTGAATTTTGATATATCTATACTTCATATTGTTCTATGAGCATGTCAAATATAATGACTGCTGGCTGTTTTATCATATAACGCTAATGCTTCAGTCAGAGCTTGAGGCAGCTGTTCTATTATTCAAGCTAGGCCAACACACACCATGCAGAAGCAAAATGAAGCAAAAATTCATTTCCACTATGTTTTCTCATAGAGAAGCGCAGACTATACGGAAGCAAAGCTCACATAAATTTGCCAAAAATTATATTGAAACGATATTGGCGCTTTGGTTCGCTTTATTTTACCCCGCTTAGCTTATGCATCGTGTGCGCTGGCCTTTGGAGATCCCTTGGCTCACAGACCATCAAGATGAAATGATGATCAACGACAAATTTTCATCAAGTTCAAACATATAAGTGGAGAAAACTTTATTGCCATATAATAAAAACTATCTTTCAATACATTATTCCAAACTTCCAAGTCAATGGTCATCATTAATTTTTAATAGCCCGTGCGCCAAATCAACAATTAAACGACAATAATATTCTAGTTGCTTATTCAAAATATTTGAACTTATAGAACATTTTACCACTGCGATACAATATACTTTCAAAATAAAATGAAAAATTGAACATAAGTTGAATTAGAATGGGTTAAAATGTATTTTTATCATCCACTTTTATAGATGATCGTGTACATCTTGAAAAGCTCAAAGAAACAAAGGAATCTTTCCATAACGCAGCAAGTAAAATTCCTACCAACTCTTCGAGCAACGAACTACGTAAACCGGTTTTTGAAAATAATAGCAATATAACACCGAAACTTCCGGGACGAAATAAGAATAAAGTAAAACGGCTCAAAATATCTACACGGTCTCAAACTGTAAATGAACCCTCAACTACTGAAGTACAATCAAATGAAAGTTCAAATAACTCCGACTCCAATAAGAGTCATCATTTTGATGCCAACCGGACGTTCACCCTATGCCTTGAACGACAATCTGTTGAGTTTTCTCCGCCTGACCCTGAAGTCAGCGTCGACCATACAAAACTATCAGAAAGAGAAGTTTCAGTAAATTCCGTAGCTGTCCCAGATGGTACACAAGTTAAAGATCTGCTACCTGACATTCTCTACGATGTACAAAGTACAGTGCAAGAATCGAATGCAAATGTGCTTGTCGGACCACCTGACATAAGTGAACAAACTACTCCACAGTTGAATGAAATGCTCAGCATACTACCAGATGAAATATTAATAGATATGCCCGCGTATGGTACAAAGGATACAACTCATATTCCAAGCTCAAATACTTCTGATACATTCACAAATATATTTAATGCTGCCATGAATGAGATGTCTTTGTCGAATTTGGGGTCGGAACTGGTAAATATGAGTGCTCTATTAAGTGATTCATCGTTTCAAACTCGTTTTAATCTTGGTGAAAGTATTCAAGTCTCGCAAGCATTGGATACAGCTTCATCAAGTACTTCAATAAAAGAAGACTCGACTTCAGAAATCGATTCTCAGTCTAAGATCGCTGCAACTAGTACCCCACAACAAGAAAATGTAACTATCGAAGAGACTGAAGCGAATGGTGAGCCTGATCAATGATTTCAAAATTATGTAATGAGAAAAAATTTATAGAGATTCAAGTCTCTAGATTACTGGGAACCCCAACAAGCTTCCGGTTTTCTTGTTAAATAGTATGAGATGATTTAATTCTTCTAACTTTTTGTATCGATATTTCTAAGAAAAATGAAAAATTCACAAAATACCTTCCTTGTTCATACAGATTCCAGGAGAAATATTTTGGAGTTACAATTCTTATCACACTAGTTGACCGTACAAATAATGTGGAGTAATAATTGTGACTGAATTTTTTTCTTGTCTGAATCGCCTTTTGCCTAAATTATTACAAAAAGAGCAGGTGTTCGACGAGTTTTCGATTGCTCTTTGATGTTCAAAACATCGATACTAAAAAATTATGTCCCACACTCTAATTGCCCCACAATTCAATTGTCCAACGGGGAAGAACAAGTTCGTTGGGTTGTTTCCATTGATGTATCTAGAGACTCAACAGCTTACAAAAATTTTTTACTCATAATTAGGAACCAATTTTGGAGGGAGATCCAATATAAATTGATCAGAGACCCCGAAATAAGGACCGACTTAATACCATACTTTGCATTTAACCTCGTAAACACAAAAACACTGTTCTAATTATTAGATTTTCATCACTTTCGAACTTATAACAATACTTAACAGTCTTCGCCTGACACCCGTCACGCACAGACGTGTCCCTAAGCGCCGTTAGAGTGAACAACAGTAAACGTGTTTACTCACAGTGTGAACCAGAGTCTCCAAATCGCCGAAAGAAAAGCAACATACAAAACCGCACCAAGCCAAATTAGCACTCCAGTGTGATTCCAAACCCATCCCAAGATGACCTCTGTCTACAGGGGTCATCAGACCTCCACTACCCAAATGACAAACCAATTATCAAACCCCACCAAAACCAGCTACGCCACAATAACCCAAAACGACCTCCCCAAAAAAGAACACGCAATAGTAATAACATCCCAAGATGGCATCCAACTAAAAGACTACGTCTTCGCAATAGGAGAACTGGTTAACCCAACTAACATCCGATTCGTATCAAGAATCTCCAACGGACGAATCTGCGTCTTCCTAGCCACACAAGAAATTGCGGATGAACTCACTAGTAAACACTCACACGTCAAGGTGAACAACAACTATCTAGAGCTAAGACCACTGATAACCAAACACAAACGAATAGTACTCTCAAACGTATACCCAACGATCCCCCATTCCCTTATCGAAACAACCCTGGACAACCTCAACATAAACAGGGCCTCGGCCGTATCCTACCTCAAAGCCGGCATAGCCGAACGTGGATACGTACACATACTTAGCTTCAGACGACAAGTGTATGTACACCCCGACGACTTAGACAAGCTCCCCGACTCCATACAAATAATACACGATGAAACTAACTATTGGATATACCCATCATCGGACTCCGTCAAATGCTACATATGCAAAAAAGACGGCCATGTTGCAAAAAACTGCCCGGAACCCGAAAGTGACGACGAACTCGAGTTCCACACCCCTCCCACCGAAGACGATCCAAACACCTCGGAAAATAAGACAAGCACCCCGATGGAAATCCCCGTAACCCATAACTCGGAAGACACCAAGGAAAACCAAGATCAGTCCAACACCAGACTAAAACGCCCCCTATCCGCGACCTCTTCATCCGAATCCCACCCAGAAACCAACAAACTCTTCAAAACCCCCCAAACTCACCAAAACCTAGAAACCCCCCACAAACCAAAACAACTCAAGAAAAAAAAACTCACGACCCCGAACAAGAAACCTTAGACCAAATGCTCTCCCCTGTCAAACCCCTTCTGGAAGAACCAAACCAAACCCTAAACTTCCTCCAACTCAAAAGCTTCCTGGAAAAAGCCCACGGCTCACCAAACCCCAGAGAAATAGCTATCGAATTTAACTGCGACCCCAACGCCCTAATAACGCTACTAAAAGAAACAATATACCCCAATCTAAGAAGCCGATGCCTAAAAAACCGAATCACAAGAATAGCAAAAAAACTGGACCAAAAAGAACCAAACGAAAACTCAAATGACTCCCCATACCCCTCTTCATCCGAAAACGAGACGACCACCCTAGACTAAAACAACCTAACCCAAACAACCAAAATGCATAACAAAATAATACAATGGAACTCAAACGGCCTGAAAGCCCACTACGAATACTTCCAGAAACTCATGAGTGACGAAAAACCTGACATAATTTGCATCCAAGAGACCAACCTAAAAAACGACAAAAGCATCAAACTCAAAAACTTCGAAGTATTTCATAAAAACAGGACACAGTGCCGTGCTGCAAGCGGCGGTGTAGCCACCTACGTTAAAAACAACCTCCCAAGCACCGAAGTAGACATCACCACCCCACTGGAAGCCACTGCAGTCACAACAATACTGGCATCGAGAAAGGTCTGCATATGCAACCTATACATCCCAAATTCACACGACCTCCAAGAAAACGAACTAACCGACCTCATTAACCAACTACCCAAACCATTCATCATGCTCGGCGACTTCAACAGCCACAACACACTGTGGGGCTCTGCTACTACAGACACAAGAGGACGAAAAATAGAAAACGTCCTGGACCAAACTGAAACTATCCTCTTAAATTCCAATGAACCAACACACTTCACAACATCCACAGGTTCCTGCAGCGCCATCGATCTCACCCTCTGCAGCCCAAACATAACTGACCTCCTAGACTGGTCGGTCCTGCCCGACCTCTATGACAGCGACCATTTCCCAATAAAAATAACCAGCGCAAACAACAACTCCAACACCCCAATCCCTTCCCCCAGATGGAAATATAAGAAAGCAGACTGGGACAAGTACCGCACAACAATAGAAAGAAACATCGGAGAACTACCCAAACCAAACAATGACGCTAACACTAACATCAACGAACTACTCGAAAACTTCGAAAAAGTAATCAAAGAAGCCGCGGAATCAGCCATACCCAGAACAACTAACAATACAGACACCAAAAACACACCCTGGTGGAACGACAAGTGCGAAAAAGCAATAAAGGAATCTAAACACGCCTTCAACAAATACAAACGCCACAAAACCGAAGCAAACAAAATCACATTCAACAAAACAAGAGCGATATCCAGAAAAATACTCAAGCAGAGCAAAAAAGATTCTTGGACAGAATACATCTCCTCCCTAACCAAAAACACTACAACAGAAGAAATGTGGAACAAACTAGGAGCCATAAACGGTCGACGGAAAACTACAGACATATCAGCAATCATAAAACAAGACTCAACCATCACATCTAACCCCGAAGAAATCGCAAACACCCTAGCCTACACCTTCGCCAAAAACTCTAGCGATGAAAACTACGACAAACAATTCTTAGAACTAAAATCCCGCATTGACCAAACCCCACCCAACTCAGAAACGACCAAAGACCCAACCACCGCCACCCTGAATACAGAAATAGGGTTACAAGAACTCCTGGACACGCTGAGTTCATGCAACAACTCTAGCCCCGGCCCCGACGAAATCCCCAACATTTTCATCCAACAACTTCCGGAAAAAGGCCTAAAATACCTACTAGATCTAATGAACTACATCTGGACCAGCAACACGTTCCCCGAAAAATGGCAGGAGGCCATCGTAATCCCTATCCCAAAACCCAACAAGGACAAGACCCTCACAGGAAGCTACCGACCTATAGCACTCACATGCTGCATGTGCAAACTAACCGAAAAAATCATAAACAGAAGACTCAGATGATTCCTGGAGAAAAACAAACTAATCTCGAGACACCAGAGCGGGTTCAGACAATACAGATCGACAACAGACAATCTAATATACCTAGAATCCCAGATCTGCGAGGCGTTTGCAAAAGGCGAACACCTAGTCGCAATCTGTCTGGACATGGAAAAAGCATACGACATGATATGGAGAAACAGAGTAATAAGAATCCTAACCCAGCATCAGATACACGGAAATATGCTAAGCTTCATCACAAACTTCCTGAAACACAGATACATCAGGGTTCGCGTAAAAGGCCACCTATCAGACCCGATGGAAATAAAAAACGGAGTACCCCAAGGCTCAGTGCTGAGCGTCACCATATTCCTGATAGCAATCAACTCCATAATGGACACCATCCCCGAACCAGTCAAATACTGCATCTTCGCTGATGACATCACCATCTTCACCACCGGAAAAAACCCAAAAACCAGCCAAGAGATACTCCAAGACTCACTAAACAGACTTCTAAACTTCTCACAAAAAACCGGCTTCAAATTCTCTCCATCTAAAACAACAATCACCACCTTCTTTAGAACGAGAAACAGACCCCAACAAATGACCCTCTACATAGGAGAACGGCAACTCCCGACTACCGACACCCCAAAAATCCTAGGACTCCTCTTCGACGAAAAACTAACCTGGGTCCCACACCTCAAACAACTAAAGGCCGAATGCAACAGGAGGCTGAACGTCATGAAGTCAATAGCTTCCAAAAGCTGGGGAGCTGAGTACCAAATCTTAATTAACACATATAAAGCGCTAATCCGCCCGAAACTAGATTACGGGTCAATCGTATATGACTCTGCAAAAACCAGCACCCTAAATATGCTAGCCCCAATAAACAACACCGGCGCAAGATTAGCGACCGGAGCATTCCGAACCAGCCCGATCACAGCTATTCTGAGTGAAGCAAACATCCCCCCACTAGAAGTTCGGAGGAAACAACTGAGCCTCAACTACGCAACCACGATAGCATCAACACCAGACAACCCTACCTACCTAAACACCTTCTCTGAAAGACTTGAAAAAACATTCGAAGAAAAAAACCACCTACCGAAGCCCTTCCACCTACGCCTGAAAAACTATTTAAGCGAACTAGATATCAAAATCCCCCGAATCTTGACAAGGAAACAACTCACCACCGCCCCATGGACACTGGAAAATCCCATACACGTGACCGAGCCCCAAACCCCCCCAGACGAAAAGCCAAAAACCCCAAACGAACGGGTCAACGACCTACTCAAAAAATACAAAACCCATACCCCAATCTTCACCGACGGATCCAAAAGACAAGAAGGAGCCGGATGCGCCATAATCACCCCAGAGGGAAACATGCCCACCAAACTGCCGGAGCAATACTCCTCCTTCTCATGCGAAGCCTACGCAATCCTCCAGGCCATTAAGTATATAGAAGATTCAAAACTAAAGAGATCCATCATCCTCACCGACTCAAGGAGCGTACTCCAAGCCTTAAAAAACAAAAACCCTACAAACCCCTTAATCAGAGAAAGCGTCGACAAAATTGCCACCCTCAAAGCTAAAAACATAACCGAAATCCTATTCATGTGGGTGCCATCTCACTCGGGAATTCAAGGAAACGAAACAGCGGACGCAACCGCCAAAATGGCCTCCAAACTAGATACACAAAACCCAATAGCGATATACCACAAAGAAATGAGACCAACCCTTACAGAAACCATAAAAAAATCCTGGAACAACACATGGAAGAACTCAAAACAGAGCATGACCCACAACGTGAGGAACAACATCTTTGAAATGAGCTCAGCACTAACATTAAACAGACACGACCAAACAATCATAACCCGACTAAGAATAGGCCACACCAACCTAACCCACAGCCACCTAATAACCAAAGAATCCCCCAAAATGTGCGAACCTTGCAACACCAATTACTCAGTCCAACATCTGATAGCCGACTGCCCCGAACTCCAAGAAGAAAGAGACCGACACAATATCCCAAGAAACCTAAAAGAAGCCCTAAACAACCCCAGTATATGCGAAAGAATAATCCTATTCCTCAAAGCCACCGACCTTCACCACCTAATATAAAAGCCCTCCCCCGACACCCACTCACTTGGACTACGTTATATTGAATACATATGTAACTACCTGTACTCCCCCCCACTGTGGTCGCTAATAACCTAACCAGGTGCATGCGACTTTAAATAAACAAATTAAAAAAAAAAAAAAAACAATACCTAATTCACGGAAATTTAACAAAACTCTTTGTAAGGAAAATAATTCGCTACTAAACAATCTAAATATTACTCCATATGTATGGCTAATGATAAGTCCAATCACAATTACTCCCCCCCTTTCAACTGAAAAGTCCTATTTGTACACATGTGAAATAGATTTCTGCAAATAAGATCGTACAACCTCGTTTGTTATTACGTTTACACAGATACAGTTGAAGAGGGTGGTAACAGTAGTGGATCAGAATATCAACCTCCAAATGGCGATTCAGGTGAAGATGAAAGTAATGACCATGAAGATGATGAGGACATTGAAAACCGGAGTAATAATACGAGTTCTGTGAAAAGGCGTAGATCCAAAAATTCTTCGCAAAATACTTCTGGTAATGTATCCTCGCTGATTGAGCCCAAATTGGTTCGAGACGATATAGACATGTTCGTTGTAACATCAGATGCCAAACGTGGACAAGATAAAAGAACGTTTTGCATGTATTGCAACATGATGCAAACCAAATTTGCTCGTCATCTCGAAACCGTGCATAATGATATACCAGAGGTGAAGGCATTCTCGATCTTACCAAAAAAAGACTCCTGAAAGAAAACAAATTATAGATACAATAAGGAAAAATTGTAACTTTAGTTACAATACCAACAATAATGTTAACGACGTTGAGTTGATTGTTTGCAGAAGACCTCAGGCCCGTTTTCAGAAAAAAGCTAGTGATTTTAAAGTATGCCACCACTGCAAAGGCTTCTTTTCAAAAAATAATATCAGACATCATGCACGCCAGTGCTACGGATATAATGGTAAGAAAAATCGGACTCTAATGATAATGGGTCGCAAAATAGTAGCACATATTCATGATATAGCGTCACCACGTTTGATAGAAGTCTTCTCTGTCTTGCGAGAAAATCATGTGGTACGTCTGATCAGATATGACAGATTACTTATACTTTATGGAAACAGATTATGTCGCAAGTATAAAAGACAACATGAAGGTGACATGATACGAGCACACTTGAGACTTTTGGGTCGTTTCTTCAGTGCATTGAGAGAAATAAATCCGAATGTAACTGAATTCGCAACCTTATATGACCCAAAGTATTACGACGATGTCCTTTCAGCTATCAATGTAGTTGCTGAATTCGATGACAAGACCCAAATCTACGCGCGACCTTCAGTAGCTTATAACCTTGGATCATTCGTTAAAAAAATTGGGAATATGTTCATAACTGATTGTATCAAAAGACACGATAATGTACAAAAAACAAACACGGAGGACTTTTTGAAACTTGCCCTTGAAGACATAGGCGTGAGCGTAAATAAAACAGTTATAGAATCCCAAACACAAATGAACAGACGTAAGAAGACTGAGCTTCCCTCTGTGCAGGGCATACAGAAATTGCTTGCATACGTAGATAACAAACGGAGTTCAGCTTACCAGAGTCTACTGAAGGAGTTCAGTTTGGATGCATGGATGACGCTGGCACAAACTACCTCAATATCTATCCAGGTTTTCAATCGCCGTCGAGCAGAAGAGATTGAAAGAGTCTATATTGAAGATTTTGAAAACCACGAGGGTATTGATAAAAATCTCCTAAAAACCTTGTCAGCCGAAGCTCAGCTGCTTGCAAAGAAATATGTGCGATTTGTGATTCGTGGAAAACTGAATCGAACTGTACCGGTTTTAGTATCATCTGTTGTTCGAGCTTGCATTCAATTGCTATTGAAATACAGAGATCAAGCGAAAGTGCCATCTGGGAATCGCTACGTGTTTGGAATTCCTGGATTTGAAAATAAACGATACAAATACCTCCGAGCATGTTATTCATTACGAAAATTTGCTAAGGAATCAGGTGCTCGTTTTCCTGATAAACTAACCGGAACAAGATTACGAAAACATGTAGCTACAAACTGTATTAATCTCAATTTATCGGAAAATGAAATAACCGACGTGGCTAACTTTATGGGACACGCAGAAAAAATTCACAGAGAGCATTACCGGCAGCCTATAGTAAGCCGTGAAATCTTACGCATGTCCAAAGTTTTGGAGCTGGCACAGGTAGCCATCGAGAATGAGGGAGAATCAAGTGGTTCTACAGACAGTGACGATGAGCCAGCCGCCTGCAATGATGTCCAAAACCATAAAGCTACGAAGAAACAGAAGCCAAAATCATCACACAAAATTGCAATATGTCGCAGTAAAACTCAAAATGGTGAGAATATTTCAAGTAAAATCCTCAGATTCAGTTATCAGTTAGGCATACTGTATAGTTATCAAGTGATTATTTAATATTGAATTCATAATAGAGTAGCTATAGTAGTTTTCGTATCTAGGGCGTCAAGTCAAACTTCACGCCCGAGTTGTGATCGTCGCGTCCGAGGGCGGCGAAGCCGGCCCGAGGACCGCGCGATCACACGAGGGTGTTAAGTTTAATTACGCCCTAGTTGCGAACAATATTTTTCGTCGTGGTGGTGTAAAGTACAACGCATTTTTAGCCTTGTTTTGCAAGCGTCAAGTTCGACTCTACGCCCGGTGTATGTAAACAAAAACTATTTCTACGCGCGACGCCCAATGGGCGTCGCGGGTTAGGATAATTTTTGTTTACATAAACCGGGCGTGAAGTCGAACTTTACGCCCGCAAAACAGGGCGTAAAGTGCGTACTTTACGCCTACTATGACGAAAACAGTATTTTGCTAATCGTTGCATTGTTCGTTCATATTATGTGGAATCTTGGGCTCTGTGGTAGTTATATAACGTAAAAATGAGTTTATAAGGATACAAGTATACACATTGCACATTGAAAAACTCATAATATTTCCATACGCTTCTTTATTCGAATGTCAACTCATTTTCATAATAAACATTAGGTAAAGTAAGTTTATGCGTAGAAAGAATAATTCACATAACATTTTTTATCACTACTGATCATGCTCTGATAACTTTTCCGCTCAGTTTCAAAATATTTTTTTCCCTGCCATGTTCTTATTCCATCAACGTGCTCAATTCATACAGTTATTGTAATACTGTATTCCTTATTTTTCATGCCATGTTAAACTGCTTGATATTGCAATTACTTCATAAATATTCATGTGTAAAGTGATCCCAGCTGGACAGTATCCTACTGAAACACACAACGCATCCTATGCAAGTGATGACCTACCTATAAACAGCTCTGCAGATGACTCATCATCTGAAGAGGAACAGGTACGCCCAGCCTCGAGGAAAAAGACAACTGAGACCAAAGCTGTAAAGAAAGTGAAGAGACGATCAAGTTAGTACTCCAATGCATTGTACTGTCTTCGGTTATGATTCATACCTTCCATTTACTGTGTCCACTCACCTTGTTATCTGAGAATTAATATTTGACTAAAGAAGTTCCAATTTCATAGTTGTACTGACAATTTTTTTTTGTTTACAATACTTATAGCGTCACCATATGGCCAGGTGAAAAAAAAGCCGCGATGGAGTGATGGAGAAAATGAAGTCGCCTTTAAATTATTCGGAAAGAATATAAAGTCTGGTACTTACCCAACGTTGCAGACCATTCAGCGTATTTGCAGGCAATATCCGTGCTTAGCGCACCGATCACCGAGCGTTATTAAAACATGGATATCAAATAAAATTAAAAAATCCCGGCTGTTGTGTTGATGAAGAAATTACCGGAAAAAACTAAAAATAACTACAGGTGTCTTTAGACGTACATGGAGAGTATCAGACCTCCGTGTAACGAATTGAAGTTAAATTACTAGAGGCCTTTACTTGGGCCAGAAGATGACATCGATCATGTTCCATTCCATCTGATGCAGCCTCTGTTTTCTTGGCGAGCCTCAAGTCATAGTATTATCGAACGGTAGCTGAATATCCAACGGAGGCTATAATACTTTGAACTTCTCTCAGAAATTGGTCATCCTCACTCAAATATGCTATATAATCGAAATGTGAGTTATCTTGCTGAAAATCATACACTATCACAGGCATAAAGAGTTTAAAATACTGTAACGTATCAGGCGACCTAGGCCTGACCGTTAGCATTTCAAACGTCAACCGTTGCGAACTAAAATATATTCTAGAACGTTCGAGAACAAGCGTCTTCGGCGTGACGTCACGAATGGTATATAAGTCGCGACAACGCAAGGCAGAGCAGCAATACACGGCTGATTGCCTGATTGACTCACTGTAATATCACTTCTCATACTTTGTTGTCTGACACTCGTAGCAAAGAGCTCGAGTGATCACTAAATTCGAATCTTTATTTTGTTTGGATATTAGCTATAGCAGCAATATACCTTTAGCATCACTTCGAATCCAAAAGCATAATTAGATAAATCAGAAATTTATTATTATAAAAATAGAATCAGAATCATATAAAAGTCACGTAATAAATAATATATTATTGTGCAAAATCTCAATTCAAAATAGAAAAGTAAAAGCAACTTTGTAAATATAATTTTAGTTGGTTGCAACCTTAGTTTAAGTTTATTAAATAAATGATATTTTTGTTTGATTAAGAAAAAGCATAATTTGTCGCAGCCTCCTTTCTTCGCCAATTTCCAGGTCTTGTAAATTCAACTTACTAACTATAGCATAGGGACAGCTTTGGCAAGGTATAACCTTGTCCAAGTCTGAGACAGGCTTTGTCTGCACTTGCAGGCACAGTTCTGAGCGTAGGTTTGTTTACTAACTGGGAAGAAGACGGTAGTTGCACGTCTGCGTGTACCTATTCGTCAGGGAGACGGCTGATAACGCAGTGCGTTTGAGGTCCGTAAGATTAGCGTCAGTAGTCTAATTGTTAAGAGTGGTCCCGAAAAACATTAACCGAGCAATAGAACTCACACTAACGGCACGGTTTGTGATATCTTCTATATCGCAAACCTGTGAAAAGTTACATTTGGCGCCCAACGTGGGGCCACTCTAATTAAAATTCTATTAAATTTTTGCTTAAAAACTTAGAGTCATTTGTTTCATTAACTTAAATTCTTTTGCGTCAACTAAACTTAAATTCATTGCTATAAAAATTAGAATCTTTTGGGGGAATGTCAAAATCCGGCGTCGTGACCAGGAAAATGGCGGACACGGGAGCCTGCGGCAATCCAGCCTTAGAATTAGGGTTAGAGGATAGGTCAACAGGTAGACATCACAAAGAAAAAGATCCACAAAGTATAGATAAAACGTTTATTGATAAAGAAAAAGATGCTTCGAGTCAGAGACAGCAGAGGGTCGATCCATCACCCTGGGTGGCGGCGCTAGAAAAATTAAACAAAAAATTAGATGACAGTTTAGCTTCTCTATCTAGAGATTTGATTCAATCAAAATCAGAGAATGTAGAAAACGTAGTAAATAGTCAGAAAAGTTTCCTTGAAAGACTCGAAGAACAATCAATAAAATATAAAAAACAGTTGGAATTACTTGACAAAAAGCTCGAGAACTCTAATGAGCAGCTCGAAGACAGATTAGATCGATGCGTAGAAGAATTTAGTGAAACACATAAAAATTTGAGAGAAGAATTTGGGGATAGTCTGATATGCTTGGAAAATAAAATAGACAAGAACAATAAAGCTAGTCTCGATAAAATCCTTGAAGTTGAGAAAAAACAGGATAGTTTCAAAGTCAGCACAAATGCTGAATTTAGAAAAATAAAATCTGCAAATCCGAACCTCAATTGCGAGTATAATCATTTACTGTCCAGGCATGTCAAACTACCGACTTATTCCGGCAAGAGTTGGGAAAGACCAGCCAATTATATTAAAGAAATAGAGGAATACTTTACCTTCATAGATGTACGTGCAGACGATATTTGTTTGAAATTAATCGGGCAAAGTCTCATGTACGATGCCAAAGATTGGTGGATCGCGCGCCGCGATGTTGTAAAATCCTGGGGAGAATTTAAAACTCGATTTTTAAATAGGTATTGGGGTGTCGAAATTCAAAGAGAATTACGTAAAGATATCGAATTCGGATATTATTTGCCTGACTCGAGGGTAACATGGTCCGAATATGCAAACCGAAAATACGCGTCAGCTGCAGGTTTAGATCCGTGCATGACTGAGTCGGAAATCGTCCGAAACCTAGTACGTCATTTCGACGAACCTATTGTTGAGGCAGCAAAGTGCCGAGATATCCGCGACATCGATGCACTGTTGAGTTTTCTTGACGAGATGCAATTCGGAGGTAGGTCGAATGCACCGAGGCAACGGGTAACGTACGCGAACAAACAGAATCCAACTGTCGGTCGCGTTACTGAAAAACAGGTGTCATGGCGGAGTGACAACTCTAATCAAAATTTCAAACCGGTAACGGATGAGCATGATCCAAGAAATAAACATGGTCAAACTGACAACACACACAATAGGTCGAATTGGACAAACTCGAAAATAAGCGCGACCGTTGTAAATACGGATGATACGCCGGTAACAGATCGATTACCTACGGAAAACTAATAGACGCTGTACTGGACAAAGCTATGCCGACGCCAGTACAGCACAAGGTAGTTATATCCGCGGCAAAATACAAAATTCAAAACATAGAGAATAACGATTCATTTGAAAGTCCAGATAATTATTTATTTAACGAGAGTACAGAAACTGATAAATCTTTGATGCGGTGTCCGGAGGTTCTCCTGCGCATTGAAGGAGTCGAAGCTAAAGCATTAATAGATACCGGTAGCCAGATTACGTGCGTGTCGGATGATTGGTATGGTCGTCATAAATCATCGTTAATCAGTTGCGCGAAATTACCAGTTACGAATTTACAGGTATTAGGAGTACTAGGGGGCAAAGCCACTCGTGTTAAGGAGCAATTCCTAGCTAGAATTGAAGTGGGGTTGTTGTCCGATGAGGTGGGTTTTCTCATCGTACATGGCCTAAAACATGATGTAATTCTCGGTATCGACACATTACGTAAATGGGAAGCTGATCTAGATTTCAAAATAAATAAACTGACAATTCAAATGAAACTAACAAGAGATCAAATAGAAGTTCAGAATTCAGAAGATATCGATAACAGCGAAACTCATATAATTATCTCCAGTATAGACTCAATAAAAAATTATCGGATTCAAGATAATCCTATTAATCCGTTAATCGGATTAACCCAAAATTCTGAATTAACTAATGATGAGATTAATAGCAAGTTATCAGAATGTCAGGTACTTGAAGCTTATGAAAGAGATGCATTTTCTAGTCTACTAAAAAAGTATCGCGACATATTTTCAAAAATACCTGGTAGAGTCACTATTTATGAACACAAAATTAAAATATACGAGGATATACCGTTTGTACGACGTTCATATCCTGTGCCAATAATGCACCGGGAAAAAGTAAGACAAGAAATCGAAAAAATGCTAAGCCTTGGAATAATCGAGCGCTCTTATAGCGAATATATAAATCCGTTAGTAGTGGTAGCAAAAAAATCCGGAGATGTTAGACTGGTATTAGACGCGAGGTATATAAATAAGCTGATAGTACCTGATCGCGATTGCGCGCAATCTACTGAAGTTTTATTTCAGAAATGCGGGAATGCAGCATTCATGTCTAGTCTTGATTTAACGGCCAGTTTTTGGCAGGTGCCATTACATATAGATTCGAGAAAGTACACAGCGTTCATGTACGAGGGGAGGACCTACCAATTCGCGGTAACACCCTACGGTCTTAATACAAGCTTGGCTAGTCTCATTCGTACACTGGATCTAGTCTTAAAAGAAACAGATAAGTTCACGATAAATTTTGTGGACGACATTTTGTGTCTATCGGACTCGTTCCAGTCCCATTTAGTACATCTTGAGAAATTATTTGAGGTATTTAGGAAGCATAATATGACAATAAACTTTAGCAAATCAAAATTCTTCCGAGAGGAAATAGATTTTCTAGGTCATAGGATTACGAAGGCCGGGGTTTTGCCCCAACCTGAGAAAATAGATGCAATACAATATTTTCCCGAACCTAAAAACGTTAAGCAGCTTAAAGGATTTTTAGGTTTAACAAACTATTATAGCAAATTTACTAGAAATTACTCTAGTGCGACCTCACCATTACTTAAGTTAATTAAAAAAGACGCTAAATGGGATTGGAACGACGAAATGATAGCACATTTCAATCAAGTAAAAAATTTATTTTGTAAAGAGATGATTATACATCATCCAAACCCAAAAAAACGTTACTACTTACAATGCGACGCAAGCAACTTTGCGATAGGTGCCGTATTATACCAATTATCCGACACAAACGATGAATTAATCATAGGATTCGCGAGTCGCACATTAAAAGGTGCTGAACTAAACTATTTCACGTCAGAGAAAGAGCTTTTGGCTATCGTCTTTGCATTGGAGAAGTTCCGGACATTCGTAATCGGAGCGCAGTTGACAATAAGAACGGATCATCGTGCATTAACGTACATGTCGACCTGTAAATTAGTTAGTTCGCGGCTGGCGCGTTGGATTTTGTTTGTTCAGACATATAATTTCGACATCGAGTATATAAAAGGCAAGGATAACGTAGTCGCAGATACGCTAAGTAGGTATCCACCTGAAAACAAAAAGAAAATATCTCAGAGAAATAACATGCAAATAATTGCACCATTAGTTAATGAAATTCCAGACGAATTAAAAAATGATTTAAGAGATTTCGGAATGCATCAGGCGCGTGACCAGAACATTATAGATTTGGTGAATCAGGATTTAACTAGGGTTAAAAAGAAATTAAAAAGAATTAACGACATTTGGTACCACGTGGAACCAGGGGGCTCTCAGAGAGCCTACCTTCCGGGAAACTTGATTAACAGCCTGGTTAAAGAAACACACGAAATTTACGGTCACATCGGGGCTGGAAAATGTTACAAAATGCTAAAAGAAACTTTTTATTACCCGAAATTCGCGCGTCTCGTCAGGAAAATCTTAGCTAGTTGTGATCGATGTCAGAGATGCAAAGTACCTAATCAATACAGTTATGCACGAATGCAGAACATAACACCAAGCAAAGTAGGTGAATTAGTATCAATCGATTTTTTGGGCCCGTTACCTTCGAGTAAGGGAAATTACCGATGGATTTTGGTAACGATCGATGCCTTCAGCAAGTTCGTACGGTTATACCCGCTAAAAACTGCGGACGCGCGATCCACCATCCACAGCATCTTCGACAAATATATTCCCGAGTTGGGGAAGCCGGAGAAGATCCAGTTCGACCATGGTACACAATTCACATCAGCAAAATGGTTAGGTAAATTAGAAGAGGAAAACATAATTCCAATATTTTCCTCGATTAGACATCCACAAGGAAACATAGTCGAAAGAGTCAATCGAGAGCTAGGAAGATTTTTTAGAACTTTCCTAACAGACAAACACACCAGCTGGATAAAATGGTTAAAAGTCATAGAATGCTGTGTGAACGAAGTGCACCATGACTCGACTGGATTTTGTCCGTGCGAGATCCAACTCGGCGAATCCCCGACCAGATTCTGGAAAAAATGGTTCTTACTTAATCACTTAGACATGACACAAGAATATAAATTAACGTTAGTTAGAAATAATATTAAAAAACATGGGCGTAGCAGAGCCGACAGATTTAATTCTAGCCATAAGATGACAGATTTTAAAGTAAACGATTTAGTTCTAGTAAGGGCACTAAATGTGTCCGACTCAAAAAACAAAATAATGTCTAAATTTCTAGCACTGTACGAAGGTCCGTACAGAATCTGTCATCGTGTCGGTGAAGCAACGTTTGTGTTAGAAGACATAAACACTAGGAAGGAACGCGGGCGTTTTCACACGCACATGCTAAAGCATTATATATTACCAGAAATTTGATAACATAGAAAAACTGTAAACTAAGCCAGTGACAATCACTATTCGCGGCGGTTGATTTTTGAAAATGCTAACATACCACGGGTAGATAGGTCATAGCCGACGTTATAAAAGCCCCCTGTCAAGCACAATCATCATAGTCAAGCATCATGTTTCATTACGGTTACATCAGCGTGCAAGACAAGGGCACACAAACCCTTGACGGGGATGATCAACCTAAAGAAGGCGACAAAGTGATTAGGCCGCTAAAGAAATTTAAATCAGCGAAAGGAAGATATGCTAACGGGAGAGGATATCAGACGGCAGCCTACCTCATGGACCCGTCAAAGGCCATCAGGAAGAAAAAGACAGAGAAATCCACCGTTGAAATGGAAATTCCAAAGCATCAAACACCTGCTACTGCCGAGACGATCACCAACATCAAGAAGCTGGAGGATGTCATTGAGGACTGCACAGCCCTGCAAGCCAGTGCAGACGTCAACAATAACATCCGTCCAGTGATAAAGGTGAGCACCCCGTTGGAGAAGCTATCGAAGGTACCTAAAAGAAAAGAAGACATTAAAACAGAAAAAGACGATACCAAGGTACAGTCGGATAAAAGGAAACTTACCGTAGTATCTGTCAAGAAGCTTGAATTAGACGAGCGCAGCCTCCGAAGGTTCAGAATACCAAAGTTAAACGTGGCTTCATTAAAAAACACTGCACTCGAAGCCAAGGCCACAACAACCGGCACCAAACGGCCAAGGATAGCTGACTTCGATAAACGGAAAAACCGAAAACCAGAAGAACTGATAACGATGTTGCGAATTTTTGGTACATTGGATCTATCTGACGAGGAAGAGGAGCCGGCAGTCGCCATTAAGCGAGGACGAACAGCTGTTCCAGCGACTAGGCCAAAGGAAAGGGTAGAATCATCAACTAATCCAGTCGATGAGAGGTAATCGAGATCCCTAGGCTCATCGATCCGACGGATCCATTGGGATTGAAGAGAGGGTAGGAAACTCCCTAGTCTCTGCTGAAAAAAAACATCGATCATCAGCCGGCCGAAGATCTGCCAGATCATCCGAACACCAGATGATCGAAGGGGGCTAATGTAACGTATCAGGCGACCTAGGCCTGACCGTTAGCATTTCAAACGTCAACCGTTGCGAACTAAAATATATTCTAGAACGTTCGAGAACAAGCGTCTTCGGCGTGACGTCACGAATGGTATATAAGTCGCGACAACGCAAGGCAGAGCAGCAATACACGGCTGATTGCCTGATTGACTCACTGTAATATCACTTCTCATACTTTGTTGTCTGACACTCGTAGCAAAGAGCTCGAGTGATCACTAAATTCGAATCTTTATTTTGTTTGGATATTAGCTATAGCAGCAATATACCTTTAGCATCACTTCGAATCCAAAAGCATAATTAGATAAATCAGAAATTTATTATTATAAAAATAGAATCAGAATCATATAAAAGTCACGTAATAAATAATATATTATTGTGCAAAATCTCAATTCAAAATAGAAAAGTAAAAGCAACTTTGTAAATATAATTTTAGTTGGTTGCAACCTTAGTTTAAGTTTATTAAATAAATGATATTTTTGTTTGATTAAGAAAAAGCATAATTTGTCGCAGCCTCCTTTCTTCGCCAATTTCCAGGTCTTGTAAATTCAACTTACTAACTATAGCATAGGGACAGCTTTGGCAAGGTATAACCTTGTCCAAGTCTGAGACAGGCTTTGTCTGCACTTGCAGGCACAGTTCTGAGCGTAGGTTTGTTTACTAACTGGGAAGAAGACGGTAGTTGCACGTCTGCGTGTACCTATTCGTCAGGGAGACGGCTGATAACGCAGTGCGTTTGAGGTCCGTAAGATTAGCGTCAGTAGTCTAATTGTTAAGAGTGGTCCCGAAAAACATTAACCGAGCAATAGAACTCACACTAACGGCACGGTTTGTGATATCTTCTATATCGCAAACCTGTGAAAAGTTACATTTGGCGCCCAACGTGGGGCCACTCTAATTAAAATTCTATTAAATTTTTGCTTAAAAACTTAGAGTCATTTGTTTCATTAACTTAAATTCTTTTGCGTCAACTAAACTTAAATTCATTGCTATAAAAATTAGAATCTTTTGGGGGAATGTCAAAATCCGGCGTCGTGACCAGGAAAATGGCGGACACGGGAGCCTGCGGCAATCCAGCCTTAGAATTAGGGTTAGAGGATAGGTCAACAGGTAGACATCACAAAGAAAAAGATCCACAAAGTATAGATAAAACGTTTATTGATAAAGAAAAAGATGCTTCGAGTCAGAGACAGCAGAGGGTCGATCCATCACCCTGGGTGGCGGCGCTAGAAAAATTAAACAAAAAATTAGATGACAGTTTAGCTTCTCTATCTAGAGATTTGATTCAATCAAAATCAGAGAATGTAGAAAACGTAGTAAATAGTCAGAAAAGTTTCCTTGAAAGACTCGAAGAACAATCAATAAAATATAAAAAACAGTTGGAATTACTTGACAAAAAGCTCGAGAACTCTAATGAGCAGCTCGAAGACAGATTAGATCGATGCGTAGAAGAATTTAGTGAAACACATAAAAATTTGAGAGAAGAATTTGGGGATAGTCTGATATGCTTGGAAAATAAAATAGACAAGAACAATAAAGCTAGTCTCGATAAAATCCTTGAAGTTGAGAAAAAACAGGATAGTTTCAAAGTCAGCACAAATGCTGAATTTAGAAAAATAAAATCTGCAAATCCGAACCTCAATTGCGAGTATAATCATTTACTGTCCAGGCATGTCAAACTACCGACTTATTCCGGCAAGAGTTGGGAAAGACCAGCCAATTATATTAAAGAAATAGAGGAATACTTTACCTTCATAGATGTACGTGCAGACGATATTTGTTTGAAATTAATCGGGCAAAGTCTCATGTACGATGCCAAAGATTGGTGGATCGCGCGCCGCGATGTTGTAAAATCCTGGGGAGAATTTAAAACTCGATTTTTAAATAGGTATTGGGGTGTCGAAATTCAAAGAGAATTACGTAAAGATATCGAATTCGGATATTATTTGCCTGACTCGAGGGTAACATGGTCCGAATATGCAAACCGAAAATACGCGTCAGCTGCAGGTTTAGATCCGTGCATGACTGAGTCGGAAATCGTCCGAAACCTAGTACGTCATTTCGACGAACCTATTGTTGAGGCAGCAAAGTGCCGAGATATCCGCGACATCGATGCACTGTTGAGTTTTCTTGACGAGATGCAATTCGGAGGTAGGTCGAATGCACCGAGGCAACGGGTAACGTACGCGAACAAACAGAATCCAACTGTCGGTCGCGTTACTGAAAAACAGGTGTCATGGCGGAGTGACAACTCTAATCAAAATTTCAAACCGGTAACGGATGAGCATGATCCAAGAAATAAACATGGTCAAACTGACAACACACACAATAGGTCGAATTGGACAAACTCGAAAATAAGCGCGACCGTTGTAAATACGGATGATACGCCGGTAACAGATCGATTACCTACGGAAAACTAATAGACGCTGTACTGGACAAAGCTATGCCGACGCCAGTACAGCACAAGGTAGTTATATCCGCGGCAAAATACAAAATTCAAAACATAGAGAATAACGATTCATTTGAAAGTCCAGATAATTATTTATTTAACGAGAGTACAGAAACTGATAAATCTTTGATGCGGTGTCCGGAGGTTCTCCTGCGCATTGAAGGAGTCGAAGCTAAAGCATTAATAGATACCGGTAGCCAGATTACGTGCGTGTCGGATGATTGGTATGGTCGTCATAAATCATCGTTAATCAGTTGCGCGAAATTACCAGTTACGAATTTACAGGTATTAGGAGTACTAGGGGGCAAAGCCACTCGTGTTAAGGAGCAATTCCTAGCTAGAATTGAAGTGGGGTTGTTGTCCGATGAGGTGGGTTTTCTCATCGTACATGGCCTAAAACATGATGTAATTCTCGGTATCGACACATTACGTAAATGGGAAGCTGATCTAGATTTCAAAATAAATAAACTGACAATTCAAATGAAACTAACAAGAGATCAAATAGAAGTTCAGAATTCAGAAGATATCGATAACAGCGAAACTCATATAATTATCTCCAGTATAGACTCAATAAAAAATTATCGGATTCAAGATAATCCTATTAATCCGTTAATCGGATTAACCCAAAATTCTGAATTAACTAATGATGAGATTAATAGCAAGTTATCAGAATGTCAGGTACTTGAAGCTTATGAAAGAGATGCATTTTCTAGTCTACTAAAAAAGTATCGCGACATATTTTCAAAAATACCTGGTAGAGTCACTATTTATGAACACAAAATTAAAATATACGAGGATATACCGTTTGTACGACGTTCATATCCTGTGCCAATAATGCACCGGGAAAAAGTAAGACAAGAAATCGAAAAAATGCTAAGCCTTGGAATAATCGAGCGCTCTTATAGCGAATATATAAATCCGTTAGTAGTGGTAGCAAAAAAATCCGGAGATGTTAGACTGGTATTAGACGCGAGGTATATAAATAAGCTGATAGTACCTGATCGCGATTGCGCGCAATCTACTGAAGTTTTATTTCAGAAATGCGGGAATGCAGCATTCATGTCTAGTCTTGATTTAACGGCCAGTTTTTGGCAGGTGCCATTACATATAGATTCGAGAAAGTACACAGCGTTCATGTACGAGGGGAGGACCTACCAATTCGCGGTAACACCCTACGGTCTTAATACAAGCTTGGCTAGTCTCATTCGTACACTGGATCTAGTCTTAAAAGAAACAGATAAGTTCACGATAAATTTTGTGGACGACATTTTGTGTCTATCGGACTCGTTCCAGTCCCATTTAGTACATCTTGAGAAATTATTTGAGGTATTTAGGAAGCATAATATGACAATAAACTTTAGCAAATCAAAATTCTTCCGAGAGGAAATAGATTTTCTAGGTCATAGGATTACGAAGGCCGGGGTTTTGCCCCAACCTGAGAAAATAGATGCAATACAATATTTTCCCGAACCTAAAAACGTTAAGCAGCTTAAAGGATTTTTAGGTTTAACAAACTATTATAGCAAATTTACTAGAAATTACTCTAGTGCGACCTCACCATTACTTAAGTTAATTAAAAAAGACGCTAAATGGGATTGGAACGACGAAATGATAGCACATTTCAATCAAGTAAAAAATTTATTTTGTAAAGAGATGATTATACATCATCCAAACCCAAAAAAACGTTACTACTTACAATGCGACGCAAGCAACTTTGCGATAGGTGCCGTATTATACCAATTATCCGACACAAACGATGAATTAATCATAGGATTCGCGAGTCGCACATTAAAAGGTGCTGAACTAAACTATTTCACGTCAGAGAAAGAGCTTTTGGCTATCGTCTTTGCATTGGAGAAGTTCCGGACATTCGTAATCGGAGCGCAGTTGACAATAAGAACGGATCATCGTGCATTAACGTACATGTCGACCTGTAAATTAGTTAGTTCGCGGCTGGCGCGTTGGATTTTGTTTGTTCAGACATATAATTTCGACATCGAGTATATAAAAGGCAAGGATAACGTAGTCGCAGATACGCTAAGTAGGTATCCACCTGAAAACAAAAAGAAAATATCTCAGAGAAATAACATGCAAATAATTGCACCATTAGTTAATGAAATTCCAGACGAATTAAAAAATGATTTAAGAGATTTCGGAATGCATCAGGCGCGTGACCAGAACATTATAGATTTGGTGAATCAGGATTTAACTAGGGTTAAAAAGAAATTAAAAAGAATTAACGACATTTGGTACCACGTGGAACCAGGGGGCTCTCAGAGAGCCTACCTTCCGGGAAACTTGATTAACAGCCTGGTTAAAGAAACACACGAAATTTACGGTCACATCGGGGCTGGAAAATGTTACAAAATGCTAAAAGAAACTTTTTATTACCCGAAATTCGCGCGTCTCGTCAGGAAAATCTTAGCTAGTTGTGATCGATGTCAGAGATGCAAAGTACCTAATCAATACAGTTATGCACGAATGCAGAACATAACACCAAGCAAAGTAGGTGAATTAGTATCAATCGATTTTTTGGGCCCGTTACCTTCGAGTAAGGGAAATTACCGATGGATTTTGGTAACGATCGATGCCTTCAGCAAGTTCGTACGGTTATACCCGCTAAAAACTGCGGACGCGCGATCCACCATCCACAGCATCTTCGACAAATATATTCCCGAGTTGGGGAAGCCGGAGAAGATCCAGTTCGACCATGGTACACAATTCACATCAGCAAAATGGTTAGGTAAATTAGAAGAGGAAAACATAATTCCAATATTTTCCTCGATTAGACATCCACAAGGAAACATAGTCGAAAGAGTCAATCGAGAGCTAGGAAGATTTTTTAGAACTTTCCTAACAGACAAACACACCAGCTGGATAAAATGGTTAAAAGTCATAGAATGCTGTGTGAACGAAGTGCACCATGACTCGACTGGATTTTGTCCGTGCGAGATCCAACTCGGCGAATCCCCGACCAGATTCTGGAAAAAATGGTTCTTACTTAATCACTTAGACATGACACAAGAATATAAATTAACGTTAGTTAGAAATAATATTAAAAAACATGGGCGTAGCAGAGCCGACAGATTTAATTCTAGCCATAAGATGACAGATTTTAAAGTAAACGATTTAGTTCTAGTAAGGGCACTAAATGTGTCCGACTCAAAAAACAAAATAATGTCTAAATTTCTAGCACTGTACGAAGGTCCGTACAGAATCTGTCATCGTGTCGGTGAAGCAACGTTTGTGTTAGAAGACATAAACACTAGGAAGGAACGCGGGCGTTTTCACACGCACATGCTAAAGCATTATATATTACCAGAAATTTGATAACATAGAAAAACTGTAAACTAAGCCAGTGACAATCACTATTCGCGGCGGTTGATTTTTGAAAATGCTAACATACCACGGGTAGATAGGTCATAGCCGACGTTATAAAAGCCCCCTGTCAAGCACAATCATCATAGTCAAGCATCATGTTTCATTACGGTTACATCAGCGTGCAAGACAAGGGCACACAAACCCTTGACGGGGATGATCAACCTAAAGAAGGCGACAAAGTGATTAGGCCGCTAAAGAAATTTAAATCAGCGAAAGGAAGATATGCTAACGGGAGAGGATATCAGACGGCAGCCTACCTCATGGACCCGTCAAAGGCCATCAGGAAGAAAAAGACAGAGAAATCCACCGTTGAAATGGAAATTCCAAAGCATCAAACACCTGCTACTGCCGAGACGATCACCAACATCAAGAAGCTGGAGGATGTCATTGAGGACTGCACAGCCCTGCAAGCCAGTGCAGACGTCAACAATAACATCCGTCCAGTGATAAAGGTGAGCACCCCGTTGGAGAAGCTATCGAAGGTACCTAAAAGAAAAGAAGACATTAAAACAGAAAAAGACGATACCAAGGTACAGTCGGATAAAAGGAAACTTACCGTAGTATCTGTCAAGAAGCTTGAATTAGACGAGCGCAGCCTCCGAAGGTTCAGAATACCAAAGTTAAACGTGGCTTCATTAAAAAACACTGCACTCGAAGCCAAGGCCACAACAACCGGCACCAAACGGCCAAGGATAGCTGACTTCGATAAACGGAAAAACCGAAAACCAGAAGAACTGATAACGATGTTGCGAATTTTTGGTACATTGGATCTATCTGACGAGGAAGAGGAGCCGGCAGTCGCCATTAAGCGAGGACGAACAGCTGTTCCAGCGACTAGGCCAAAGGAAAGGGTAGAATCATCAACTAATCCAGTCGATGAGAGGTAATCGAGATCCCTAGGCTCATCGATCCGACGGATCCATTGGGATTGAAGAGAGGGTAGGAAACTCCCTAGTCTCTGCTGAAAAAAAACATCGATCATCAGCCGGCCGAAGATCTGCCAGATCATCCGAACACCAGATGATCGAAGGGGGCTAATGTAACGTATCAGGCGACCTAGGCCTGACCGTTAGCATTTCAAACGTCAACCGTTGCGAACTAAAATATATTCTAGAACGTTCGAGAACAAGCGTCTTCGGCGTGACGTCACGAATGGTATATAAGTCGCGACAACGCAAGGCAGAGCAGCAATACACGGCTGATTGCCTGATTGACTCACTGTAATATCACTTCTCATACTTTGTTGTCTGACACTCGTAGCAAAGAGCTCGAGTGATCACTAAATTCGAATCTTTATTTTGTTTGGATATTAGCTATAGCAGCAATATACCTTTAGCATCACTTCGAATCCAAAAGCATAATTAGATAAATCAGAAATTTATTATTATAAAAATAGAATCAGAATCATATAAAAGTCACGTAATAAATAATATATTATTGTGCAAAATCTCAATTCAAAATAGAAAAGTAAAAGCAACTTTGTAAATATAATTTTAGTTGGTTGCAACCTTAGTTTAAGTTTATTAAATAAATGATATTTTTGTTTGATTAAGAAAAAGCATAATTTGTCGCAGCCTCCTTTCTTCGCCAATTTCCAGGTCTTGTAAATTCAACTTACTAACTATAGCATAGGGACAGCTTTGGCAAGGTATAACCTTGTCCAAGTCTGAGACAGGCTTTGTCTGCACTTGCAGGCACAGTTCTGAGCGTAGGTTTGTTTACTAACTGGGAAGAAGACGGTAGTTGCACGTCTGCGTGTACCTATTCGTCAGGGAGACGGCTGATAACGCAGTGCGTTTGAGGTCCGTAAGATTAGCGTCAGTAGTCTAATTGTTAAGAGTGGTCCCGAAAAACATTAACCGAGCAATAGAACTCACACTAACGGCACGGTTTGTGATATCTTCTATATCGCAAACCTGTGAAAAGTTACAATACATTATCTGTTTGTACGCACTATCAAGATTGATAAAATCGTCTGAGAAAGAAAATAGAATCTTACTATTTAATTTCTAAGAAGAAGTCAAAGTATTGTAGCCTCCGTTGAATATTCTGCTATCGCTCAAAATAGCTCTGGGCTCGCCAAGAGAAAGAAAGCCCATTGGATAGAATACAAGATGATGGGTCTAACGTTGTCGCCCAAGTAAACAGCTCGCACAGCTTGATGCGAATGAGTTACCCAGAGATTTGATACTGTCCTTCTTCGTGCCACTAATTCTTAGAAAGTAATTCTTTAGTAGTTCATTTCTACACAGTTTCACGAAAATGTACTACACGAACATTCTTATACGACTAACGTAACCTGCATTATTATTCTGTTAACAACTGCTGCCGACTAATTTTTTTACACCAACAATAGTGTTTCTGTTTCTGCGTTCGTTTCGTGATCTCAGATTTCAATTTACGATATGATGACTTGATCGACTTGCCGTATTATATCGAAAAGCATTAAGAGATGAGGTAGTTATAAGCTCTGCTAAAGAATTTCATATACACGGAGAATTCCCATCGACCGCTCAACCTTATTCCAAGTGAGCAGATGATAAGAACTCTGTATATGAAATAAGATTTCACATAGCACCATATAAGAGCATGAAAATAACTGATTCGAAATCAACCGGCGTAATGAGAACGACAAAACTACAACAGGATAAGCCAAATCTTACTTTTTCATTCTTCTTAATAAGATTCTAGTCCTTCACACATTACACGGCTAATTATGTGTATACTGTAGTTTGATATCTGATTGAAATGGAAAGTTTAACGTAAAGTCTTTATAACTTGACAATTCTTGCCAACGGTGTCAGTGATCTGATGATTATTAGTTAAACTTGAGACAGATCAAGTTCGAAGTTTAGGTACAAAGTTCGAAGTTTAAAGTAGTAGTTTATAGTATAAGTTGGTAGTATTAGATAGGTAATGCTATTGATATATTAATTAACACATTCTATTTGGCTCAGATTCAAGAAAACTTTGCATTGATGCAATTAGATCTTGAATTCGAGTCGTCAACAATAGATATTGAATCGAGCATATCTACTGTAGGGATCATGATCCCTAAAATACTTGATATTAGTATCAAGTTACGTTATGCAACAATGTGAGTGATATCTATATTCTATGGCCAAGTTCCTATTAGTTAAACATTTATATCAAGAATAAGATTAATGATAAGAGTTGAAGTTCATTATTATTACTTATTATTATTATTATTATTATCATTATTATTATTATTATTATTAATACTATTACCATTACCATGAGTATTATTTTGTTCACTGTTTTTTACTCAATTGTTTTATGCATGGAAGGCTACTGAAATTGTGGAAAAAACCAGTCTTTCCGATTTCACGAACCACTAACAAAGGTTTAACCAAAAAACGTTGTGCTTATATTGAGGTTTCTGCGTTGGAATTTTTTTTTTTCTAGTCAATTATCTGAGTGAAAAGTGTTAATGCTGAAAGTATTTTGCAAAAGGTGGCCCGTAGGCAGTTTCAAAAGGCTTTCGGCGCTGGCATTGTCATCGCAGGAAGATGAACAAAAATTCCAGCACACAACTACTATGAATCGAGAAGTTCACGAGGGAGAAACTGGTTTGCGTCACAATTTCGGTGGGCTCTTCCGTTAATGTAAACGATATATCCATGCCTCCCCTCGAAAAGAGCGTAACTCAGCAGTGCAGAGAACAAGAGCGTATCTAAGCGGAGCAAATCAAATGAGCGTATCTCGGTAGTGCAGAAAAGGAGAGTGTATCTTGGCAAAGCAGGAAAAAAGAGCGTATCTCAGTAAAGCCGGTAAGAGCAGCATAGGACTCAGGTGAGATACGCTCTTCTTCACTGCACTACCGGGATATGATCTTCTTTTCTGCACTACTGAGATACGCTCATTTTATTTGCTCTGCCGAACTATGCTCTTGTTTTCTGCACTACTGAGCTACGCCTTTTTTCATAGGAGCCATCGATATACATATATCGATGGCTCCTATCGAAAAGAGCGTAACTCGGCAGTGCAGGAAAGAAAAGCGCATCTCGGCGAAACAGTTAAGAAAGGCATTTGTCATAGGGTGTCATAGGGGACATACGCCTTTCTTCACTGCTTCGCCGAGATACGCTTTTCTTTCCTGCACTGCTGAGATACGCTCTTTTCGATAGGAGCCATCGATATATATATCCTATGTTCAAGTTCCTATTAGTACAACATTCATTTGAAAATGAAGAACAAGAGTTTGAGTTTATTTTTATGATTATAATCATATTGTTTATTTTCTCTGATGAAAATTATATCCAGATTATATTCGCAAGTTTTTATTGGTGAAATGTTTATTAGATTCTAACATTTTTGAGAAGTGTTGAGATTAAGAAAAAGAATTTGAGTTTGTTGATGTAATTATTTAGAGCTTTAACTATTATTACTGACTATGAATGGAACCTCTCTAGTTTAGTGACATAAGACTGAGAATAAAGGTTAGTAATAGTTCATACATTTAGATGAACCTAGTTGTATGCGAGCTCATACACCGATTATTTGTTGAAGTCATATGTATTTGGATTATTTTTAATATTTACGTGCAATTACGTTTTAAATAAAACACCAATTTTTAACCGACATACAGCTCATTATTTGATGACTGCGTGAGAAGTGAATTCGAGAACACTATATACAGCGGTCGATACATTTTCCATTTTTAATCATATTCATTTACTCATCAATTAGAATTTTGAGCTTACTAGTAGATTTGAAGATACACCTGATGTTTAATATTCCTCACAATTGTTTTGAAAATATCTAGCTCCTAGCTTCTCTTAAGGGAAGACCCTAGTGAACTGAAAACTTTTACGTCTTTCTTATGATCGAAATTGTTTATAGGTCATTTGAAAGTGTATTCCAAAACTAAGAAAATCACACCTTAAGCTTTAAGATTACTTGAGAAATGTAGAAGCTACGCAACATTCAATGGTAAAAATGAACTGAACTTCAAAATGTTTCTTGCGTCTTAGTTTTCATGGCATCATATTCCTCTTCGTTTGAGGTCTGCAGCACACTGAGGCGTAGAAATTGAGGGATCGGATTTGAGATTGGGTGACTCGTTTCATTTTGAGAGAATTTATTATTTTTTATTTCAAATTTTTAGCATTTTTCCTTTTATATCAGACCAAAAAAAAATGTTCCTTTTGCAATAGATTGTGCATAAGGTATGTGTGAATCTTCACTGCGAAGGAGAAGTTCATCGGAGCAAAACTCAGACGCAAGAAGCATTTAGCGTAGCTGAAAAGATAGTTCTGAGTAAATGGCATTTTAGTGAAAACTGGTGTAAGTTGAATAAATTCTCCAGAATGAGTGGCACAAAATGATTGGAACGGTCATATCATTGAGCTTTATGATCAGCGTAACTCAGATTCTCTATTATTGCTGCGGTGGCATCTCAGACCTCGACTCCTCTCAGCCCTGCATCTGTAGATTCACCGTCCCAAAAAAGGAAATCAAAATCAGATCTGGATTAGCTGTTGCGGTTTCCAAAAAACTTGGTGCTGATCTATAACACTCGTTTATCTCTGACTGTTGCCTTAGAACAGTAACTCACGCCTCGCCCGACAGCGCTCACTGCTACCGTTCATTTTGAATAGAGCTTTGTTTGAGCACTTACACTAGATACGCTGTGGAAGAAAGCTTCCGTTGGCATTCTTAGCTCTTCTATGGCTGATCTTTCATGAAATGATATTAGTTTCTCAATTAATAAGAATTTTCAATCTAGCGACTGCCAATTTTAAGCATAGCGTTGATGGTTTTCTTCAATTCAGGGACATTAGTTAGATCTTTCAGATAATTGTTGTCCTACAGAAGTTGGATTTAGAAACAAGAAAATATGTTTCTGAAGAAATTTTATATTTCGAGCGCTCCAGCTTTTTATTGCATTTCGGAGTCCTGCAGTACCTATACCCATATAAATGGCTATATAGTTCATACTTTGACTTCATATCTTATGAAACTTACTTCCAATCGTATTTTCAATAGTTTCATGAAATTCTAGAAGTTCATTGTGGAATAGCAAAAAAAATTTTTTTTTTTATAATTTTTTTTTATAAAATTAGCTGTCCGTGAACTAAAAAAATCAGAGGACCTTGAATACTTGTCACAAGGTGGAGACAGGCCCCTAGAGTATATTTCCAGCAAAAACGCAGAATTCAATTTTTCGGTGATTTTGTTCAAAATCTCAGTAGGGTCTTCCCTTAAGGGGGTCCTCTCAGTCGACGGCCTGTTTTTTTGAGCATTTTCAGGGAATTTTTGTTGACGACCAGTAAAAAGATGAGACCTTCAGTCTTTTATCATTTATTTATAGATGGGGCACTCCATGCCAAATCGACCTGGTCCAGACCCTCGATCTCTCAGATCTGGTCCACGATTTTTTGTATCCTTCTCCTGACTTTAAATAGCAATCAGAATTTTTTCAGATTTTTCAAAAAATTCTTCTCCTAAGTGCTGTATGTTTGAATCGACTTCGGATTTGTAAAAATCCCTTTACCACTGTACTCTAGACATGTTGAGAAAGCAATTATTAAAAAAAAAAAAAAATCGATTTTTTGAACCCATCGACTGAGAGAACTCCCTTGAGGAGGTTCATCTGGTTGAGGAATGAATGAACAGATATCGTTACGAAGAATTGTATGATTGTATAATTGAGGGGCTGGGCGGAATAACGGTATAACTCGAAAAACATAGTTTTGAGATAAATGAGGAAAACGTAGGAGGCTAACATAGACTGATATAGCGTTTTTAAAAGAAGCTGTTCGGTTTAACCCTTCAAATTTCAACCGATTTTTATTAAATTAATATATAATGTAGCTCTGTGGTCACTGATCGTTTTCATGCAATCTCCGGAAAAACGGTATAACCCGACTTATACCGCCCATCCCCTCAATTGTATGAGTGATTAGGTAACTAGCTGCGATAATGAGCTAAAATCAGCTATGTCCTGAAATCCTCCTGCAGGTCGAGAATTAATTTCGATTGGATAACAAGTAATAATTGAGAACGCCATCATCATGAACGCTTCGACTTTGAATTCTCGGGGCTATGAGATTCCGGGACATGGATGATCCATGCTATGTATACCTGATTTATTTCGAAAATATTGCCAGCAGCAACCACATTTAGTGCACATACTGCATAGAGCAATCGTGTCAAGCTGAATGCACTTTCTTCTGACGATACTCTTGTGCTGAAATTGTGGTATAATATCTGAGATGAATGAAATATCTCTCATCAGCTGACTCCTGAAATCCGCCTGCAAGCCGACAATCATTTTTGATTGGATGACGAGTCATAATTGGAAACGCCATTATTATGAACGGTTTGACTTTGGATTCTCGGGGCTATGAGAAAAGATCGTGTCAGGCTGGTGATGATTGTAATCGATAGCTGAAGTCAGGTGTGTCCCGAAATCCACCAGTTATCTGACGATAAGAACTTTCAATACACTGGCAGATTCCGGGACAAGGATGATCCATGCTATGTACCTGATTCACTTCGAAAATATTGCCAACAGTCACTACATCTAGTGCACATACTGCATGAAGCAATCGTGTCGAGCTGAATGCACTTTCTTCTGGCGATACTCTCGTGGTAAAATTGTGATATAATATCTGAGATGAATGAAATATCTCTCATCAGCTGATTCCTTAAATCCGCCTGCAAGCCGAAAATCATTTTTTGATTGGATGACCAGTGATGATTAGAAAAGCCATTATTATGAACGGTTTGACGTTGAATTCTCGGCGCTATGAGGAAAAATCGTGTCAGGCTGGTGATGATTGTAATCGATAGCTGAAGTCAGGTGTGTCCCGAAATCCACCAGTTCTCTGACAAAAGCAGTTTTCAATACACTGGCAGATTCCGGGACATGGATTATCCATGCTATGTACCTGATTCACTTCGAAAATATTGCCAACAGTAACTACATCTGGTGCACATACTGCATGGAGCAATCGTGTCGAGCTGAATGCACTTCCTTCTGGCGATACTCTCGTGGTAAAATTGTGATATAATATCTGAGATGAATGAAATATCTTTCATCAGCTGATTCCTTAACCCTTTGTAGTTACACTGGGTGGATTCCACCCAGGCGTTTGGGCCCAAACATCCATTTTTTGACGAATTGACCCATTTCCGATTTTTTTTTTCAATATGTTGTCATTTGAATTTTGACATACCGACTGTTGATACATGTTCTAGAATGTTTAAAGTATTTTCTAGTATTTTTTCGATCCCGATCGAACGGATAATTTTCACACAGCGACCATTTGAAATGTGACTGGGTAAATTTCACTCATGTGTGACTACCGTGTTATTCTACACAAGTGTGACTACGAAGGGTTAAATCCGCCTGCAAGCCGAAAATCATTTTTTGATTGGATGACGAGTAATGATTAGGAACGCCATTATTATGAACGGTTTGACGTTGAATTCTCGGGGCTATGAGAAAAAATCGTGTCAGGCTGGTGATGATTGTAATCGATAGCTAAAGTCAGGTGTGTCCCGAAATCCACCAGTTCTCTGACAATGGCAGTTTTCAATCTACTGGCAGATTTCGGGACATGGATCATCCATGCTATGTACCTGATTCATTTCGAAAATATTGCCAGCAGCAACTACATCTAGTGCACATACTGCATGAAGCAATCGTGTCGAGCTGAATGCACTTTCTTCTGGCGATACTCTCGTGGTAAAATTGTGATATAATATCTGAGATGAATGAAATATCTCTCATCAGCTGATTCCTTAAATCCACCTGCAAGCCGAAAATCATTTTTTGATTGGATGACGAGTGATGATTAGAAAAGCCATTATAATGAACGGTTTGACGTTGAATTCATGGCGCTATGAGGAGAAATCGTGTCAGGCTCAGGGGCGGATTTGCCAATAGGCTGAGTAGGCTATAGCCTAGGGCGGCGGAAATCAGGGGGTGGCAAAACTTAGAAGTGACATTTTGTTTCAAGTAGCAAGTAAATTTGGTACAGGGAAATAGCTGGGCGCCACACAAACGGCAATGCATTCAGAGTTTTTGGAAAAATGAGATAAATTTTGAAGCCAATGTCATAAAAATATTCCTGAAGAATGATTAGCTCAATCGACTGCCCCGCTGAAAATTTCATATACAGACGGATATAATTGCAGAAAAGGCTATAGAAACTAAAGCTCGCGTATCTGTTTCCATCCATTTCTATCTGTTTCTTCAGAGTTTTCTGCACATTCTATCCGTCTATTTATACGAAATTTTCAACCGGGTGGTCACATTCGTGTATGCATTACAAATATTTCCGGTTGCTTTTGAGCCAATGCCTCCAGATTGTCGTTAAGAAACGGACTCGATAAAAATATTGTTCTAAATTATGTAAATGAAATCTACGTGAAATGTGGATGCATTTAGAAAATATTTAGAGGCTGCTACCGTATACACGGAAGAATGAAAAATTAATTTTCGTTACTTCAGCTTTGCCATTTCTGTGACTAAATACATTCTAAAAAGATTGAATGATATACAAAAATATTTTAGTTGTAACGGAAATACACGGAGAGAAAAAAATAGGTATTTTTCCTATTTTCACACAGGTATATTTTAAATGTTGTCCTAGGAAAATTTACTAAGCCAGCATGGGAATAATTCCTATAAGACATATTATTTATTTTCATGTAACGTAGTCAAAATTTCTATGCAACACAGTAATTAATTCAATGTTAACATAGCGATTTTTCCTTTGCAATTGAATGAAAATACCAATGAAACATAGGAAAAATGGCTATGTTTTCATTGGAACTATTCCCACATCAACATAGTGATTGTGACTAAGTTCAACATAGTTATAATTCCAATGTTAAGATAGCATCAATCACTATAATAGATAGGAATGATCCCTATGTAAAACATAGGTACAGTTGGGCAATAAAGTACTTGTAGGGTCGAAATTTAGGCTTATGCGTTTTAGCGTCTACGCTGTTGAGCAGGCTCTTCACACCGCATACCCCGCTCCCTGAGCGCATCGATGCGTTACGGCCAGCCTGGCCCGTCCCGGCCTGTGGATATTTCGGAAGTATTTCGCACTTTACTTTGAGTAGATAATCTGCCCGATTTGCCTTCTCGCCTACCGACTCGTCAAACATCGACGACAAATACGTATAGAATATATTGTCAGCCGATTTCAAACTTATTTATTTTAGTGAAAAAGAGTTCAATTCAAACTCGATTTTGTTATTATATAGGGGTAACTTATGTGATGGGTTTGAAAAATGTTGTTTAAAAATATGATGCCCAACTCATCGAAATTCGCAATTCAGATTTAGCACCGATCTACTCAATTTTCAATGACAGCAAATTCTTAATTTCTTGCAGGTATTATTCTACGTAAGTTTTCTCCGCGAGGAAAATAATTAAGGTAATATACTCAGTTGGCCGTTTATAAATTTTGATAACATTGTATATTTTTATTAAATAAGAAAACAAGAATCCAAGATTAAAACTTAATAGTAAAAAATAACAACACAATATCAATGAAATATAAATAAATTATGATAGAGATAATTTGTAACATACATAAATATAATAATATGGAAACTTACGGATTTATGAAAAAATAATTATCCACTAAATATAATTAAATATAACGAAGATAATATCAAAAAGTAATCAATTGTTTCTTGAAATATGAGTATGATGTTATGTGATCTACTTACTTTAAGTATTCATGACTCTCGAATTATATTTAGTGTATAATTATTTTTTTATAAATGTGTAAGTTTTCATAGTATTATATTTATGTATATGTTACAAATCATGTCTATCATAATTTATTTATATTTTATTGATATTGTGTTGTTATTTTCTACTATTCAGTTTTAATCTTGGATTTTTGTTTTCTTATTTAATAAAAATATACAATGTTATCAAAATTTATAAACGGCCAACTGAGTATATTACCTTAATTATTTTCCTCGCGGAGAAAACTTACGTAGAATAATACCTGCAAGAAATTAAGAATTTGCTGTCATTGAAAATTGAGTAGATCGGTGCTAAATCTGAATTGCGAATTTCGATGAGTTGGGCATCATATTTTTAAACAACATTTTTCAAACCCATCACATAAGTTACCCCTATATAATAACAAAATCGAGTTTGAATTGAACTCTTTTTCACTAAAATAAATAAGTTTGAAATCGGCTGACAATATATTCTATACGTATTTATCGACGACGTTTGACGAGTCGGCAGGCGAGAAGGCAAATCAGGCAGTTTACCTACTCGAAGTAAAATAAGAAATACTTCCGAAATATTCACAGGTCGGGACGGCCCAGGCTAGCTAACCGATCGGCCGTAACGCATCGATCAGCTCAAGGAGCGGGGTATGCGGTGTGAAGGGCTTGCTCAACAGCGTAGACGCTAAAACGCATGAGCCTGAATTCAGACCATACAAGTACTTTATTGCCCGACTGTACAATCGCTATGTTGTTATAGTAATAATCGCTATTATGTTATAGAATTAGAAACTATGTTCCTTAAAATCTGTCAACGCTCGTTTTGTAATTATAAAATGATGACATAGATTTTTAAATCTAGTTTTTATTCATCAGTCAGTGATAATTTATTCCTGTACTTATAAGGTAATGAAATAGAACACTTACACTCACGGAAACTGAACTTGAAGCACCGTCGGTAAGGTGATCGAGCAACCCGTACATATACGTTGATACACGTTGTTTTTAATTGTCTTCAAATTGTCAAATTTTCAGGCCTTTACTCGCTGCGACCGTGATCATCCAGTTCTTCTTCTCTTGGACAATCACGAATCCCATTGTTGTTTGGCAGCATTGCAGTTTTGTCGCGACAACGGAATTCATGTTGTTTGGTTTCCGCCCCATTGCTCCCATCGCCTTCAGCCACTAGACGTGGGCGTCTTCAAACCCATTAAAACTGCAATAAACAAGCAATTCGATTAATTCATGCGAATGAATCCAGGGCGCGTCATTCAAGTATTTGACATTCCGGCGATGGTCTCGCGTGCATTGGAGATTGGTGTCACTGAAGTGAACATAAAATCCGGCTTCCGAGCCACAGGAATATGGCCAATGGACGCAGACATCTTCCAAGAAATAGATTTCATGCCCAGCGCTACAACGGATCGAGCAAATCCGAATGATGCTTCCAATGATGCTCCGAATGAAATAGGTGTTGACGAGGAAAGAGGAAGAGATGACGAAGAAAATCAACTTCAAGATGAAATCATTCCATTGGATACATCAACTCCGCGCGCATCAACGTCGTCTTTGGATTCAACTGTAGAGTCGTTTATGCCTCTCCCGAAAGCTCCACCGCGCACCCAGAAAAAGAGAGGTCGACCGCCAGGCCGAACATCAATTTTGACGTCCCATGCTGAGGTACAAAGAATTGCCGAAAAAGAAATGGCAAAAGAATAAAACGAAAGAATTGCGGAGGAAAAAGCCAAACAAAAAGAAGAAAATCGAAAACGGAAACAAAAGGAAAAAGAAGAGAAGAAAAAGCAGCAAGAAACGAAACAGCGACAAAAACAAAAGAAGAAAAACGGGGAATTTCATCCTCGAAAAACGACTCGTCCGTCGGCTGTTCGCACTTATTGTCAGCCAGAAAACAGCTCAGACAGCGATTGAAATTGTAATCAATGCATTAATTTAATTGTTATTCATAAAAAAAGGCCTTCAAATGTTTTAAAATAAATAAAAAAATTATTCCAAAATGATATTGTTTTGCTATCATGTTGCAAAATAACTACGAAATATTGCCTCTTCCTTTGATTCGCTGCAAGAAATAGGGGGTCGGGTTCGGACCATGGGGAGGTCGGTTTCGGACGACGATTTTTGAGACCGACCAATATGCAGACTTTCACCGTAGCGTCGGTATCTTGAACAATCGGTACTCAAATACCTCGTAAAGGTGCTCAAAACGGAGAAGAAAGTTCCCTCTAAAGAATCAACACGTGGTTGGAACAAACAAATTAATTTCATGCACTTTTATTGCCTTTGCTGCTGAGGCGGTCGGATTGGGACCACTCTACCCTATAATAGCTATGTTATTATAGGAATAATTTCTTTGATACATAGTAATTTTTGCTATGTTTACCATAGGTATAATTTCTATGTTTTTATTAGAAGTTTCACTCTGCTAATATTGGAATCACTGCCATGGTATTATAGGTAATATTCCAACGTCAACAAAGAAGGAATCCCTATTTTTAATTGGAAATAATCCTACAAGAAATAGGTATTTTTCCTTCTCTGACATTGTTATAACTGCTATATTGACATATTAAATATCTTTTTGTAACATAGAAATAATTCCTGTGTAAAAATAGGAAAAATGCCTATATTTTTTTCTCCGTGTAGTATTAGTTATTCAATCGAATAGAAGAGAACATTATTCTTTTCCAAATTTCGTGAAGGTTGGTATTCGAAAAAAATAGAGAAAAAACTAATAAAAATCATGTCCAATCTCAATCAGGTTGAAGTTCGTAACGTTAACGTAACAGAATATTCGTTGAAGAAATACAATATTTCGAGATTCAAATGTTGTTAGAATTGTAAAATATATGAGACAAACATGTTTCACACAATTTACGGAATTATGCACCGTTCTTGATACATTTGAAACGTTCGAGCCTTGAATTTGAGAATTTTCTGGCGAATATTTTGTTGCATCAACGTTACGAACTTCAACCTCATCAATCTGATAGGTATTTCATTTCATTTCACCGAATTCACGACTGCGTGAAAAGAGCGGCTTTTGCGCGCGAGCCTAGGGCGGCGGTGAGGCTTGATCCGCCCCTGGTCAGGCTGGTGATGATTGTAATCGATAGCTAAAGTCAGGTGTGTCCCGAAATCCACCAGTTCGCTGACAATAGCAGTTTTCAATCTACTGACAGATTTCGGGACATGGATGATCCATGCTATGTACCTGATTCATTCCGAAAATATTGCCAGCAGCAACTACATCTAGTGCACATACTGCATAAAGCAATCGTGTCAAGCTGAATGCACTTTCTTCTGGCGACACTCTCGTGGTAAAATTGTGATATAATATCTGAGATAAATGAAATATCTTTCATCAGCTGATTCCTGAAATCCGCCTGCAAGCCGACAATTATTTTTGATTGGATGACGAGCCATAATTGAAAACGTCATTATTATGAACGGTTTGACTTTGAATTCTCGGGGTTATGAGAAAAAATCGTGTCAGGCTAGTGATGATTATAATCGATAGCTAAAGTCAGATGTGTCCTGAAATCCACCAGTTCTCTGACAAAAGCAGTTTTCAATCCACTGGCAGATTCCGGGACATGGATGATCCATGCTATGTACCTAATTCACTTCGAAAACATTGCCAACAGTAACTACATCTAGTGCACATACTGCATGAAGCAATCGTGTCGAGCTGAATGCACTTTCTTCTGGCGATACTCTCGTGGTAAAATTGTGATATAATATCTGAGATGAATGAAATATCTCTGATCAGCTGATTCCTTAAATCCGCCTGCAAGCCGAAAATCATTTTTTGATTGGATGACGAGTGATGATTAGAAAAGCCATTATTATGAACGGTTTGACGTTGAATTCTTGGCGCTATGAGGAGATATCGTGTCAGGCTGGTGATGATTGTAATCGATAGCTAAAGTCAGGTGTGTCCCGAAATCCACCAGTTCTCTGACAATAGCAGTTTTCAATCCACTGGCAGATTTCGGAACATGGATGATTCATGCTATGTACCCGATTCATTTCGAAAATATTGCCAACAGTAACTACATCTAGTGCACATACTGCATGAAGCAATCGTGTCGAGTTGAATGCACTTTTTTGTGGCGATACTTTTGTTGTCAAATTGTGATATAATATCTGAGATGAATGAAATATCTCTCATCAGCTGACTCCTAAAATACGCCTGCAAGCCGAAAATCATTTTTGATTGGATGACGAGTAATAATCGGAAACGCCATTGTTATGAACGGTTTCACTTTGAATTCTCGGGGATATGAGAAGAAATCGTGTCAGGCTGGTGATGATTGTAATCGATAGCTAAAGGTAGGTGTGTCCCGAAATCCACCAGTTTTCTGACAAAGGCGACTTTTAACCTACTGGCACATTCCGGGACATGGATGATCTATGCGCGACTACAACGGAATTCTGGGACACTTCTGATTCTAGTGATCCCAACTAGTAATATGAGCCAAACAATCATTTCGTCAATACGAGTACTCGCCCGAGTTAGAGGATTGAGCCTACATGAGCCTACATGAATCTACATGACGATTTTTAGTTGTTTCTAGTTGTTATAACAGTTATAAAAAGAAAGAATCAACAATATGTAGGCTCATGTAGGCTCAATTCTCTGACTCAGGTGATGTCACATTAACGATAGACTTGTTTCGCCGCTTTTTATAACGTTGTACATTAAATCTGATAGAAACGCTGATTCATCATAATTCCTCCGATAAAATGAGTATTTTCAGGACATGTCCCGAAACGACCATTTAGTTCGTATCGATGTTTTTCAGGACGGTCCTGATAATATACATATGACATGTAACTCTTACGAGGTCGGTCCTGAAAACTACCAAGTGTCCTCGTAATATACAATAGATACCGAAAATCGTCCTGAAAACTGCCCTTTGACATATATATATGTATATATATATATATATGTATATATGTATATATGTACATATTGTAACTTATTGCATATGTTTCACCAGCAGAAGGCTGGTGAAATTATGCTAGTTCGCGTGAGTACTTTGTCACGGGTTATGAAATTTGGAGCTCCTCTGGGAAAAGTTGAAAAAACCCTTAAATTACCCTAATACAGACTCGGATAGATTTTTCACTACCAGAGCTGCCTCCCTACGGAACTGGGATATGTCAAATTCGCCAGACAGCGATAGGTGCTATAGAGCTATCGTGCTGTTGAATTTGACTCACCGATACCGTTTTGATCAGATCTGGGATATGTATCACTCACCAGACTAGGGTAGATGCTATAGAGCTACCGTGCTGGATGAGATCAACGCACCGATACTGATATCTAGCTATCAATGACTCTAAGTTAACTGAAAGATAAAGAAATTAAAAAACAAAATCAGTTAATAAGAAAATAGAACAAAAGTCAGATTCCTGATAAACTTTTAAATGATCGTTAGAACATTTACTGTTTTATTTTAACAAAATAAGATGATGCAAGAGAATTTGCTATTTTACAAAAATAATAAAACAAAAATATAACAAAAGAGAATGCTGAACATAATATTATATCTAAATTTACGATCTTCTAGTTCGTGTCTATTTTCCTAACCCAACTTATTTTAACGCGCGCTGACACTATGTGTCGGACTTTATGTTTGCTTTTTTTTTATTTGTGAAATTCGAATTTAACTGGAATGCTGCTTTAGCTATTACAATTTTATTTTTTTGATTCTAAATGGTATAGATACCGCTCTGGCTATCTATCCGTAACAAAAATGAAATTTTAACGATCAAACGTGGCCGCTTTGGCACTTGCGAAACTCAGAGTGAGGTTATAATGATTTTGAAGCTAAATGAATGTATGAGACGGCAGGCCGCTATGGCACGAATCCGCTCACGAGCAGTAAGACGGTCGCCTTTTATACTTGTGATGACGCCATACCTGGTATTCTAATATGTGTGTGTTCGCTTGCGCGCTACGGTGCTGCTCTATACGATGATATGTGAACGTATAGGTGTATAGGCTATTTGCCTATGCTAAGGATACGTTACATTGCCCTCGTTTTATCAACGGATGTTCGGTTGTGAGCTTCTTCTGCGATGCACCGGCAAGTAAGTTGATAAAACTTTTATATTAGATGTTCGTGGTACCTTATATTTTCATGTTTGTTGTCATATCCGAGGTTTAAGTTATGTCCGAGATTTTTTGGTTATGTCCGAGGTTTTTTTGGTTATGTCCGAGATTTTTTTTTTTGTTATCTTTGTCTGATTTTTCTTCCTTTTATTTTTCTAGTCCCTATTCATGGCCAAGGGATCGTCTATGTCGAATTCGTCCATGAAATCCGGCAGTTCATCCTCTATCGAGAGCAAGATCGGCATAGGTACGTTGAAAAAGATGTCCTCAGTCTCGTCATCATCGTCTGGACCCAGAATTGGAAGATCAAAATCGCATGCGAATTCTATATGTTCTGGCGATGGAATATGCAGCCTCGCCCCCATGTCTACATCAGCCATTTCATCCTCCTCCTTTGGCACGCCGAATCTTGCTGCCACAGGTGGAAGGCGTTTTAATTCGGCGTCCAAGTCGATGGCTGCCAGGGCTATCGGTCCAAATGTTCTGAACATTTCCATCTTATGTTTGTGTGCTGCCTTTTCCTCCTCAGTTTTTTCTTTCATGTCGATCTTTGTCAGTTTCCATGTGATGTTATTCGGATTTTCCTCTTGTAACTTCCTTGTCTTCTCCTTTACCTCATCCTTCCTTCTTTCTTCTCGTATCGGTTTCTTTTCATTTGTATTAGTCTTTGGTGTCTTTTTTGATTTTTCCTTTTTTGTTTGCGTCCCTCTTCCGTTTCTATGTATTCCATTTCCATTAATAAAATGTCCAGAAGGGATTAACGTCTTATATAAATTATTATTCGCGTCATAGCAATCTATGTCCCCCTCTGTCACTTGTATGCTCTTCTCAGGCATCGTAGAGCATCCGTATTTGGAGAAATCCATTTCGAGTACTGTAGCCAGTTTCTAATTTCGTCATGATTTATATATTCCAGGTAATCCTCTTTAGCGGATTATCTCAACACTTTTATTTCTATTTCTATTCCAAATTGCAGCTAATCACAAAGCAATTTCATATAGTTCATTCAAATTGACTCTAAATATAGTTTCATCATATTGACATGAAAGCGTCCCCCCTCTAATCCTGTCTTTATATTCTCTAGGATATATGTAGCTTCACCTATTTGTTGGCTTATAATATATGGTCCTTCATACAATGGAAAAAACTTAGCCATCTTTTTATTTGCACTGTCCGACACATTAAGTGCTCTTATTAAAACTTTATCACCTACCTTAAATCTAGATAGCTTATGGCTAGAATTGAACCTATCGGCTCTTCGTTTACCGTTCTTCTTTATGTTTTTCTCCACTAAGTGGAGTTTGACGTTGTAAGGGATATCCTTAATTTTTGGATTAATCCAATCCGCCCAAAATCTGGTTGGTCTACTTTTTAATTGGATCTCGCATGGAGCGAATCCAGTACCATCATGGCACACTTCATTTATACAAGTTTCAATAACTCTAATCCAGTTAATCCACTGTGTATGGTTGTCTGTCAGGAAGGTACGAAAGAATCTACCAATTTCTCTATTTACTCGTTCGACAATATTTCCTTGTGGGTGTCTAATTGACGAGAAAATCAATATAATGTTTTCATCTTTTAGTTTATTTATCCACTGGGATGAAGTGAATTGTGTGCCATGATCGCACTGGATTCGCTTCGGCTTCCCTAACTCTGGAATATAATCCCTAAAGATGCAAGTAATCGTGGACTGCGCGTTCGCTGACCTCAAAGGATATAATTTGACGTATTTGCTAAATGCATCGATTGTTACCAGGAGCCATTTATAATTCCCTTTACTGGATGGTAGTGGTCCTAAAAAATCTATGGATACAAGATCCCCTACTCCTTTTGGAACTATGTTTTGCATTGCTGCATATGAATAACGGTTTGGCACTTTACATCGTTGACACTTGTCGCATTTCGCAATTAGTTGTCGCACTCTTTTTGCTAATTTTGGGTAATAAAAACCTTCCCTAAGCAGCTTATGACATTTTGATGCACCTACGTGGCCGTATGCCTCGTGACACTCGTCTATCAGATCTTTGAGCAGTTCCTCGGGTATGTAAGCTTTAAAATCGCCCCCTGGATTTTTATGGTATAAAATGTCACTTTCTACGATAAGGTTTTCATTTCTATTTAAATTTTCTGGTTGCATTAATTCGCAAACCTTTTTGTCTTGCTTTTGAAACTTCCAAAAGACTTTTAAATTTTCTTTTAAATCATTATTTATTTCTTTGGCTAAAGCTGCCATACTAAATTCTACAATTTCTGACGCTACATCTTTTATTTCAGGTGGATTTCTGCTAAGGATGTCGGCAACTATGTTCTCCGTTCCTTTGATATGCTCAATCTCAAAACTATATGCCTGAATAAACAGAGCCCATCGAGCCAGCCTGGAGCTTATAAGTTTACATGAAAACAAAAAGGTTAAAGCATGATGATCCGTGCGTACTGTTAGTTTTGCACCTATGATAAAGGACCTAAACTTGCCTAAAGCAAAGACTATAGCCATCAATTCCTTTTCGCTTGTGAAATAATTAAGCTCTGCGCCTTTCATGGTTCTGCTTGCCAGTCCTACAATTTGCTTCTCGTTCTCATCAGACACCTGATACAGAACTGCGCCTACTGCAAAATTACTAGCATCGCATTCTAAATAATAACGCTTATTTGGATCGGGATGATGCAATATTATTTTTTCACAAAAAATGTCCTTAACTAGGTTAAACTGCCTGTTCATTTCCTCGGTCCAATCCCACTTGGCGCCTTTTCTTATTAAAGCTAATAGTGGAAACGTTGCGTCTGAGTAGTCTTTTGTGAATTTATTATAATAATTCGTGAGGCCTAGAAGACCTTTTAATTGTTTAACGTTTTTCGGCGTTGGAAAATGCTTAATCGCCTCGATTGTCTCTGGTTGAGGTCTAATACCAGTCTTTGTTATTTTATGACCTAAAAAGTCTACCTCCTCTCGAAAGAACTTGGATTTTTTAAAGTTTATTGTCATGTTATATTTCCTAAAAGTTTCGAATAAGATTTTAAGGTGGGCCAAGTGAGATTGGACAGAGTCAGAACAGCACAGGATGTCGTCTACGAAATTTATCGTAAATCGCTCTGTATTTTTTAAAACTAAATCTAAAGCTCTGACTAAGCTCGCCAAACTCGTATTCAACCCATATGGTGTGACAGTGAATTGATATGTTTTGCCCTCATGCATAAATGCAGTGTACTTTCGCGAGTCGCGATGGAGTGGAATTTGCCAGAAACTAGCAGTCAGGTCGAGACTTGACATGTAGGTATTGTTGGAACACCTCTGAAATAAGACCTCAGTTGATTGAGCACAATCATGGTCAGGTATTATGAGCTTATTTATGAAACGTGCATCGAGCATCAACCGGATTTCTCCAGATTTTTTTTCTACGACCACTAAAGGATTAACGTATTCGCTATAAGATCTCTCAATTACGCCAATTTTTAGCATCTTTTCTATTTCGATATTGACCTTTTCCCTATGGATCATTGGGATCGGGTAAGATCGTCTGACAAATGGCCTATCTTCATAGATTTTTATCTTATGCTCATAAATTGAGACTCGACCGGGTATTTTACTAAAAATGTCGTTATATTCCTTCAGTAGGTCGGAAAAAATATCTATTTCAGCTTTATTTAACACCTGACACTCAGTGATTTTCTCTTCAACTTCATCACTGGTCAAATTATATTGTATCATGTCATCTCCCTGGTTTGCTATTTCGTTTCTTTCGACGTGAATATTAGCTATTTGATTAGTTTGCAAAATATCTGTTTTAAACAATTCCACTGAGCAGTGCCCTGGAGATAATTCTAATCTTAGCCTTTCTGTTCTTAAATCTAGATCGGCTTTCCATTTATGAAGCGTGTCTACTCCGATGATAATCTCTCTCCTCAGACCACTAATTATGAGGAAGTTAATTCTATCAAATAATTCATTTATTTTAACTTTTGCAAATATTTGTACCTTTATTTTGGTTGGCTTGCCCCCTATCACTCCAAAAATTTGAGTATTCACTACGGGTAGCCGCTCACATTTTGAAAAAGAAATTTTGTTTCGCTCGTAAAAATCTTGAGACGTACAAGTTATTTGGCTGCCTGTATCGATAAGAGCTTGCACTGTAATATTTTCAATAATTAAACGGATCTCGGGACATTGTTTGTTAATCCTTTCTATCCCTTCATCCTCAGCTGATAAATAATTTGCTGGGTCTTCAAATAAGTTATCGTCTTGATTTGATTTCTTTGAATTTACCGCGGAAATGACTAGATCACGCGGTGTCGGAACTGTGATATCCAGTTTCGGCACAGCGCCATCTAGTTTTCCGGACTTGATTCTAATACCGTATCGAATTCTGTTTCATCGATTTTGTTTTCGGTGATACCTTGGATCTTAGCATTTGTCCAGTTTTCTGATTTATTGTGGACATAATCGTTTTGTCCAGGTCGACGTTGTGTATCAGGTTTGTCTATAGAGTCGCGATTCTGAAATTGTTTTGACCCCTGACTATTATTCGTCCGCCATGAAAGAGGTTAGTTTTTATCTTCGTAAACTCGGGTAGTCGATTGACTCTGTTTATTTAGCATCGATTGAATGGCTGGTCTACGTGAAGCGTTAGATCGGCCACCTGTTTGCATTTCGTCTAAAAATGTAAGTAGCGCATCTATTTCTGAGATATTACGGCATCTCGCCGCCTCAACCACGTGCTCATCAAAATGTCTAATAAGTGATCGAACTATTTCTTCCTCAGGCAAACGAGGATTTAACCCCGCAGCAGCTGCGAATTTACGGTTGGCATACTCTGACCATGTGATTTTAGAGTCTACGATATAAAAGCCAAACTCTAAGTCTTTCCTAATTTCTCTTTGGATCTCGACACCCCAGAACCTAGCTGTGAACTTGGATTTAAATGCATCCCAGTCACTTATGACGTCGCGACGCGCAGTGCACCAGTCCTTGGCATCTCCGGTGAGACTTTGACCCAACAATTGGAGTCTTAAATCCTCATCGGCTCCTAAAAATATGAAATACTCCTCGATTTCCCTAATGTAAACCATGGGTTTTTTCCAGGCTTTTCCCGAATATGTGGGTAATTTTAATTGTTTTGTAATAAATCTAAGTGAATCTTGACAATTATTTCCAGCGCTCCCTGTCACTCTAGTTTTTAATTTTTTTATGTCTGCGTCTAATCCTATTTTGAGACTTTCATGTTTATGGTTCATATCCATTATTTTCTCGTTCATGATTCGATCTCTCTCTCTAATTTTACTATTTAGGACTTCGAGATCACCATTATGCTCTGTCCTAATGTTAGACTCTACTCTATTTATCTTATCGTTGCAATTAGTAAGATCATTGTCCCATTTATCTAATACTATATTGACCTTGGTTTCCATGTCGTCAATTCTCTTTTTGCTTTTAGCAGTAGTTTCGTCTAACTTCTTACTGATTTTATTTTCAAATACTACCTGCGCTTCGATGTTAGTCATATGAAAATTGTTAATTGTTCTTTCCATTTGAGCAAATCTATTTTCCATTTTCTTTTCCATCCGCTCATTGGTCTTTTCTAAAGAAAGCAAGGTAGCTGCTATTGCTGCTAAAGACTCATTATGATCACGGCTTGGACTCTCGACGTGACTCAATATGCTGTTATTTGTCATGGAATTATCTGACTCATGGAAACCAGTGTCTCTATTACTTGGTCCGGGCTGACCTACATTTTTATCGCCCTGATTATCAGGAACCTGACCCTTACCTTCCATTTTCCTATTATTTGATATTATTGCAATTTGATTTGAATAAATGAAGCTAAAACACGATTTTAAATGAATTTGACTTGAAGTCTTTAAATTGCCCCAAAACAAGTGAATTTAAGTTTAACAATGAATTTACTGTGAATTTATAAAATTAAGTGAATTTAATTTTATTTGAGGAGCCCCACGTTGGGCGCCAAATGTAACTTATTGCATATGTTTCACCAGCAGAAGGCTGGTGAAATTATGCTAGTTCGCGTGAGTACTTTGTCACGGGTTATGAAATTTGGAGCTCCTCTGGGAAAAGTTGAAAAAACCCTTAAATTACCCTAATACAGACTCGGATAGATTTTTCACTACCAGAGCTGCCTCCCTACGGATCTGGGATATGTCAAATTCGCCAGACAGCGAAAACGTGGCCGCTTTGGCACTTGCGAAACTCAGAGTGAGGTTATAATGATTTTGAAGCTAAATGAATGTATGAGACGGCAGGCCGCTATGGCACGAATCCGCTCACGAGCAGTAAGACGGTCGCCTTTTATACTTGTGATGACGTCATACCTGGTATTCTAATATGTGTGTGTTCGCTTGCGCGCTACGGTGCTGCTCTATACAATGATATGTGAACGTATAGGTGTATAGCCTATTTGCCTATGCTAAGGATACGTTACAATATATATATTAGGGTGGTCCAAAAAAAAAAGTTTTTTCCTTATCATCTCAAACGTTTCTTTTAAGTATAAAACAAATTCTCCTGAAAGCGCAACTCGATATCTCAACTCTACGAGACGCTCAACGATTTTCTGTTTTTCCATATAAATAACACGTGAAAAATTTTTTTTTTTTGATTTTTTCACGTAAAACTCTGAAAAAAATGTTATTGCGATTTTGATGCACATATTTTCGTAGGAAATTTAATTCTCTACAAAAAAGCTCTGATGTATTTTTCTCGTCATCTCAACAGATCAAAAGTTATCAGGCTCTGAAAAAAAAATAAAAAATTGAAAAATTAAAGAAAAAAAAAATTGAAAAAATTGGAAAAAAATTAAAAATTGAATTTCCTATCAGAAGATGTGTATCGAAATTGAACTAAAATTTTTTTTCGGAGTCTTATGCAGAAAAAACGAAAAAACATGTACGTGAAAGATTAATTTTTTCGTTTTTTCCGCATAAAACTCCGAAAAAAAATTTTTATCACAATTCCGATGCACATATTCTTGTAGGAAATTTAATTTTTTAATTTTTTTCAATTTCTTCAAATTTTTTTTTTTTTTTTCAATTTTTCAATTTTTTTTCTTCTTTCAAAGCATGATAACTTTTTGTCTGTTAAGATTACGAGATAAAGATATCAAAGCTTTTTTGTAGAGAATTAAATTTCCTACGAAAATATGTGCTTCAAAATGTGAATGAAATTTTTTTTCTGAGTTTTACGTGACAAAAACAGAAAAAAAATTTTTTCACATGTTATTTATATGGGAAAACGGAAAATCGTTGAGCGTCTCGTAGAGTTGAGATATCGAGCTGCGCTTTTAGGAGAATTTGTTCTATACCTGAAAGAAACTTTTGAGATGATAAGCCTTTGAAAAATAAAAAAAATTGTGTTTTTTGGACCACCCTAATATATATATATATATATGTAGATATATATATATATATATATATTAGGCCTGGCCAAAACAAAAATTGTTTTTTGATTTCGTCTCTGGCAACTCAAGAAGCCGCACACCGATGTACACCCCCCTCGATCGCCTAGATTTTTCTAGAACAGCTTTGAACGGTGAAAAGTTATTTTTCACGTGTTCATCAAATGCAAATATTGAGACTCGATGCGCAACCTCTCAGAATTATCCGACGAAGCCCAAATTTTGACAGAGTCATTATTGGACCCAAGACTAATGTTTAAAGTTGCCAGAGACGAAATGAAGAAATAATTTTTTGTTTTGGCCAGGCCTAATATATATATATATGTAGATGATAATGTATAAATATATATATATCTACCAAATCATATATATACCAAAAAAAGCACACCTTAGTGCCGCAGAAATCAATACATGCGTTACAAAAAATATGGTGTGTACCAAGGGCTAAGCGGGCTTTTTTACCTCGTGTGGTTGCAGTACTCGTCTTCGGCTCGCGGATGCAATCGTCTTCGACTCGTGCACCCTCGCCTGCGACTAGTACTGCAAACTCCACACTCGGTCTAAAAAAGCCCGCTTTACGCCCTTGGTACACAATATACTATTCTTGAACAGACTTAAAATGAATAGTTCTACCCGAACTACGTAAACTTTGGTTAAAGCATGTATAGGAACATGTGTATTAATAAGTTTAAGTAATATAAGCAGTAGATGTCCAGTAGTAGTGACTGCCTCAATGGAGGCGAGCGGAATTTTTACATAATCGGGGTTTAGTAGACGATAAAAAGATATTCAAAATGAGTATGTGCTTATTGAAAAACCATTATACACGCAAAGAATTTTCCTCTGCTGCGCTGCAAGATTCTGCGAAAGGTTCCTTGTGTCTACACTTTCACGGGAAAAGATTGAATTTTTTTTCTATACATAGATACTAGCATCATTCACAACGTAACGTAGGCTTTTTTTATTTGGACCTTTCCTACACCTTTGAAAAATAAAAAACTATTTTTTTGTCCAAATTTCATTATTGGTCCCCCTTGAGCGTATATTATTACCTTTGGTGAAAACGTATTTCAAAATCCATAAACCATGGATATATATTGTAACGTAACAGGCAGATAGGCCTGACCGTTAGCATTCAAACATCAGCCGTTGCGAACATTCGACGAGAGTCTAGAACGTTCGACACAACAGCATGATTTTGGGTGACGTCACGACGCGTATATAAGTCGGGACGTCACTCAGCTCAGCAGCAATCTCGAGCATAGCGCTGAGTTGACTCACTCGAACACTTTGTATCAGACACCATAGGCAAAGCGCCTGGTGATCTGCCTAGCTATTTAGCTTTCATATTATAGAAAATTCAGAACTCATATAACTTCGCTTACTTATCTATAAATTTTGTCATAAATAATTTTCGATTCTTTGATCATTATTATTCGGAAAATTATAATTGATTCATTGCATAAAAGTCGTGAGACTAAAGTTCTCACGCAGCCAAATTATAACCTCGAGTTAGTAATATAAGCTACATTGTAAATATTAGTTAGTCTGGTTGCAACCGCTTTCGATATTAATTTAATTTGAATAAATGTTTTTTTATGTTTAATAAAACTGCTCGGATTTAGTGCTGGTTCCCTTCTCCGCCATTTCACGGTCCTATTAAATTCATTAGTTGGGAATACGGCTGCGAACGCCTTGCGTTCAAGGTCCGTGGATAGACGGGATACGGCTGCGTGCACTGAGTGCACAAGGTCCGGTGCTAGGGATAGTATACGGCTGCGTGCACTACGTGCACAAGGTCCGTGAACCAGGGGAGACGGCTGCGAACGCACGGCGTTCAAAGTCCGTAATTAGACAGAACTAGATAGAGAGGTCCTAAAATCATTCCAGAGCAAAAGACGCACAGTAAGAGGTAGTTTCGCTAGACGCGAAACTGCCAAAACGTAACAATATGGGGCATTCCAGCTCAACTCAACCGGCCAACGGAAGTGACCTCTTCGATTTTGTTCTCGAAATAATATATGGTAGTTCTATATTAAGGGGGACCACTACTGTCGGCGCAAAAAGGTTTGGCGCGTCTGTTTGAGTGATCATAACTTCTACAGGAAAATTGGTAGAGCATCGAGTCTTGGATGATCGGAAAGCGCTGAGTTTTCTGCGTCCAATGGTTGTTCGCAAATTTCCGTGTAAAAATCGTGAAAGCCATTATGATCTCCGAAAAGTTAAAAAATGTAGTTTTTCGGAGTCCATCGCCGTACGTCAACTCAAACTCGTCACCGTTTATCTGAAATGAGTGCGAAAAATCTGGAAAAATTTAGAAATATTCCCTGAACATTGACGAACATGATAGAGTTTGGTAATTTCAAAAATATTTAAAAACCTGGATACCAGGTGCAAAAATGTCCAATGGTGCGATTTGGGGAACGGACTGGTACGGGTGAACCTGAGATAGCTCAAAATTTCCGTAAAAATATACACGTTTTGATTCCGTGATCAGTTTTTGGTTCGCAATAGCGAACTTCCAGTAATCAACGTCAACAATTTTACAAATTTGCGCGGGGCCGCCTGTGTCCTAGCCGCGATATTCGTCGCTGCATTTCCCTCCCGCCGCGACCGCCGCAGACGCAATTGTTACTCGCGGCCACTGTTACAACAATGCGAATGCAGCGAAGAATATTGCGGCTAGGACACAGGCGGCTCCGCGCAAATTTGAAAAATTGTTGACGTCGATTACTGGAAGTTCGCTATTGCGAACCAAAAACTGATCACGGAATCAAAACGTGTATATTTTTACGGAAATTTTGAGCTATCTCAGGTTCACCCGTACCAATCCGTTCCCCAAATCGCACCATTGGACCTTTTTGCACATGGTGTCCAGGTTTTTGAATATTTTTCAAATTACCAAACCTTATCATGTTCGTCAATGTTCAGGGATTATTTCTAAATTTTTCCAGATTTTTCGCACTAATTTCAGATAAACGGTGACGAGTTTAAGTTGACCTACGGCGATGGACTCCGAAAAACTACGTTTTTTAACTTTTCGGAGATCATAACGGCTTTCACGATTTTTACACGGAAATTTGCGAACAACCATTAGACGCAGAAAACTTAGCGCTTTCCGATCATACAAGACTCGATGCTCTACCAATTTTCCTGTAGAAGTTATGATCACTCAAACAGACGCGCCAAACCTTTTTGCGCCGACAGTAGTGTGACATTTTCCAAAAATCGATTTTTTTTTTATTTGATATTTCGGTAGTCTATACCGTTAAGAATAACATACTAAGATTTCAAGTATGTATCTCAAATAGTTTTTGAGATACAGCTATCTGAAGAGCAGCTGGTCATCGGTTCGAAAGTTGCGTTAGCTTAGGGACCGTACTAGAGGAAGGAAGGAAGGAAGGCTTCATCAGCCCTACAGGTATCCTTCGAAGAAGAGGAAGGTATATTCTATGGGCCTGGGATAGCAGATTAGAAGTAGGTATGATATTTCAGGATTTATAACCATGAAATCAGTAACTTAAACTTTGAACGCGTTTATCTCGAAACTACATTTTTCAAATTTGCTGCAGTTGTAACTCGAAGACAAATCATCCGATCGATTTGATTCTTATTGCAGCTTCTTTTCAACATGTTTCTACGTACCATGAACCTCCAGTTTTCCGATCGAATGAAAAATGTGATTTTAGCAGGCCAAAAACCATCAAATTTTCGCGCGAAATTATAACCTTTTTCTTTAAATCTCCGCCATTTTGTTGAATTTCAATATTTTTCAAAACTCGAGGTTGATGGTACGGGAAATACCTTCTAGTTCCATAATCTTTTTGGTTTTTTTTTATTTCAGGCACCGTGGAGGTCTGCATCACTGCAGCAGTGGGGCAACTTTTTTTTTTTTTACCCTTGGGACATCGGTGATAACTCTTTGAATTTTCAATATTTTGAGCTCAAAATTTTAGGATGTATTGAGTACATATCGGCAAATATATCCACAAAACATCAAAACATTCCATTCAGTAGCTTTCTTTAAAAAAATTCCCAACAATCACCTTTTTTTCAGGCCGTCACACTAGTGGTCCCCCTTAACCATAACATGTCTGTGAAGATCAAGCCTTAAATTGAAAATCTGCCCAAGTTATGATTTTATGAAGATTTAAGTAGCCTTACATTCAAATATTCAGTGCCACTAAACGATGAGTCAACTCAATAAGGTGTCTGATGGATTATGTCCGGTACAAAGTGTAGTTTGGATGGAAATTCAATGAAAAATTTCAAGCACTCTTTTTCTCTAAAATTTGTCGGAAATCTCAATTTTCTCGGGAGTGCCCTAATCGATTGGGATGAATTTTGCACACAAAATTTTCAGTGAAAAACTACAAATTTTGGTACACGAAACAATATGCCCGGACGTCAACTTCCGGAGTTGTGCAGTTTTTGAATAATCATATAATTACTATTTCCGAGGAAATTTTGGTTCGCACGAATAACTAACATTGGGTATGATGCAAAGCACAGAAAGCTTGGATACAAATATTTAGGAAGTTGCTATTAGACATCAATAAATCAATTTAGTAATTGATAATCTTTTTAGTTATTACAAACATAATTTATCCGTCAATCGTGTCCAATAGCATTTTCTGTTTTTATGAATCACTGATTATATTTAACTGGATACGAGTTCACATGGAAGGCAGGGGCCAATTCTTGCACCTGAGTGTACAGTATTGTTCATGAATGGGTTTGCGGTGGCCAACTATTTTTTTCAGACTTTTTCGGATACCATCAATAAAATAATATTATATTATTTTTACAAGGGGTCACAATTATTATTATTACAATTTCGGCTATCAGCACATCAAATACGACTAGGATGGAGTCTCGTTTCCGAAAAAGTCCGAAAAAAACAGTTAGCCACCGCCAACCCATGAACGAACATTACTGTACACTCGGGTGCAAGCATTGGCCCCTGCCTTCCATGTAAACTCGTATCCAGTTGAATATAATCAGTGATTCATAAAAACAGCAAGTGCTATTCGACACGATTGACGGATGAATGATGTATGTAATAACTAGGGCCAGGAATTTGGTTTCGTTAAAAGAGAGAGATAAAAGATGGGAGGAGCTAAAACTTTTTATTTGTTTTGATTGGTTGAATTTTTAAATATTTGTATTCGTTTATTTGAATCGAGTGAAGCGAGCAATGAAGCAAAAATGAGTTTTATCAATCCAAAACGAATATACTATTCACATCACTATATATACCGTGAATATTCGTATCTGCGGGGTTGTTTGAGATTCTAAAATATCCACTTAATAATATTTTGAATGAATTTGAACTAAGGATATTATTTGAGAATATTTTAGGTGATATTTACTTTTAGTCTTACTTTATGTCTTAAAGTGAAGTCTTACTTTATGTCTTTAAATGAAGTCTTACTTTATGTCTTGAAATGAAGTCTTACTTTATGTCTTGAAATGAAGTCTTATTTTTTTGTCTTGAAATAAAGTCTTACTTTATGTCTTGAAATGAAGTCTCATTTTTTGTCTTAAAATAAAGTATAAATCGAGAAAAATCAATCGGGAATCAAATTATGATAGTTGATAAAGTTGAAGTTCCATCGGCCCAGTTTCAGGCCCTCTAAAAACGACCTGTCCCGATAATAAGCCCCACGTCGTCCCGGTTTTGGCCATCGTGGCCATCGTGGTTCTCCTGGCTAATCATGGTTGAAATGTGCAACAAAAAATGATCGAATACCAATTTCATAACAATTTACTTCACATCAGTATATGATACATTCAAAAGTATCGAAACAATTATTGAGTACTAATATAACAATTTGAGGAAATTAAATACTGACGTGCTTCTGACAAATACGCCATCCGATTACAAGATAAAATTATCGTTCATTGCTCATATTTTGTTTTTTGGACTGTATTTTCGTTTTGGCTTCTTTTTGGATTTCTGGGCGTTCTCATTTCTGATTTTTTCAATTTTCTTTTTCTTCGTCTGACTTGCAATTTTTGCCAGCTCTAACTTTTCTTTCTTTAGTTCGGCTTTTTTTTGACGCTCTGCCTTCTTCAATAGTTTTTCTTCCTCAAGTTGGCATTTTTTTTTGGCCTTGTCTTCCTCGTAAGCTTTCCAGGCATCTGCAGGGCTCATAGCGGGCAACTGGGCAAATAAAAGTGAGGAAAGTGACTTTTAATATCTGAAAAGTGACTAAATAGTGACTAAAACTGATGAATTTTGGTAAATCTATGGATATATATAGGGGGTATTCCAAAATATTTTTAACGGTCATTTACCCCGACCCCCATTGATTTCCGAATAAATTATTCTCACGGTAACCCTAGACTCAGGTATGATTGCTGAATTATTTTAGAATTTTGCAATTCTTTTTTTAGAAGCTACGATTTTTTGAAAATCGCACTTCTCGGCGACAGCTCGTTTTTCATCCAATTCTAGTTTGCAACCAAGGTATCCCACGGAAAAGTGGCTGATGCAGAACTGTGCAGTTTTTTGACGTACTTTGAAATACAAATATTTGTAGATTTTTTCAGACACCGGAAGTGCCGGAATTCTTGTTTCAAAAATCAAAATCGTGGATTGCAAAAAGTCGCCGTGATCGATCTCTCTGAAATTTGTAGACGAAATTTGACATTGAAAGACGGAATTTTTAAGACCAGGCCGAAGTTGGGCCAACATCGGGTTTAGGAGGTATGGCTATTTTAATCACACGAAAATTCATATTCCGGCGTTATTTTTGTTATTATTATTATCATTATTATTATTAAAATTATTGGAATTATTATTATTATTATCAATTCATAATGATAATCATAATAATAATGATGATAATAATAAAAATAATAATTTTGATAATTTTAATAATAATCATAATAATAATAACAGAAATAACGCCGGAATATGGTTTCCGCGTGATTAAAATAGCCATACCTCCTGAACCCGATGTCGGCCCAACTTCGGCCTGGTCTTAAAAATTCCGTCTCTTGATGTCGAACTTTGTCTGCAAAGAACCCCGCACCAACCTTATGGGAACTGGCTTTCGGCGAAAAATTCTAAAAAAATTCGGGATGTGTAGTTTTTGAGGTCCTGATTAATAGTTACCATTGGCACAATGTGCGGATATCAATTTTACAGAAGTTGGGAGGGTTTAAAGGTCACGATTTTTAGCCATATTGTATACATATACACGCGTGATGATCACTCGTCGATCGACTGTATGTATGACGATATGCATGAAGGATCGCAGAGGCTTCTGAACTAAAACAGCCTCAAATGGCTTTTCAAATGACTTTACGTGACTTGAACGCGATTCATGTGACTCCGCCGGACTTCGCATGACTTCGAGAACTTCGCGGACTTTACGTGACATCGCGGACTTCACGTGACTTCGCGGAATTCACGTCATTTTCAGTGACTTCGGGTGAATTCGGGTCGATAATTGAATGCAACTGACTTTAACGGGCTTAACGTGACTTCGCCGGATTACAGTGACTTCGCGGGTCTTTACGTGACTTATTCCGGCTGTTGTACTTCAACATCGAGTACTTGCGGGTGGTTCAAATCTATTTGTGGTGGTCTATGGGCTGCGTCAATCACTGAACGCAACATGGATCCTGAGGGGTAACGGATATCTTGTTCATGTCTGGCATATCCCAAGAACCATAACACGCTAGCTACATGAGCACATGTGCCCAGTGTCCTGGCGCCTGATTTACATGTACAATAATATCCGTTGATGATTTCTCTATCCAGATCCTCATTGGTTTGTTGCTCTTCAGCGTTGTCATGATAGGCAATAAATATCTGGTACCGAGTGCTATTACGAAAACGAGAATAGACTTGTACTCTCAGAAAACCAGGATCTGCTACAAGATCGTCTAACTGATACTCCTCATTTTCTTCTCGCTGCAGCTTTTCTTGAATGTACGACGCGGATAAGCGAATCTGATACGTACCAAATGTGAGATTTCTGAGGTATTCTATCGTAAGTCGAGAGAAGTCAGGTAATTGATTGTGACTCAAGCGAAGCCATTGCGCATTCCTTCTACGAAGATTATCAACTTCCACTCTGGCTTGAACAACATTAGGCTCGCGTGATCTTTCCAACATTCTTCTAGCTAACTGTAAATCAGCATCCCGCATTGTAATACTTGGATGATACTTGTTAATCAAAGCTCCGACTATCAAATAGAAGTCTCTGACATTATCTATGTGAGGCATTGAAATGACATTTGCAAAAAACTTGAAAATAGTTTTTATGTGTCCATTATGAGTTTCGACAACCCACCTTGTCTTAGTCACTAAACGAGATTGGTTGGCCTCTTCTGTTGATAGTTGAGATTTCCCGGGCAGTATTATGGATGGCATCCTAATATCTATACCTACATGCTGAAGATACGCTCCGGCGTCGCGATAACCACGATTAACTAGGAAAACATCATCTTCTCGAAACCACGCTCTCATACCTTCCACATCAGTTTCAAACTCATTCATAAGCATTTGCGCGTCATTATTTCTCGCATCTGAAAAGTAAGGACATTGTACAGCGAGGATATAACCATCTGGGGCAACAATTAGTGCAGGCTTTACCAAATGACGACCTTTATGCAAGCAGAATGATTGTCGCAATGCACGGAAGTTACTGCTTTTATGAATATAAGCATAAGTACCATCGATACAGGCTATAACTTTGGGAACATCAGGATCAGGATTATACAGTTCATTAGCAAACTCTGTTACGTGTCTCGCTATATACTGCTCTCTTGTTATTGCTTGAAATCCAATATTTCCGCGAACAAATCGTATCATGAATGATTGCCGAACATTAGCAATTGCTAAGCTAGTTGATTGTCTGGTGGAATAATGAAATATCACCTTCAAGAAATCATCAGATACTCCCTGTCTCAACTTACACAAGAAGGTGATAAGATCTTTTTTATGCACATACCTACTACCTCCAGCTCGTGGAACTGGGTCACAGAATGTAAATAATTCCTCAAACTGATCTTTGGTCAATGAAGTTATGCATTCGAACTATGCATCTTCAAAGCTATGAACATCTGAGAAATCCCGTACATTTGACGCAACGCTACGAAGTGCTTGCAAAAAATCTTGTAACTGCCGACCTCTTATAATATACGCTCGATTAACGGAGCGTAAAGCTGGCAACAAGAATTGGAAAATACGCCCATTATCATCCAAATGATGTTCGCATGACCTAACGTTTTCCGGAATGTAGATGTTTCGAACGATAAAAACATTAATCCTGGCGTTCAATGAAAGTCTCGTCAAATCTATGACTGCGTTACATATTAGGCACGAATGACTAGTACTTTGAGTGAGGACATTAAGTCGCATGCACGTAGGATCCGTCTCTATCAGCTCGATTTCATTAAGAATCGATCTATTATAATTAAGGCATATACGAGTGAGGTCGGTGATCTCAAGTGGAGGCATATCTCTCGCGTTGCGCCTTGCCATAGCGATTTCTCTTTTGTTGAGATCTGCGTCTCTATCTATGCGTGCCAACTGTGCTCATGGCAGTGCTAACTCACAAATAAAACAAGACAAACGATTCCGTTGTGCCATATCTATGGGTAAACTATCAGCTTTAGAAATCTGTAATTATTGTGCTTCGTTATGTATGAAAATGTTGAGCATAATCTAGAAATAATGTAAGAAATCGTTTTCTGTGAGATACAATAACAGAAATGCCGCATAGACGTGAACAGGACTACGTGCTATTGTGGCCGATTCCAAAACAAGACTGAGACCTGGTGTTCTGAGAAGAGTTAGATAGCAAAAATGCGGAGCGGTCAAATGACTGGAATAACAAAGCGAGTTGTAGAGCGCGCGCCGCTGTATAGCGGACAGATACACTGGCAAACACTCCTTACGTGAAGTCACCCGAAGTCATGTAAAGTCAACCAACTGTTAGGTCATGTGAAGTAGTAGTCCGTTAAAGTCACGCGAAGTCATTTGAAGTCAGATAAAGCCTGTTGAAGCTATTTGAAGTCATTTAAAGTCATTTGAAGCCCGTCGAAATCAATGACAGTCAATTATCGACGCGAATTCACGTGAATTCCGCGAAGTCACGCGATGTCACGTGAAGTCCGCGAAGTTCGCGAAGTCATGCGAAGTCCGGCGGAGTCACATGAATCGCGTTCAAGTCACGTAAAGTCATTTGAAAAGCCATTTGAGGCTGTTTTAGTTCAGAAGTCTCTGCGACCCTTCATGCATATCGTCATACATACAGTCGATCGACGAGTGATCATCACGCGTGTATATGTATACAATATGCCTGAAAATCGTGACCTTTAAACCCTCCTGTTATGAGGTTGGAGGATAGGTACTGACACCAATGTTATGAATTGGGGTTGGTGAGCTACTACCTGAAGAATGTACCTAAGTAGAGCTATGACGTTGAGTTCGTTACTCGTTTTTATACCTTAAGGTAACCGGGATCTGGATGATGAGTGACTGATGTGAATAAGTATATTAACTGAATAACTGTTTATTGGTTTACAAGTCGTAAAGCTTAAGTGGTAAGTGATTCTGAGTTAGTGATTAAGAGCGAGTCTGAGACTGACTGTCTTCTTCAATGATCTGAATGCAAGTGCTTCTAGCTCGAGTGCGAATGTATAAAAATGGCTACCGATGATCTCAGTAGTGAGATCATCCTTTTCATTGTTCTCCCGGGCATGAGCGCATTGATGCAGGTGCAGTTTTATGGTGCATAGGTAGGGATAGAGTTCTTGGGATGTAAGGGTGAGACTTCCTCTGATTAGAGGTGGCGAGACTGGATAGATGTAGGATGTTGTGTCTTGGGTATTGAGAGTGGTAGAGCATAGAGGAGTATGGAATAGGGTGGAATACGTAACACGCCCATCCTCGGGGGAAAAAAATATTGCTCTTGTGAAGCAGGGGGAAAATTTTTTTTTTTTTTTGTAAAAGTAGAAGTGTGTATAATATTTTTTAGGTTTATGGTTGTATATTTACGATAGTAAGTATACTAGGTATACTAGGTATACATTCACGTTAGTGAATGTATCTATGTGCATGTATCTACATTAGTAGATTCATCTACGCGTATATTCGCGCTAGCGAATATACCTGGGTGTATATGTTTACATTAGTCAACATATTTGGGTGTGTATTCACGTTAGAGGATGTGTCAAGGTGTATGATTTGAGTTAAAATTAGAATATAGCTAGGATTACTTATTCGCAATAAAATCGGTTAGTTATAAATGTCTTATGCTGAGTTAGTAAATGGTTTATGTTGAATATACTTATTACAATGGTAAGGTAGGTATACAATCAAATATTTGAATAATGGTTGAGTACATGTATTATTAGCATTGTAGGTATAATAGATGATATATATGAAGTTTTTATTCAATCACAATATTACATTTTTATGAGGTATAGAAAGATGTTTGAGCTGTCTGAGCGTCTTCTATGTTTAGTGAATATGTGTATTACAGTGGTAAAGGTGTATGTTATGATATAGGTAAAATCGCTTATTGGTAATAAAATCGTTTATAAATGTCTTATTCATGTATAAGAGGTCTAAGCAGCTTCTATGTTTAGTGTCGTTGGTGTAATTGGTGCACATGTGATGGCTGGAGGATTATTTTGCTCAGTAGAGTCTTGATTTCGGTTAGTGTTTCTGAATCTTTTAAATATTTTAAGTATTCGTTCAGCTGTTGCAAATTTTTGTGCTATATAAACTAGCGATACTGATCCGAATAGGGAGGAAATGTAGTAAAGCATGTTTTCGATACGGTTGTCGTTGTCTGTAGCTCTTTGATTTTGAGTTATTTCGTCTGTTCTTTTTATAATGTCGTCTAAAGTTAGTCCGTTTGAGGATAGATCTTTGGAAGTTAGGAATGGGGTTTTGTTTAGTGTAATTGTTGGAATGAACGGTAGCTCTTTAGGTTCGTCGTAGATTTCTGAAATGTTCAAGTTAAATTTTGGTATGTAGGAATGTGTTTCAATGGTTTGGTATTATTTGGTTGTGGATAGTGAGATTGTGTGGGAATTTGCTGTGCATTTGTTATTGAGTTTCAGTATTCCAGAATTGTTGAGAGTTATTTGGATTGGTTCTTCGTCTTTGCAAACGATATGCATAATTTCTGGTTTGGTAAGGGAGTAAATCCAAGAGTTTGATGTAGTTAATTCGGTCCAGTATACTCCGTCAAAACTCCCGAGTCTGACGTCGCATGTCTTTGAGTCTGTTTCAGTTGGTTGAATGAATAGTCCTACTTCGCAGATAGCGTGGTTGTTTGAATGGAATAGTGGTTGATTCTGTCTACATATGTATGTTTCCAGTGATTGCATGCATTTGTTGAATTTCAGTTCGGTTAGTTTGAAGTATAAACTTCTGTCCCTAGTTATTGCTATATAGTCGCTATTTGGTTTTATGTATGCGAATTTGTCGTCTGTGGTATCGTAATGTTGTTTTACTGGAATAGGTATTAATCGGTATATGTTGAAGGTGTCGGTATTAAGTAATGGTATTGAGATGATCTAGATGATTTTGGCGTCGATATAAACTATTTCGAGCTTTGAGAGTCTTATTAGTTCTTGTGCATATTCGTTTTCTAGGGGAACTGGAAAATGTTTCATGGGGTTGTGACTTTGTATTTGTTTTATTGTTGACATGATTTGTTCTGGTGTTAGGATTTTAAGGTGGAGTATTCCTTGTCTTGCAAATAGGATTGCGTCGATTAGATTGTTTAGGTCGAGTTCGTATTCGTTGGTGTATTGGTCGAGTTTTAGAATGTGGTTGAGGAAAACGATATTTCCTGCATTAGTTTTTGTACGTCTGGTCATACTATCGGCTAATTCGTGGAGTTCTATGGTTTTAATTTGTTGGATTTGTTCTGTGAGTACTTGGAGCTCTGCTCTGTGTTCTCCCAAGGTAGATTTTATAATGTGTGTTTGTTCTTTTAACAGGGAGGCTAGGTGGTTAGTGTTTGTATAGAGTTCTTCGATTTCTGCGTTATAATGTTCCGCATCTTCTGAATCCAAGGTTCCGAATAGCGACTTGCTTATTTTACTTATAAAGTCAAAAGGAGCTGACCTTTTAGGTCTGTAATTGAGATATTTTTCAAGGTATTGTTTTATGTTTGTCTCGTCGTGTTGGCCTATAAGGGTGCCTATTTGGTTTTGTTGTTCTGAAATTATTGATATTCGGTTTTGAAGCATTTCTTTGTGTCCATGCATTGTACATCTGTCTGTGTAAGAATCGCATTTTTGTGTTATTATTTGTAAGTAGTCTTTGAGTTGTTCGAATTTTTTGTTTAGTGTGTCTAAGTCAATAAAGTTTATTAGTTTCCATTCGTCATTGTGAGTTTTAAGGTTCTGTACATACTCATAGTAGATGCCTGGGTTATCTTTGAATGACGTTATGTCGTATAGGGAGTCCGTTATATCCGGTGTTGCAAGTGCGGTTCTGAAAATGTATTGGTACTGTGTTAGCGTGTTGGGATGCTGACTTCAGCATATTTGTTTTATTGTTGTTGGAAGTGATTAAATATTTGGCTCTGCGATCGGTTATGAGTTCAGTAGTGGATTGTATTTGAAGCGAACAGGTTGCGGTTATACGAAATTTTATTTGTTTTTCTTTGAAATGGCTGGTGCTGCGTTTGGGGATGCTTGGTTTGGGGGTATGGCGAATCTGGAAGGAGGTGGGTGTTTTGTCATATTTTGATATTGATTATCGTGATTTTGTCGGGGTTATTTCGATATTCTACGTTTATTGTTATAGTGTTAAAAGCGGAGCTCGAGGTAACTGGTGTGAGTCCACGCCTGTGGTCTATTGTAAAGGAGCTGAGGGTTCCATTTTACAATACATGGGATGAGCGTAGGGCTCACTTAATTGAGGCTTGGAGATACAGTGGTGCATGCAGAAATTTCAAGGGGTGGTTGCAGGAGGATTCTGTAGAGAAGATTTGCGGAATATGCTTTGTCTGGCGGACTCACATGAGTTCGGCTTATATTGAAGTACAATCTCATCGGTGGGCCGTGCATGCTGTTGTGATTGACTTCCGTGCAAAGTGTCATCGGGTTTTGGAAGATGTAATAAGGGGAGGGTGTGAGGGGTGTAGAGTGGATTTCGAATTGTACTTATTGGCAGAGCGACATGTATTTTATCCGAACGATACCATGGTCGAAATTGTTGGTTAGGGTTAATGTTACTCTATATTATTTTAGGGGGGGTCGTGTTATTTAATAAATTTCCTCCTTATTACGTATATTTTTGAGTTTATGTGTTGGGTTATAGTTTTAGTTAATTATTTATGTAGCTAGTTTTATTTTATTTATGTGTACGATTTTTGTTCTGTGGTCGTTAATTTCGATTTCCGCGTTAATGTCGTTAATTATACGAATTATTTTATAAGGACCTTTATAGTGATCGTCTAATTTCTTTTTAGTTTCATTTATTAAGTAGACATATTGACCTGGTTGAAAAATGTGTGCGTTTATGTGTTTATCGTATCTTATTTTTGATTTTGATTTCGCGTTATTAAGATTTTTTGTTGCGTCTCGTCTAGTTTCTTTCAAGCGAGTTATTATTTCTTGTAAGTATTCTTTGTATTTATTAGAAATGTGTTTGTCTGAACGTATGTTTGATAATTGACGTGCGATTGTTCCGAATATTAGTTCGTGTGGCGTGTAACCGGTGCCTTCGTGTACCGATGTGTTATATGAGAATATCGCGTATCGGATCCACTTGTCCCAGTTATTTTTATTATTGATATAGTGCTTTAAGTACTCGATTAAGACCTGATGGCTGCGTTCGAGGGAACCGTTGGATTGAGGATGGTAAGCTGTGGTTTTTATTTGTTTAATTCGGAAGATTTTAGCTAATTGTTTCATAACCGGACTGAGGAAATTTGGGCCTTGATCTGTTAAGATTGATTCAGGCGCTCCGTAGCGGCAAATGAAATTTTCTGCGAATGCTTTAGCGATTGTTATTGCCGTCTGGTTTTTTAGCGGTATTGCCTCTAAATATTTAGTTAGATTATCTTGAATTGTAAGCAAGTATTTATTTTGTGAATTTGAGGTTGGTAAGGGACCGACAATGTCTAAGGATACTTTTTCAAAAGCGGTCGTTGGCGTATCTGTTATTACCATCGGGAGTTTAACTTTATTTCTCACGAGTTTTCTTCTTTGACAGCTTTCGCATGATTTTATAAATTTTTCTATATCGGTTTTCATACTTGGCCAGAAGTATATTGCTCGGATTCGCTTAAAAGTTTTAGTTATTCCTTTATGGCCAGCTATTACGGATTCATGGTTTTCGCGAATTATATCTTGAATTATTTCAGGTTTAGGAACGTTGATCTCGTTTAAGCAAATGTTAACTGTGATATCTGTGTAGTTAAAGACTTTTCTGAGGGTGTTTTTCATTGCGAACCAATTTAATTTGTCAAATCCGCTTCCTAATTTGGAAATTGAAAAAGATTTTATATGTTTTGTTTGTAGTATGTCGCGAAGGATAATTAGTGTGTTATATATTCCATCTATTGTTGATTTTTAGTAGTATTTCTTTTGTGTTACCAGGCTGAATATAAATTTCTTATTATTTGGTGTTATGATCACGCTATTTATTTCAGGATTTTGAGATTTTAGAAAATTTATATCTAGACTTCCGATGTCGATTAATTGTTTAGCAACTCCTTTTCTTATGGCGCAATCGGCTGACATGCAGTGTACGTAGTTATCTTTTCTCATGAGAATATCGCCGTTTGTTTCTTTTATATTGGTTGCTATTGGTGTCGGGTCTGTGTGACTGAAATGTGGAATTGGATTTTTAGGTGGGTTTTCTCGTAATATAGGATTTTGAAATGGTGGGTTTTGTTCTGGTATCGGATTTTGAGGTAGTAGATTTAGAGGTGGATTTTGTTGTTCTTCGTCTAGATTGGTTTCTTCGATATTACGTAACTGTTGGTTTTCGTTAAATGGGGGCACATTATTTTCGGTGATATTGTTCGTATAGTTATTCTCGAGGTTTGTCGGTACGTCTGAGTAGTCAAGTTGCATGGGATTCTCGTTATTTGAGTTTGAGTTTGTAATGTTATCTTCTGGATTTTGTACAGCTATTGGGATTGGTTTGAAATCGCAAATAGTTATTTTTATACGAGAATTTTGGAAAATGAAATAAATCATTGATCGAACGGTTTTCCAATTAAGTTTGTCTAGTCCGCAACCGATTTTTGGGATTGATATTGACTGTACGTTTTCTGATTCTAATTGTCGTCTGAGTTTACATAAAATTTCGTACATAGTTTTATACGTTGGCTTGCCGTTGAATTCAGCTTTGGTGATAAGATTATATACTTTGATATTATTGTATGGTGTTACTATGATGTCACCTACTTGGGGGCTCTTTGATTCTAACACGTCGCGATTTATAATGTTGCGTTCAATCATTTCTTGTGCTATACCTTGTCCGATTAAGCAGTCGGCTGGAATGCAATGTGCTATATTGTCGTCTTGTGTAAATAGGTCTTCAGTTGTTTCTATTATGAGTTCGATTGTCGGGTCTGGTAAAATTTTTAGGAGTTCTCGAAATTGTTTATAGGATGGTTTATGATAGATTGATTTAGTGATTGGAGGACTATTGTATTGCGGTGGAATGGTAATTTTGGGTATTGTTACTTGTTCTCCTCTCATAGTGTCTGAGTATAGTTTTCTGGAATTAGGTTTAGGAATCTGTTGTTCACTGGAAGTCGGAAGTATTTCTTTACAAGGAGGATCTTTGGAATTCGATGTCCATGATTCGTTGGAGGTAGGAAGTTTTTGTTTGTAGTAAGGCGTTCTAGGGTTTGGGGTTCCCGATCCGTTGGAGGTAGGGAGTTTTTGTTTATAGTAAGGCATGTGGTCGTCGTCCGACGATGAGGAAGTAGGTAGTGGTGAGGGGGGTTTAGGCTTTCTTGGTCGTAGTTTGTATTTGTGTGCGTGTGTTGGGGATTGCGCGCTTTTACGTTCGCTGTACCTTGTTTGATTTTTATGTGTCTTACTTGGATCTGAATCATCGATAAGCTGGTTTGAGATATGGTTTGAATCGCGGTTTTGTTTTTGATAATTTTCAAATGAAGTTGGTGCCGAAGTGTTTATGGGTTTACGTGATTTTTTATTTACGGGTAGATTGTCTGGAGAGATATCGGTATATGTAGCGTTTCGTTTTTGGTCGATTCTTTTAGATAGTGGTAAGTCGTCGACAGACATGTCAGTAGGTGAGTCAATTGTCATTGGTCTAACAGATTTTGAAACATTGATAGGATTTTTTGGCATTGGAAAACTGTCTGTTGTATCGCCTGTGGATGGATCTTGCATCGAATTATCTGAGGGGCTATCCATTTCTGTATCGGTTAGTGAATTGATTTCTATATCTTCTTCTAGTGGGTCGGGGTAAATTAATTTTTTTGTAGGTATTTGATCGTCTGTAGAACTTTCGGTTAATGAATAGTTTGTCAAAGGTATATTTTGAAAATGTATTGTTTCTTTTATTGTTGGTAAGCAATCCATGGGAATTTGGTTGGGTTCGTCTTTTTCAGTTTCTGAGTCGACGTCGTCTTTGTATTTCTTTATAGGAGCGGGAGTTGGTGAGTCATCTGTACTTTGTCGCGCGCGGGTTGGGAATTGATGAGCTTCTTTCTTATGTTTTGCGCTTGGTTTTGATATGCTATCTGAACTAGAGTTTCGGTTACGTTTCGCATTTATTGGTAATAATTTATCGGTTTCTACGGGTGGATTGCGCGATAATGCATCTGCGTTACAATTGATTCGACCTTTCTTGTATACGACGTTATAGTCGTATTCTTCGAGTTTGAATCTCCATCTGAGTAATCGCGAGGTTGGATCTTTTACGCTGCTGACCCAGACAAGAGGTTTGTGATCGGTAACGAGTGTGAATTTATGTCCGTATAGATAAGGTCTGAAATGATGTACTGAATATACGATTGCTAGTAGTTCTTTTTCGATTACAGAGTAATTTAGTTCTGCTTTGTTAAGTGTGCGTGAGGTATAAGCTATCGGTAGGTCTTCTCCTATTTCGCCTTGGCTGAGTACGGCGCCAATCGCGTATTTAGATGCGTCAGTTGTTAGTATGAATGGTTGATCGAATTTAGGATATTGTAGTATAGGAGATGTGCATATCGAGTCTCGTAAAGTTTCGAAAGCCATTTGGTGTTCAGATGTCCAAAGGAATTTAACGTCTTTTTTCAATAGTGTAGTTAGTGGTCTGGATATTTTTGAAAAGTTTTCGATAAAGCGTCTATAATAACCGATTAGACCGAGAAATTGTTTGATCTGTTTAACTGTTTTAGGAACTGGATATGCTTTAACTGCTGTTATTTTCTTTAGGTCTGGTTTTACACCGTTTTCTGTAATGATATGACCTAAATAAGCAACTTCTTTTCTTAGGAATTCGTATTTGGCTACTTGTAAACTCAAATTTGCTGATCGTAGTCGATTAGCTAGTTTTCTGAATTTAATTTCATGTTCTTCAAGAGAGTGTGCATAGATAACAATGTCGTCTAAATATACGAATGCTATGTTTCCTTCTAAACCGGATAAAACTTGGTCCATTCATCTTTGGAATGTTGCAGGAGCGTTCGTAAGTCCGTATGGCATGTTATTGAATTCGTAATGGCCATGGGGGGTTGAAAATGCTGTTTTGTGAGCGTCAGTTGGGTCCATAGAAATTTGGTGGAAACCTGAAGCAAGGTCAAAAGTCGAGAAATATTTCGCATTGCCTAGTTGGTCGAGTATGTCGTTAATGTTTGGTAGGGGGTATGCGTCACCTATGGTCTTTTCGTTGAGTTTCCTGAAATCTATGACCATTCTCCATTTTTTTTTGCCTTCTGCGTCTGGTTTTTTGGGTACAACCCAAACGGGGGAATTATAGGGTGAGGATGATGGTTTGATGATATTTTGGTCTAATAATTCGGAAACTTGTTTCTGTATCTCGTCTTTGTGGACAGTAAGGTATCGGTATTGTTTTACGTTAATTGGATTATCGTCTGTCGTTGGGATTGAATGTTTAGCTAAGGATGTGTTTGATAGTGTGTCGCCTGGTAAAAAAAATAGGTGGTTGAATTCTGTTGTGAGAGCGAGTATAGATTCTTTTTCTTCATCGTTAAGATGGTTTAGGTGCATTGAGTTTTCAAGGACCGTTAATCTTTCGGAACGATTATTATTATTATTATAGACGGGTGTATTGGTTTCGATCGCGTCGTTTATTGTCAGCACGTTTGGATTAGTTTGTGTATTTTGATTTTGATTGTTAGATTTGATATCGTAGATTTGAATTGAGATGTTCGTGTTGTTGAAAGTTGAGGTTAATAATTGCAAGATTTTGTCCCATTTCTGGCTGCCTAGTTCATTGGATAGGTCGGGAATTGAGATTGATTTTGTGTTATTTGATTTTAGATGTTTTTTTAGAGAATTGAGCGTTTTAGTAACGACTGTATCATCTATGTCACTGGAATAAGTTTCCATGATAATTAAGTGGTATATAACTTGCGAGCTGTTAGGGATTGTGTCTTTTATGATATCTCCGATTATATCATTTTTCGCGTAAGCAATTAGCTCGTACTCGTTTAAATCTAAAGCTTTTAGTAATTCAACTGGGATTCCTCGTAATATTTGAATTTTTTGTGGTATGAAATGAAGGATTGTGCCTGAACATTTTCGTATATCACCGTTAATTTTTGTAATTTGTACAGTACCAGATTGGTTTATGGAACTTTTGGGATCGAGTGTACTCAGAGGTTCGTTGACAGGTTTTAGGGTTACCGTCGGCACGCTTATTTCAACAGCTGATTCGTTTGAGTTTATCGCGAGTATACATGCTTGACCGTTACTGTTTGGAACTAATGCTTTACCGCAGTGAATATTGGGACCTAAAATAATCGTATCTACATAGCCTTCGTTGATTTCTGAATTTGAGACTTTAAGAGGAATTACTTGAGCGGTACGGCCTGGTATTATAATGAGAGTTGCGATGTGTGGTTTGTGTTTTGGGAGTTTGAAGGGAATTACAGTATCTGTCAAAGTTAATGTATTATTTTCATAGGAGATGGTAGCTTTTTCTTTATATAAGAAGGGTTGTCCAATAATACCGTCTTGAGCTATTGGGAAATCTTCGCGGACGACGTGAAATTTGTGTTCTTTATTGTTAATTTTTAATTTAGTTTCCGCTAAAGTATTAGTAAATCCGTCTGTTATTCTTGTCATTTTCCGTATTTTGGTTCTGTCACATTCGGTTTCTTCTTTTAGGGAATTGATTTTAATGATGTTCAAATCCGCACCGGTGTCTATTATAAATTTAGATTTCGTTTTCAATTCTTTTGTATCGATTTCGGCAACTGGCAATAGTCCGTGTATTGCTTCTGATTCTGTTTCGAGGACGTGATTTATTGTGTTATTGAACGCGGCTGAGCTTGTGTTGGGTCCGTCGGCACGTTCTCCCGGCGGACTGAGTTCGAGTTTAAAGGACTCTGATTTTGTTGTCTCTGTGTGTTATTATAGGCGCGTTTTCGGCAATTTTCAATTGTGTGACCTTGACGTTTGCAATAGTTACAAGATATGGAAGAATATTGCGTATTTTGTTGATTTGACTGTTGTGGTTGGTTAGGTTGTTGATTTGACTGTTGGGGTTGGTTTGGTTGTTGATCTGACTGTTGGGGTTGGTTTTGGGACTGCCGTTGTTGGGTATTGTAGGCACGTTGTCTGCAATTTTCTACTGTATGTCCTTGGCGTTTGCAATAGTTACAAAATGTTGGAGGATATTTTGTGTTTGGTTGATTAGGTGGTCGTCTGTTTGGAGGTTATGTCAGGTTATTGCGGTCGCGCTGTCTACAATTACCTATAATATGGCCCTGGCGTTTACAATAGTTACAAAAATTTGAAGGGTTTTGTTGATTAGGCTGTCGGGGTTGGTTATTGTCTTGTGTATTTCGAGCGTTGCGATTTAGAAATTCTTGCTCTTCTGTTAGAGCTGTTTCAATAGCTTCTGCTAAAGTATTTGGGTGTGAACCAGCTACTCTAAATTTAATTTCCGGAATCAAGCCTCTAACAAAGCATTTGAGTACATTGGTTTGGATTGCTGTTAACATGCCAGCAGCATCATCTGTGCTTGAGTTGTTAATAGCCTGTGTTGTGTTATGTAATATGTCTTCGACTCTCGCGCTATAATTTAAAACACGTTGGTCGCTTCTTTGTTTGACATTATTCAACTCTGCTTGCCATTCAAAAATTGATTTTTTTGGTCAGAAAGCTCGTTTTAAGACTGTTAGGATTTCGTCAATACTATTATATTCTTTGCATCCTAGGTAGGATTCAGCTGTCCCATAGATTTTAGTTCTAATCATTCGTGTTAGGACTGGACGTTGAGCTGGTTTAACGAGAAGTTTTGCATTCTCACAGCTTCTTATGAAGTTATTTATATTTAAGTTTTTCCCATTAAAGTAGGGGATTGTATCTAATATGTCTTTAAGAGACCAGTATGAGGTTTCTGTTTCTTTTTCGGGTGGCGTAGGCATTTTGCGAGTTTGTGAGTTAGATTATTCCGTTTGAGATATGTGTATGTGCTTATTATAATTATAGATAACTTACAAGCTGATGATGAGAATTATGAAAATTTTCATTCTAATACGGATCTGAGTTGATTTTGGAGATGAAGTTGTTGTATTGGAATGTGTCAGATGTCGGATGTCGAGAAGTCGTCGAGAAGAGTATAGATGTCACGGTCCAGGAAACTGGATCCTGTTGTAGCGAGATTGCTAATCGTTGGATTCAGATGAATCTTTGTGGGGCTAGGTGCCTTTGGGGATGTAGTCGAACTTCTTTTCTTGTAGCAACTTTGATTTTATTGCTGAGTTTTCTGTGATTTTGTAGAAGTAGTTGAAGAACTTTGTATCATGTTCACACTTTGATATCTTGTAGATTTGGTAGATTTAGTAGATTTAGTAGATTTTGTTGATTTAGTGATTTCGTAGATTTTGTGATTTAGTCGATTTCGTTTATTTCGTTCTTTATGACTTGTCACAAAGGTTGAGAGTATGGCGGATTTTCCACGAAGAGTTGCACGTTCAGAAATTAGTGATCACTAATATCACGTATATGTAAAGATGTAGAATTCACTTATTTTGTCACTGTATATTCCAGTAAACGAGGTAGTTCCGCTGCCATCATTGTTATGAGGTTGGAGGATAGGTACTGACACCAATGTTATGAATTGGGGTTGGTGAGCTGCTACCTGAAGAATGTACCTAAGTAGAGCTATGACGTTGAGTTCGTTACTCGTTTTTATACCTTAAGGTAACCGGGATCTGGATGATGAGTGACTGATGTGAATAAGTATATTAACTGAATAACTGTTTATTGGTTTACAAGTCGTAAAGCTTAAGTGGTAAGTGATTCTGAATTAGTGATTAAGGGGGTATATACACCTTTAAATGGGTTGAATTTCTGAATAACAATTTTCCTTTTTTTTTCAACTTGAAGACTCTGATAAAATTCAAAAAAATCATTATGTTTGGGGAGGGTTTGACCTTCATTATCCATATCTTACATCATGTATTACTTCCAGTCTAATAGTGGCTGCGCTGAAGACAGGAAAATACAAAATCACTCGGTTGCCGCAAAGAATCAGACCCAGCGTTGGACCGATCTTGAAATTTTTCGTTCTCAATTGTTCATAACACATGCCTCTATCAGATGAACATAGAACTTCTTAATATTGCAAGAATTACTTGAGTTATTGAATTTTTTCGATTTTTTTTCTGAATTTGAAAAAAAAATTTGCTTATTTTTCTAATATTTCAACTAAAAATGGGTTTATCAAAAAGTTCTATGTTCATCTGATGAAGGCATGTCTTATGAACAATTGAGAACGAAAAATTCCAAGATCGGTCAAACGCTGGGTCTGATTCTTTGCGGCAACCGAGTGATTTTGTATTTTCCTGTCTTCAGCGCAGCCACTATTAAACTGGAAGTAACACATGATGTAAGATATGGATAATGAAGGTCAAACCCTCCCCAAACATGATGATTTTTTTGAATTTGATCAGAGTCTTCAAGTTGAAAAAAAAAGGGAAATTGTCTTTCAGAAATTCAACCCATTTAAAGGTGTATATACCCCCTTAAGAGCGAGTCTGAGACTGACTGTCTTCTTCAATGATCTGAATGCAAGTGCTTCTAGCTCGAGTGCGAATGTATAAAAATGGCTACCGATGATCTCAGTAGTGAGATCATCCTTTTCATTGTTCTCCCGGGCATGAGCGCATTGATGCAGGTGCAGTTTTATGGTGCATAGGTAGGGATAGAGTTCTTGGGATGTAAGGGTGAGACTTCCTCTGATTAGAGGTGGCGAGACTGGATAGATGTAGGATGTTGTGTCTTGGGTATTGAGAGTGGTAGAGCATAGAGGAGTATGGAATAGGGTGGAATACGTAACACTCCTAACTTCTGTAAAATTGATTTCCGCACATTGTGCCAATGGTAACTATTAATCAGGACCTCAAAAACTACACATCCCGAATTTTTTCAGAATTTTTCGCCGAAAGCCAATTCCCATAAGGTTGGTGCGGGGTTCTTTCAAAAAGATCAATCACGGCGACTTTTTGCAATCCACGATTTTGATTTTTGAAACGAGAATTTCGGCACTTCCGGTGTCTGAAAAAATCTACAAGTATTTTCATTTCAAAGTACGTCGAAAAACTGGACAGTTCTGCACCAGCCACTTTTCCGTGGAATACCTTGATTGCCAACTAGAATTGGATGAAAAACGAGCTGTTGCCGGAAAGTACGATTCTCAAAATATCGTAACTTCTAAAAAAAAAAAATCGCAAAATTCTAAAATAATTCAGCAATCATACCTGAGTCTAGGGTTACCGTGAGAATAATTTATTCGGAAATCGATGGGGGTCGGGGTAAATGACCGTTAAAAATATTTCGGAATACCCCATAGGTATATGGATAAGTTAATCTTACACAGAGTACTTAGGTATGTATATGTTCTGTTTTCAGAACATGCATATTAGGGTGTTGAAAAAAAAAGGATTTTTTTTTTCTTCAAACGCGCATCATAATTTTGGTGGAACAGAATATCTCAGTCAAATATGAGCTTTGAATATTGATATTTAGAGGTGCCTATTTCATTTTTTACATTTTCAATCTGAATAAAATTGTTATGCCACAGTGGAGATCGGTGGTGGAAGTTGGTGGAAGTTGGTGTAGATTGACGTAGACTGATGTTTATTAAAGTGAAATAAATTTATTCAGATAATCCGTATAGTCGGTGGTTCTAATAGTTGATACTAGGAGTTGGTTGGTCGCTTATTAGGTTACGAGATAGGTAGTGTGAAATGGGAATAAGTAGTTACGAAGTGAGTGGTTTTAGATTGGAATTGGAAGTGAGTAGTGGAGATGAGGCGTGGAAAAGGTAGACTCGGTTTTGAGAGGGGTTTTTGGGCGAGTTGCACATCCGGTGTCCGTGTGCAACTCGCGTGATTCTGGCGGAAAGCAAGGATCAGGTAATTTGATGATCAGGCGTAAGGAAGTGATGGATCGGGTGGATGTTGGGGAAACGGAGTTGGGACGTAACACCCCCCCCCCCCCCTTAGAGGGAACATAGGGGTGCAATACCTATGTTATCATATGCGTAACATAAAGAAATATGTGTGATTGTACATAGTTTTGAATGTAATAAACTTAGTACTAGGTATGATCGTGTGAATAGTCAGTATAACATATTGCATTCTTATTTGGGATGATGTATGATAGTGGACCAAGCAATGTGGTATAAACCTTTATTTTAGTTCGATGGTACATATATGTATTATTTTTAAATTGAGGGTTGCATCTTGATAATATTGGTAGTAAGATAGAGTGAGCTTATGGTCTAGGAGAAATATAACATAATGCTCAAGCGTAATGTAATGAGATAACAATGCGTATAAAGGTAATATTAATAGTGAAGAGTGTTGTAATTCTACTAATTCTACTCCCTTTTTACTATATAGTTATGTTAGATATAATTCTACTAATTCTATTCCCTTTTTTTTACTATGCTTTATATGTTTCATACATTTTTTATTTTTTTCATTTTTTTTTATTTATTTATTTTTATTTCCCAATTCTTATCTACTTCTTATTCCATAGTATATCATTATCCTAATTTTATAGTTTATCATCTATAGATCTGTTCAGATCCACTTTCTAACACTAAACAATGCTGACATACGTATCGTTCATTCATTATATTCAGGCAATACCATTGACTTGTTTTGGATTTACTTAGAAACAATTCGTAATTTCCCTGATTTCCAGGGAATGTGTCTCAGTGCGTTCTATGGAAAGAGTTTGCGGTTTAAATGTTTTTATGTGCCCTTTGGTTTTAGTTAGTTCAGGTTCTACCGTCGGAAGCGGTGGCGGCAATGATTCCAAAGCGACATTATGTATTGCATCGTCAGTTTCGTGAGTCCTGGTATTGAAATGTGGGTGTACAATCTTGGGTTCTACCGGTGGTTCGCGGAAAGTGCGTTTAGCATATCTGTTACGTTTCCGTTTTTGACACGGACAAGCTTTGATGAGTTTGAAAATTGTGGAAAATGCTGAAAATCTGTACATAAAGTATACTACTCCTATTGAGCCTAACCCTATTCCCGCAAGCGTAAAGGCACTTTTCAAGCTTCCTGTTTCTTGCCTGTCGCGATGGTGTGTGGTTATCTCCGTTGCTTGTTCAATGATTTCTTTCAGCGCAACACTATCGGCTCTCAAATCGTCCGTATTTAAGTGTAATGGCTTATATGCGTGAAAAATCGGTATCGATGACAGGTTTATTGAATAATTCCTGTTAAGGTCGTCATATATTTCCGAAAGGTTGAGCGTGAAATCTGGAATATAAGCTCGGTGTTCGGAAGATACGTAGGTATTTGTTGTTGTTAGTGTTAGCGACTGCGAAAATGCCTTGCACTGGGTATCTAGACGTAATATTCCAGTGCCGTACAGCGTGATGCGGTCAGAGTCTGTTTGTACGCATGTTACGTGTAAAACCTCAGGTTCCGATAAGGAATAGATCCATGTATTTGGTGTTTGTAGTGTGGACCAATATGGTCCGTCAAAGGACGTCATTCTGATATTGCAGGTGCTTAAGTCAATAGGTGGGTTATTCAGGAATAATGTGACCTCACATATTTGATGATTGTTGGTACGGTATAACGGTTGGTGTTGTTTGCATATGTATACACTTTGTGAAACCTTACAGTGTGTTAAATCCGTCTCTGTTATCTGGAAATATGAACTGCGGTTCAAGATTATCGCGAGGTAGTCTGAGCTTGGAATTATATACGCGAATTTATTTTGTGAGCGGTCGTAGTTTTGTTTAACTGGTATTGGGAGTAAATGATAAAGATGGAATATATCTTCATTCAGTATCGGTATTGAAAACACGTATATCATGTTTTGTTTGCTGTACATGATATTTAATTCTGATAGTCTAACCAATTCTTCTGCGTATCCGTTTTTCATAGGAGTAGGGAATTGTAGAAGTGGTTCTAGAGATTGGATGTATTGTAGGCTAGCAATGATTTGTTCGGACGTCAGTAGTTTCGGATGTAGTATTCTCTGCTTTGCAAACAAAATTGCATCTATTATGTCATTCAGGTCTAGCTCGTATTCATTCATCATTTTGTCCAACCTAGTGAGATGTTTCAAAAGTCCTATCGTTATCAAGTTTTGATTTGTCTGCGAATTTAATGTTGCTGCCGCTTGAGTGAAAAAAACTATTCGGTGATCTATTTCTTCGATGTGCTTATTGATTTGATCTATTTCCTATACATTATTTTACGTTTATATACCGAGGTTATTGCAGTCTTATTTGATTGGTCTTCAGTCTGATTGTCAGTACAACTGTTCTGGTTGGTAAAATCGGTTTTCACTCGGTTGTTTCTTTGTGTTCGGATAGTAGACGAGTCCGTGTGTCTTTTTCGTTCGGGTAGTCTCACTTTAACTGGAATAGTTTCCACGTCCGACTCATCTGTCGAGTCAAGGTAGTCTAGTTGTTTCGTCAATTTCTTCCGTCGCGCGGGGTTACCTGAGGATTCAGTTGTTCGGGATCGTCTGAGCGGTTTTATTGTTTCATGTTTTCTACCGTGAGTTATTTCTGTATCCTAGTCTTCTGATGACCACAGGATTTCCTGTGAGAGGAGTCCCATTGATGTTCCCTGTGTCTTTGGCATTTTGATTGGTGCGGGATTTGTCGAATTGTCGGTATCTTGTCTAGGACGCCGTGGGAATTGATGTGCTATTTTTTTGCGTTTATTTATTTCGGTTTCCGCGGTACCTGACTCTGACCGAAGGCGTTTGCCGTCCATGGGTAAGGCTTGGATTACCTCGGGAGGAGGGTTCCTTGATAGTGCGTCTGCGTTTGCATTTGTTATTCCTTCTTTGTAAACTACAGTGTACGTATATTCGTCAAGTATTAATCTCCATCGCAGTAGACGCGATGTCGGGTCCTTGGTGTTACTTAACCACAGTAGCGGTTTATGGTCTGTTACGAGTGTAAATTGCCTTCCGTATAAATATGGTCTGAAATGTTTTACAGCGGCAATGATAGCTAATAGTTCTTTGTCAGTTGTTGAGTAATTAATCTCCGCCTTTTGAAGGGCTCTTGATGCATAGGCTATTGGTAAGTCCTCACCAACTTTACCTTGGCTAAGGACCACACCGATGGCAAAATTTGATGCGTCCGTTGTCAGTACGAAGGGCTTTGTAAAATTCGGATATTGTAAGATGGGTTCCTTGCAAAGACTGTCCCGTAAGGTTTCAAATGCCGCTCGGTGTTCGGATGTCCAAATAAAAGAAATATTTTTCTTCAACAGGTTATTTATAGGTTTCGCGATTCTAGCTAGATTAGGGATGAACCTACGATAGTATCCGATTAGTCCCAGGAATTGTATGATTTGTTTAGCATTCCTAGGGATCGGGTAATTCTTGATGGCTGCTATTTTATCAGGATTTGGTTTCACTCCATCCTGAGTAATGATATGGCCTAGATATGCTACCTCCGTTCGTAGGAACTCACATTATTCTGGTTGAAGGGTTAGTCCTGCGTTTGATAGCCTTTCCATCAACTTTCTGAATCTTACCGCTTGTTCTTCCAATGACCTTGCGTAAATAACTATGTCATCTAAATATACGAAAATCTCGTTGCCTTGCAATCCTGTGAGCACCTGGTCCATAAGGCGTTGGAAAGTGGAGGGCGCGTTTTTCTGGCCAAAAGGCATTCGGGCGTACTCAAAGTGTCCATGCGTTGTTGAAAAGGCTGTTTTAAGTGTGTGATCGGGATGCATAGGTATTTGGTGAAACCCCGAGGCTAAATCGAGTGTTGTGAAATATTTCGCGGATCCTAGTTGGTCCAGAATGTCTATGGGCTATTCCGCGTCAACCGGATCAGTCATCTCTCAGATATTTTTTTAATTTTGCACGTCGATTTTCCTTGGGGAGTCAGATTTTGTGCCAAAGGATTTTTCAATTAGTGCAAAATTCGTTGAGTTATTTGCATAAACAAATTCAAGCAAGGTTTTTTTCAAAAATTCATAACTCCGCCAAAAATGATGCTAGACTCAATTTTTTTTTCAGCTTACGCGGAAAAATTCATAGAATGTAAAAAAAATATGTACCTCATAAAAAGTTTGTTTATCCATTGTTTATTTAACAATTAACTTTTCAAAGATTTTTAAAACAGTGAGCAACACGACCAAAAAATGTTTTTTTAATTCTGACATGTTCCTTGAACTATACTACAACCTGTGAATTAATTCCAGAGATGTGTTTTTCTTCGTTTCCGAGTAAAAAATCATTGAAGGTGTCGATGCGCATGAAATTGCGGCGCGCCGAGTCTCTACGTAATGGCGGGCGGCCGATTGCTGTCCACCGCTACTCCGCAGTGGCGTCGCAGCGTTAGTTTAGAGTCATTTTCACGATGTAGGACATGATTGAAAAATCTGAAAAAAATACTGTACCTTCACGAGGCCTGCTCGAAGCGATAAGTGAACCTTCAATGATTTTTGACTCGAAAACGAAGAAAAACTTATCTCCGGAATTAATTCACAGGTTGTAGTATAGTTCAAGGAACATGTCAGAATTAAAAAAACATTTTTTGGTCGTGTTGCTCACTGTTTTAAAAATCTTTGAAAACTTGATTGTTAAATAAACAATGGATAAACAAACCTTTTATGAAGTACATACTTTTTTTTACATTCTATGAATCTTTCCGCGTAAGCTGAGAAAAAAAAATTGAGTCTAGCATCATTTTTGGCGGAGTTATGAATTTTTGAAAAAAACCTTGCTCGAATTTGTTTATGCAAATAACTCAACGAATTTTGCACTAATTGAAAAATCCTTTGGCACAAAAATCCAACTCCCCAAGGACAATCGACATGCAAAATTAAAAAATATCTGAGAGATGACTGATCCGGTTGACGCGGAATAGCCCCTATGATGTTTGGTAGGGGGTATGCATTTCCTATGGTTTTTTTATTCAATTTACGGAAATCAATTACCATGCGCCATTTTTTATTACCTTGTGCGTCTGGTTTTTTCGGTACGACCCAGACCGGTGAATTGTAAGGAGACGTGGAATGTCGGATAATGCCCTGATCGAGGAGTTTAGTCACTTCTTTTTCAATTTCGTCGTTGTGAACCTGTGGGTGTCGGTATTGTTTCGTGTGTATTGGTATGTCATCTGTAGTTGGTATAGTGTGACTGACTACTTGGGTGTGCCCTAGTTTATCACCCGGTAAGGAAAATAGGTGATTATATTCAGTTGTGAGATCGATTATTGACTGTTTTTCCTCTTCGTTTAGGTGATCTAGTCTTAGGTTTTCTCTAAGGGTGTCCAGGCGTTTCGCATCATGATTAGTTGAGGTTTGAAGTGTCCGTAGGTTTTTATCAATGTTAGTGCCGCGATGGTCACGTGTAACCCGATTTGCTTCGCTGTAAGCTATGTGTGAATCTGTGTTTGCTGCAGGTTCGTCTACCTCTTCTAGAGTTACTACAGGTCGTCCTATGTCTACAGCTGTTTCGCTGCGATTTATGGCATAAGCATATGCCAAACCTTGTCTATTCGTCACGAGAGCATTGCCTAGTAGGATATTTGGGCCTAAGTCTAATTTGTTAATTATTCCTGTTTTTGGTGACAATTTTGTTACTTTCAACGCTATTACTACCGCAGTTCGGGCAGGAATTGATATGATATCCTCATCAAAAATTCTTAGTATTCTGTTGTTGGAAGAGGTCACCGTATTCGTTGGAAAAGAAATTGTAGCGTCTTCGTTACATAAAAATGTCATGCTTAATATCCCTGCCTCGTTAATGGGAAATGAATCATCTACTATATGGAACTCGTGGGTATTGTTCCCGACTTGGACATCCATTGCTCCCAAAGTCTCTGTTGTGTCATCTGTAATGCCTATTATTTTGATTTTGTCGGGTCGCATACGTGTATCATCTTTTACCGCGCCGCGCTTTATTATGTTTATATCGGCTCCAGTGTCAAGAAGGAATGTAGTGGTTTCGTTCATGAGTTGCGGAGTTGATACCTGAGTCTTGGGCGTGTGCAGAGAGGACGTTGTTGATACTCAACAAGTGTCGACATTAGCACCGTGATTTCGATAAGATAACGGAATTGTACCTGTGTTTTGTGAAAACATTTGATTGGTTTCAAAACATATAGTCATATTTTCAGATCGTAAAAAGCCTGCGCTTAAAATTCCGTCTTCTTTAATCGGAAATAAATTATCTACCAAATGAAACTCATGCCATGCTCCGAAAAATTCCAGATCGATACTCCCTAGAGTTTTTACAAATCCTTCACCTATTCCCCAAATGTTTCGCGTGTCCGTTGGTGTGAAACGAGTGTCTAGTGAGATGACTCCGACTTTAATTACGTTGATATTCGCACCCGTATCTACTAAAAGTGAGTCAGTTTTTCCCCGAATTTGCTTTGATTCAATGACAATTACTGGTGAACCGAGAAGTGATCTTCCATCATGCCCGGACGCTCTTCGTCGACTCGGGATGTCGCGGCGTCCGTGCGAAATTCCCGCTGCTCGTTTAAATCGTCATTAGTTTGTACTGCGTTACCGCCTACCGCAACATTTATCTGCGCGGTTCGTTGCTGATTGGATACGTGCTGTCCATAATTTCGGCTATTATAGTTACGATTGCTGCCATTGAATCGGTTGTCCGGTCGTCCGCGTGGATTATCATTCCATTGTCGGTTATATGGTTGCGCGTTACCTGGTCCGCGGTTGTTCTATTCGCGTTGATTGTATTGTGTATTCTGAGGATTGATACTGGGAATGTTGGATGGGGGATTTCTTTGATTCTGTGGTTTCCGCACGCGGCATTCATCAAATGTGTGACCAATTACTTTGCAAACCGTGCAGTACTTGCCGACAGGTTCTTTGGGTCCACAGATGTCAATGGTATGGCCTGACCTTTTACAATAATTACAGTAGGGTCTATCTTGAGACTCTGGTCTCGAATTGCGTTTTGGATAATGTTTGCTTACATAGTCTGGCATCAGGTTGACCTCGTGAGACGGTCTTAAGGTTTTTCTTTCGTCTACGAACTTTTCAAATCGTATTGCTAGATCTATAGCTTCGCGTAATGTCCCCGGCTTTTCGTAAGTTACTCTTACTTCGAGTTCGTCTCTCAAACCTTTCATGAATGATCGACCAGCTAGATCTTTTATGAATTTATTTGTCATAACGACGAGCTCTGGATTATCTGAATTTCCGGAGATTTCTAATGCCGTCTCGACGAGTCTTTCCATCCGCATGCCGTATTCTAATACACTCTCGCCCCGGTTCTGCACTGCTCGCGTGATTTGCGCCTGTACGTCCGGTAATAACTCCTTCGGCTTATATGCCCGCTTTAAGTCTTTTAATAGGTCATCCAGCGATGTTAAACTCGTTTTTTGTATATACTTTTCTGCGGCGCCTTCTATTTTTAGGAATACGAGATTTGTTAATAGTGGCAAATCTGGCGCCTGAATTGATTGTTTAATACTTTCGACTTTTCGAATAAATGAATTTACTGGCATGTTAGTGCCATTGAATTTTGGTATTAGACTTATCACCGCTTGCAGTGACAGATACGGGCAGTTAGTGCTCCCGGCGTTAGACTCTTCACCTTGAGACATTTTTACTATAATTCCTACGCTTATAATAACCTATCTAAGACTTACAGAATGGTGAGCACTACAAACGTTGATCTGCTTAGCTGCATCCCCAGGTTGCAGTTCAGGAATATGATGAATCCGGAATGGGTCTGCGCAGGGTGAGACGTGTCCAGGGGTCGCAGAGTCGACACTTCGCTGAGCCTTCGTAGATTCGTAGATTATTTCTTCGTAGAGATTCGTAGATTATTTTCTTCGTAGAGATTCGTAGATTAGTAGATTCGTAGATTACTTTCTTTGTAGAGATTCGTAGATTATTTTCTTTGTAGAGATTCGTAGATTATCGAAATAAGGGTGCAGAACGAACGGTAAGAGGAAATTTTAAAATGTGCACGATATCACTGTAACTCGATAACTATAGAACTGTTCACTTTTCAAACCGTCTATACGTCTTGTGTTTAATTCACTGATTTGGGCGATAGATACATAGTCCTTGAGAAGTTGTAATTTTCACTTCAAGAAGAGAGATTTCTGCTTCTACCAGTTGTGACGTGAATCAGTAGTTTCGCTAGGATTGTAGCTTTGTTGAGTTCTATGAGTTCGTACCTCGTTTTTACATCCAAGGATAACCGGTTCTAAGTGGTAGACGATTTTTGCACTATAATAGACCGGTAAACGAGGGGTTCCGCTGCCACCAATTTGTTACGTCACAGTGGAGATCGGTGGTGAAAGTTGGTGGAAGTTGGTGTAGATTGACGTAGACTGATGTTTATTGAAGTGAAATAGATTTATTTGGATAATCCGTATAGTCGGTGGTTCTAATAGTTGGTACTAGGAGTTGGTTGGTCGCTTATTAGGTTACGAGATAGGTAGTGTGACATGGGAATAAGTAGTTACGAAGTGAGTGATTTTAGATTGGAATTGGAAGTGAGTAGTGGACATGAGGCGTGGAAAAGGTAGACTCGGTTTTGAGAGGGGTTTTTGGGCGAGTTGCACATCCGGTGTCCGTGTGCAACTCGCGTCATTCTGGCAGAAAGCGAGGATCAGGTAATTTGATGATCAGGCGAAAGGAAGTGATGGATCGGGTGGATGTTGGGGAAACGGAGTTGCGACGTAACAAAATGTGAAAAAAATCGTAAAATTTTTGAATTTTTTTTTCTCGTAAACTAGTTGATTAATAAACCATCTAAATACATATTCTCAAGTGAAATTTCATGCTCCATGACGAAGTACTGAGATAGAATTTTTAACCGACTTCAAAAAAGGAGGAGGTTCTCAATTCGGCTGTATTTTTTTTTTTTTTATGTTTGTTACCTCATAACTCCGTCATTTATCAACCGATTTTTAAAATTCTTTCACCATTCGAAAGGATATAGTTTCAGATTGGTCCCATATAAATTTCAACAAAATTGGTTAAGTGATATGGTTTTTAAATTGAAATAACTGATGGAAAAAATTATTAGCGATGTTTTGATCGTTCTCAAATCAAATGTACTATTTTCACTATTTAATAATTATTATTCAGATTTTTATATAAGTACTCTACTATACCTGTAGAGAGGGATAATAGAGAAGTTTTGCGTCAATAAAATTGTAATCTTTTTTTTTTCAATGAGAATTTTGGTTATGTTTTATAACTACGGCGCCGAGCTCCGCTTTCGCCTCGACTACGGTTCGTGCTGAAAACTTCGTACTTCCATCGACGCCTCATTCCGCTCAAGTATCGAACACTGTTTTTTTTTATAACAAATGCATTAAAAAGTTTCGCAAAAGCTAACCACCAAAGATCTCAGAAAAGCCGACTTTTAACAGACCACTGCGCTTCCCGGCGGGGTCGAGGGGCGAAGCCCCCGTGGGGGGGGGGTTCGGGGGGGCAAAGCCCCCCCGACATAAAACATAACCAAAATTCTCATTGAAAAAAAGATTTTTTACAAAAAAGAAAAACCGACGTCAAAAAAAAAAAAAAGAACTAACAAAAAAAATTGCACTAAAAAATTGCAAAAAGAAAAAAATGAACTAACAAAAAAAATTGCACTAAAAAGTAAAAAATAATTGCGTCAATAATATACAATTATTGTTATTTTTGGAGTCGTTGCCAGTCAAAATTACAAAATATATCTGAAATCACATTAATACGACAATGTAGCAATACTGATGTCGTGTATAATAAATGTCAACACCTCAACGCGGTTTCAAGCCGCGAGAAACTACAATCGACTGCAATTAGAGATTACAGGAAAACCTATTGCATAGAAGCGCATCGAAGATTTTAAAATCGGAGACGATCGTGAACGAAGTCTGACCCTCATCCGTCTAAGCGCGTTCGAGTCGTTCGCTCAAGCATACTTACCTCCGACCACGTGGTATACGACCCTATGCGCCCCGTGTTATTTGACGTCAAGCGCCTGCGGTCTTGTCGATTACGAATTACTTCGCAGTCAAAGTAATAATCATACCTACTCGTGCTCTGCTACTTCGTTAATACACGTTAGTTAACCTTGCATACAAGCTATTGCATACACGCGCATCGAAGATTCAGAAATCGCAGACAATCGTCGACGAAGTCTGACGCCCTCATGCGTCTTAGCGCGTTCGAGTCACTCACTCGCCGCGTGGTGTACGACCCTATGCGCACCGTGCTGTTTAACGCCAAGCGCCTGCGGCCTTGTCGACTATGAAACGCTTCGCAGTAGAACTAATATCCAATGTATACCTACTCGTACACCGCTACTTCGTCAATACAAGTTTGTTACCAGCTTGGCTGGCACCGACTCCAAAAATAACAATAATTGTATATTATTGACGCGATTATTTTTTACTTTTTAGTGCAATTTTTTTTGTTAGTTCTTTTTTTTCTTTTTGCAATTTTTTAGTGCAATTTTTTTTGTTAGTTCGTTTATTTTTTTGAAGTCGGTTTTTTTTTTTTTTTAACTGTAACCGATTAAGAGATATTTGCCTATAACTCAATGTAAGAGTTAGGAAAATTCTATCTTCGTCCTGTTTCATACAGCGTGAAATACCATTTGAGAGTCCGTATTTAGATAGTTCACAAATCGAGCAGCTTACGAGAAAAAAGAATTCGAAAATTTTCCAATTTTTATTTACATGTTAATCAAATGGAAAATGGAAAAAATAAAATAGGCACCTCTAAGTATCAATATTAAGAGCTTATATTTGACTGAGATATTCTATTTGAGATGCTTCACCGAAATTTTGATGCGCGTTGGAGAGAATTTTTTTTTTTTTTCATCACCCTCATTATAAGAAAAAAATATGTATTTACCAAAAGAAGTAACTACCATTGAACTGTGTAAATCAAGTGTCATTCAGCAGAGGAACAAAATTTTTTTTAGCCTATTTGAAGCTTTGATTTAATGAGCCCGCACAACTTGACACATAATAAAACTTTTCATATAGAAAAAAGAAAAACACAACAAGACTAGAAAATATTGCAATGTAAGATTGGTTAGTAAATTAACGGTATGTAGATTTAGAATCTACCCACATAAAAATAAAAGCGAAAGAAATGTCTAAAAAATTGTCCGGATTATTGAAAAATAGTTGAAAAAAAGTGACTTTTGCAGGAAAAGTGACAAAAAAGTGAGTTCGTGAATAAAAGGGACTAAAGCTGAGAAAAGTGACACACTATGAATACTGCATCTGAAGTCGCAACCGTTGGTACTTTTTCTTCAGTTCGGCGTTTCTTTGTCGACTGCTTCTTCTCTTCTGGCCAGAATAACGCTCTTTTGAATGGAGAAGGTATCTCAGATGGTATAGACTGTTTAATTTTCGGAGTAGACTGTTGTTGATGAGTCTTTGGACAAGCTTCTTTATCAAGAACTTCTTTGGGTAGTTGTGCTTCATCCTTGGCTTTATCCCTTGATTCCTCGGTGTATGTACCGGAGTCGCCGTTCAATAGTATCAGATCACCTGTACCGGTAACCTCGAAGACTAGAGGGTTATTTTCTACATGCTCGGCTCTGTTCGCTTCGACAAAAATGGAGTCATCCTAAAATAAAAAGACGATTGTGGTGAGGACTAGATACTGTGACATGGTTTTCATGAGAAGATTGGATAGAATTATCGAGGTTCGTAGTTTCATAAAGTCGATCAATTTCAGCATTCATTCATCTCACATCTTGCTCTGTGTATACCTGATATAATGTATATAATAGAATAAAATTATGAATGCAGAATAATACTCAGTAACGTAATTCAATTTACTAATTTGTTTTCAGAGTAATCGAAGAATATGTTTTCCAAAATCCAACTAAAATCTCATCAAAAAAGTGCAAAAAAAACGCAGTAATGAAATGTGTCCTCGAAATCTATCAGTGTCTCAATCAGATGTATAACATAAAAGTGTCAAGATTTTATTCGTATTTCACCAGGAATGCATTCTCTGTATCTAAATTTTCGATGTCATCAGCTTCCGTCACCATGTTGACAATGCCAGAGTCAAATTCATGGTTGTTACTGGATGTATCAATATTCTGAACTCGTCTCCAGAAGTCAAACAGAGCCTTCTGTTCTGGCGCTCCACTCCACTGGCTGGCTCCTCTGAGACTTTTGAAACTCTGTAGTATATCCGGATCAATTTGACTCTTTATAAACTGCAAATTTCCTGTGATTTTGGCACCATCTAACGGTGATGTGGAGCTCTCGGAAACTTCTTGAGAAACGTCTGGCATTGTTTTGAAAAATTTCGAGTAATCGATTGCATCGGGTGAAAAAGGGCACAAGCCAGTTGCCTCAAATCCGCTGACTAGAATTTTTTTGACGTCTACTCCTTCGAAAGTTTTCGCCAACAATGGTGCAAATTTATTGCGACTGAGACGTTGGCCATTATTAGCAAACCGCCAATCTCTGACCACTTCTGACCACTCTTTTTTAAGTGGACGGAACATGGCGACATCCATTGGTTGTAGGATATGAGTGGCGTTAGGATAGAGAGCGATGAGTTCAATTTTTTTCTCTACAGAGATTGCATACTGTGTAAGTTGGATGAGAGGTGTGCCCATTGATGTACAGTACCACTGGGAATGTGGCGTTGTTTCGTACTAACCAAGGGTAGAATACGTTCCCAATGTAGCCATAGAACGATTCACCGGTCATCCAGCCGGAATCTGTGTGCCCGATTTCCCAATTTGGTGGCATATTCCTGGCGATATTCGAAGGAACTCTCTTGTATGAGAATAATACCATCGGAGGAGCTAATTGGCCCGCTGCATTTCCACATACTAGAGTCGTGAGGCACTCCTTTTCATCGTTACTCACAAAACTGTACACAGTCTTCGAGCCTTTTGGAGCCAAGACTACGTCACCCTTGGGATTTAAATAAATGGCTGATTGGTCGCAATTGAAAATTCGAGACGGATGAATGTCCAACAGTTCCTTCGTATGGAGATAATCACGGACCTCACCAAACCAGGCTGTGATTTTAGCCTCCGTGACTGTGGCTCGACTCAATGTCAAATTTTGGGACATTCTCTCACTTACTTTTTCATGGCGTTTACGGAAACCCTCATACCAGTGCCGTGAAGGAAGATTGTCATTGAAACATTGCATCTTCATCTCATTCAATAACATTCGCACACTGTTAAGTAGTTGAACTTTGGTCACAGGAAATCCATGTTGACTCATGTGGAAAATCCATTTTACGAGATGCGCTTCCGTATCAGCTCCCAACGTACACTGAGGGCCTCGCTTTATTATAGTTCCAGAGAATAAACCTTTATTTTTAGACTGTAAAGTTGTTCCAGGGATTCCAAAAGTTTTGGATGCTGTCTTTACAGGCATTCCAAGTCGCACAGCATCTAGAGCCTTTTGCAACGATGACTCCGTATACTTGTATTCGGTCAACTTCAATTTTTTTGAGCAGCTCCTGTTCCAAAACATAATTTCAATGAATAACTATGAGTAGTTTAGTGGTTATTCGATAAAAATATTACATCCAATTAAATAAACATGAGTCTAGCTCTTCGGTTATACACGACAGAAGTATAGGGCCCCACAACAGGGACATAACCCTAAAACAGTGACCCAGTTATGGGCACCCGAGATTTATTTTGCTAACGAATATTTCAACATAATTGTTTGGCATAGGACGATAATATTGATTATACCCCAACTATTTATATAACTTTCAACATATTTTATACTTACATAATACGAACAATGAGCTGTTTACTACACGCTGCGATCTTGTTGGCGCAGCTAAGGACTCGTTGAATTTCAGAATTTAGCCGCTAGATGTCACTTAAGCCTCAAGTTACATGAATCGATATCGATTGTGCCAATTCAATCGATCATTGCTGCTTTAATTTAAAATATGGAGACCGAAAGTGCCCGAAACTGGCACAGGGCCCAAAACTTGGACACTTACCTTACATGGAATGACGCAAAAAAGAAGTTTCATCAATCGAAAACTAAAAAATTATATGCAGATTACATCTGTCTTACAATCAGAATTTATATAGAGACCGAATCCATTTCAAATCGGGCAGGCAAGGCCAAAATGGATTGTTCAAAAATTTGAAACCTAACGAAACTGAAATATGCTGTTTTCGGAGGTAAGAAAAAGACCCGTATTTTGTCGTTTGGCTGAAAAAAAGTTTCTGATGAAATTGTGGCCGTTCGAATATTTTGGCGTCCGCTACGGATGTTGTGATAAGGCGAACGAATTTTTTCTTCAAACCGCTATATCTTCGGAACCGATTGACATAATTGCAAGTCCCTGGTCTCATTTTGTGAGGTTCTTGGCATTCCTTTGAAGCCCGTGAAGAAACTGCAAGATTTTAAAAAATTGGCAATATGGGGTGTTTTTCTCGAAAATTCGAGAAAACTGATTTTCTCAGGACTCCATTTTTTTCTTTTCTTTAGAGTTACACTCAATATGCGGGGTGATATGCCTCATATATCCTATGAGTTTCATTGATGCTATGACACTCCTTCATATGAAAAAAAATCATAAATCTAGCTTACGTCTAATAAAGGCCCCCACCAAGTTATATTAATTCAGGTTTCGAGTAGAAATCTATCATTTACAACCATAATATCTATCATAGAGAGATCACTAAACATTTTTCTTTCTAAAGCTAAAAAAAGAAGAGTCCCAATTTAGACCCATCATTACTTTTAAGATGATTAAAAAAACTTTGTAATTTGATTTTAATAATCGATATATTCTTATTATATTAAATAAGCGTTCAAAAAAATGATTCTACAATCTACATATTCATTTGCAATTTTTCCTGCCCACTAGTAGGCCCCCACCATTTTACTGCCTACAAGCCCCCACCAGTCATAGTTCGGCACTGCGCTAGACCCTTCGGTAGTCTGACTGAATAGGAATATGGCTTAGCATTCCTAAATCGTACGTCGTTCGATTATCTATTCCTCCAGCAGTCCAGCCATAGCGGAACAAGTTTCTAGTATATTTTTTACTGGATCAGAAGCTCACAGTGATCTGTAATAATATGAAAACATGAGGAGTAGTACAGGAATTGAAAAATTTCATAAGAACGGAGGAATTTGGTTTTTTCATATGAAGGAGTGTCGCAGCATCGATGAAACTTATAGGATATATGAGGCATATCACCCTGCATATTGCGTGTAACGCGAAAGAAAAAAAAAATGGATTCCTGAGAAAATCAGTTTTCTCGAATTTTCGAGAAAAAGATGCCATATTGCCAATTTTTGAAAATCTTGCAGTTTCTTCAATGCCAAAAACCTCACAAAATGAGACCAGGGACTTGCAATTATGTCAATCGGTTCCAAAGATATAGCGACTTGAAGAAAGAATTCGTCCGATTCACTAGAACATCTGTAGCGGGTGCGTAATAGTACATTGCGTATCAAGGGCGGAAAGAACTATATTACGAGTGTGCAATATGCGGCACGAGCCGAAGCCATAAATGCCTCTGTTGAGACCAAGGGAGCGGGCGCAAAACTGGACTCTTCGCCCGAGGGCGAACAAGGAGTCTCTTCCGCTCAAGAGGTCGCAAAGGGGCATTTTCGGAGCAGGTGTGAAGAAAATATTCGAACGGCTACAATTTCCTGTAAATTTTTTTTTCAGTCAAACGCAAAAATACGGGTCTTCTTTTTTCACCTCAGAAAACAATACATTCCACTTGTTGAGAATACATGTAAAGACATCAACACATACGAGCCAAATGTGCGTGCGCACATCTAAGAATAAAGACAGACGCGCATGCGCGCTTCTCCTTGACTTCCTGTTAGAGTGAAAAGATATATGTAAGAACCACGTTGTTAAATAAAAGAAATAAATCGAGTGCAATCCAAGTCTGTATGATTCATTCTGTTAATACCAGTTGAAACCTTAAATTAGAGAAATCTAGTTTTATCAGGTTATGGGCCCAGAATACGGGAAAATTGATTTGTAGTCGTGACATTCAGAGTGAATAAGTGTTTGAGGTTAACACGTGGAGAATGCCAACATGAGTCTGAATCTATCAAGAATAGAACTGTTGAACAAGGACAATTATGATACGTGGCGCATGCAAGTGGAAGCGCTACTGGTTAAAAATGATGTGTGGCAATATGTGTCTGGTGAAAAGGTCAAACCAGAAGTGACAGGAGATGAAGCGTCGCTAGCAAGTTTCAATAAATGGGTGACTGAAGATAAAAAGGCCAAATCTGACTTGATATTGAGTATTGCACCAAGTGAATTAAAACAATTAAAGGGATGTGAAACTGCACGTGACACCTGGATGAAATTGGAGTCAATATATGCGTCGAAGGGGCCTGCGAGGAAGGCTACGCTGTTGAAACAGCTCACGCTGCAAACAATGCAGGAAAATGAAGATGTAAGAGAGCATATTAATAAGTTTTTCGATGTGGTGGACAAATTAGAAGAAATGAACGTCGATGTGAATGCAGACTTGTTATCAATTATGCTGCTCTATAGTTTGCCAGCAAGCTATGGGAATTTTAGATGTGCAATAGAATCGCGTGATGATCTACCAGGAGTTGAGACCTTAAAAATAAAAATACTAGAAGAAAGTGATGCAAGAAGACAAAGTTCCAGCGCTAACGAAGCATCAAATGCAGTATTAGCTGTTACGAGAAGCAACACAAAATCAGAAGCTCCGGGATCAAGATTCAATAATAAAAAGAAAAACTTTGATGAAAATAGTAACAAGAATGGAAACAGAGGTAACTTTAGAAACAAATACAATAACGATATCATATGTTATAGATGTCAGAAAAGGGGACATATAGCCCCAAAATGTTACTCCAAGATGCCACCTAGAGGAAAGACTTACAACAGCACTAATGAAGCAAACGCAAATAATGTCGAAGAAGCCTACTACGTAGCGGCAGGGAATGTCGACGACAACATCATGAGACAAGAAAACTTGGAGGAGCGTTGGTGTCTGGATAGCGGTTGTACCACACACTTGTGTAAAGATGTCAACCTTTTTCAAGAATTGGAGCCAAGAACAGACACGCTGCGTCTCGCTGATAAAAACTCAACAAAGGTGAAAGGTCGAGGCACAGTAAATATAGAAATTGAAGGTCAGAACTGTAAGAAAGTAATTAATTTAGAAAATACTCTTCACGTACCTAATTTGAGAACAAATCTACTGTCAGTTGCAAAGATCGTTGATAGAAATAATGTAATTCTCTTTAAGAAGAATATAGCAGTAGTGAAAGACTCTGTAGGAAATACAAAGATGTTAGCAGACAGAATAGGCAATCCATATTACGTAAGACAACCTGAAGCAAATATTGTGCAGAAGGTGAGTGAAAGCAACTTAAGCTTGAAACTATGGCATGAGCGCATGGGTCATTTAAATGAGAAGGACTTAGTATCTCTTTTAAAAACTGTAAAGGTATATGATATAGATTTAAATAAAAAGGTTTCTGACTGTAAAATTTGTTGCTTGGGTAAGCAAACTGCTCTACCATTCAAATCGTTTCATGAACGAGCTGAAGAACCACTTGAAATTATACATAGTGATATATGTGGACCGTTTAAGGTTACGTCAAGGGGGGGAGCAAAATATTTCTGCACCTATATAGACGATTACTCTAGGCACTGCACTGTGTATTTGCTAAAGAATAAAAATGATGTTTTTTGAAACTTTTAAAACTTACAAAAACATGGTGGAAAATTTAATTGGGAAGAAAATTAAATACTTACAGACTGATAATGGTAGGGAGTATTGCAATAGTTATTTTGATAAGTTTTTGAATGATTCTGGGATACAAAGGCGACTGTCTGCGCCGTACACTCCTCAGCAAAATGGGGTTGCTGAGAGAAAGAACCGAACCTTGATTGATATGACACGTTGCATGATGATAGACTCCGGGTTAGCACCTAGTTTTTGGGCTGAAGCTGTAATGACAGCTAACTATATTAGAAACAGATGCCCCACTAGTTCATTAGATGGAAGTGTTTAAATAAATCAAGTTACGTAAGAATAATTAATAAGGTTTATTATACAATACAATTGATACATAGAAATGAATGGTGCCACAATTGCTTTAGTACTACCTGTACGACTATATTCTTACAACTAGATTATGCTGCTCACCTGTTCGCTTAGCAACACCTAACTCATTAGGATGCCTAACAGTGGCAGCACCTATTGATACAAATACAAATGTATAAACTCTACTTCCAATACGCCTCTTTACATTTGTATTTTATCAATTTTTATTATTTTTTTTATTCTTGTATTTATCTTAATTTCAATTCTAATCTTAGTTTAACAAACTTTGGCTTGCATAATGACTTAGTCAAAATGTCTGCAATATTTTCTTCGGTATCAATTTTAACAATATCAATTTTTCCTTTTTCGTAATGATCGTAAATATCATGGTATTGTACTTCAATGTATTTGACTATTTAGATAAATTACTACTTTTAGCAATAGAAACTGCTCCTGAATTATCCTCATACATTTTTGTTGGTGCATCAAATTCGATTTTAAACACTTCGGTTGATAATCCTTTTATGAACGTAACTTCTGTTAAAGCTTCTGACAACGCAACATATTCAGCTTCAGTGGAAGATTTAGTCACGGATTTTTGTTTACGAGATTTCCAATGGATTGTATTTCCATACATTCTTACAATATACCCTGACGTAGATTTTCTATCAATAATATCTCCTGCCCAGTCTGAATCTACTGAACAATCTAATACAGCTACTCTCTCAGATCTTGTATAAGTCAATTTCAAATTTTTAGTTAAATATAAATACTTCAGAATTCTCATGGCGTATTTAAAGTGTGTTTCATCATAACAACTCTGAAATCTACTCAGATAGTTAACACTGAATGCAACGTCTGGTCTCGTTCCAGTACTAATATATAGTAGTTCTCCAATTAAATTTCTAAATTTTATTTGTTCATTTACCTCATCAGCTGGCTCAAGTTTCAGATTAATTTCCATTGGGGTTTTATACAGTTTAGCATTTTCCAACTCGTATTTTTTAGCTAATGACTTGATATAATTTTCTTGACTTAAGGTCATTTCATTTCTTTCGAGATCGTGTTTAATGTCAATACCAATATAATCACTCACTTGGCCCATATCCTTCATTCTAAAACGATTTGACAGTTTAGATTTCACCTCTTGTATTTTTAAGAAATCTTTACTACAAATTAATAAGTCGTCAACAAAGATTATTATATATACAGGATCTTTTTCATCTTTTTTCGCATATAGACAATAATCATGTTTACTTCTTTCAAATTTTAACTCGCTCATAAATTTATGGAAACACTCGTACCAGGATCTGGGACTTTCCTTAAGCCCATATAGTGACTTACATAACTTGTAAACTTTGTCTGTACCATCCTGATATCCTAAGGGTTGATTTACATACACCTCTGACCTAATTGTTCCATTTAAAAAAGCTGTCTCTACATCCATCTGTTCGATTCTCAATTCATTCTGACAACAGTACGCTAATAATATTTTCAACGTTTCCATTTTTGCAACTGGTGAATAAGTATTTTCTATTTGTTCTTTTTGTTGATAACCCCTGACTACTAATCTAGCCTTATAAACGTCCTCTGCTTTCTTTTTATAAAGCCATCTAACATCAATAACTTGCTTCTCCTTTGGTTTATTCACTAGAATCCATGTTTTATTTTTTTCAATGCTACTTATCTCATTGTTCATTGCCTTCTGCCAATTCTCAGATTCGACACTTTCGATCGCCTCTTCAAACGTATTAGGATCATTAACATTACAATAATTTACATAAACGCAATAAGTTACAAAGTCATCGTTATATTTTGTGTTGCAACCGGAGTATCAAGGTGTTGCAATCTAGATGTTTGAGCCACACTTTGGCAATACTATGGAATGTGCGAATACAAAGCCTTAGCGCAACCAACAACAAGTGCAGACGCAGCACGACCTCCTTAATGTAATAAATAAGCGATCACCGTAATACTCATGGTCAGAACATCGCGAGCAGAAGCAAGACACGTTATATAGAGATTAGTACGATATTAGCAAAGCCTTTGTAAAAACTTCATATATTAAATAAACTTGAATTACTTTGTACGACTGAGTTCCAACTCTTAATTCGACAACGAACCTTCAAATAAATTAAAGTTGTATGAAAGATCTCAGGATCCCGATTACAACAACTGGTGGCAGCGGCGAAGATCGTCGAATCGTGCAAATAAATCAAGTGTCAAGTTTCGAGCAAGTGAATTAAAAGAATAGTGATAGTGGCACCGGAAGTCACCGTGAAATCACATGTCAAAGAAAAGAATAGAACGTTCAGCATCCGTAGACTCTCCGACTAAACCTGAGTTACAAGGAGAAGTAAGCTTTGGGGATAATTCACCTTTGTTTGGCGTACTACCTCCCAGCCAGAGGCACGCCTTGCATTCATCACTGGCTGCAGCAGCACAAGAATCTTCGGAAAAGGAGCGAATGCCATTGAACAAAGACTTGGTGGAAAGACGCATTGCAGAAGGTAAAACCGCGTGGATTCAAGAATTACGAAGAGATCATCTTCTCCAAACCTGTGAGCATCTTGGCATAAACGTAAGCGAAGCAAATACAGTTGACGAACTTCGTGCGGCATTACGCGAATTTGTTAAAAGTAAGACTCGGGAGCAAGTACCACCACAACAGAATCAGAACACAGCAGCGAATCAACCTCCAATCGATATGACCGAAGACACCCCCACCGTGAGACAAGTGCTGAAGGACATCGAGATCTTCGATAGCAGTGACCGAGGAAAGGTTTGTGATTTTATTCGCTCTTGCAAGTATGCACGTGAGATAATACGACCTGTAGATACGGGAAATCTATTGAAAGCTGTTCTGAGCACCCGAATCAAAGGTGCTCCGGCACGAGCTTTAGAATACAAATCAATTGACACCTGGAATGCACTGGAGGAAGAGCTGAAGTCGATGAGCATCGATACACGGACATTAGCTTCGTTACAAGTGGAATTCAGTAGCTGTAGACAACGTCAGAACGAGGACGCGAGGTCATATGGAACACGAGTCGAGAAACTAACTGCACAGGTAATCGAAGTAACGATGAAGGAAGCCGCGGAAGAGGATTCGAAATCGACGCTGGAACGCCAGGTCAGAAAACAAGCTGTCAATATCTTCATCAGAGGCTTGAACGACAAGCTGAGGATATTGGTCAAGAGCCGACGGTGTGAAAATCTTAGAGAAGCCATATCACTCGCGATAGAAGAAGAACGAGATTTAGGCCCCATTCGTGGATCGGATCGGGAACATAATCAACCGCGCAACAGCAGAGAAGGTAACAGAGGAAATAATTGCTACAACTGTGGGAAGACAGGACACCTAGCACGAGACTGTCGCTCAGCGAAGACAGGATCCAGTTATCCACAACGATTGCCGACACCAAGTAACTACGTAAGAAAAATTCAGGTAATTTGTCACTTTTGTAAAAAACCAGGGCACGTTATAAGAGACTGCAGAACTAGATTAGCCGAAGAAAATAGACATGGCTACGAGAGGAATCGGGGACCTCCTAGAAGAGAGGAACGGGTCCAGCCAGGTCCTTCTAGAGACGCCAGCAGGCGAGACGAAGAGACTCCGGGAAACGAGGAACAGGCGCGGCGGACAGGCAACCGTATCGCGTCGTACCAGTAAATTGCCTAATAAACGGATCTAAACAGAAAAACCACGCAACGATCAAGGCAGATGAATTCAAGACGAGACACGGAACTATGCTATTAGATTCAGGAGCTGAGGTAAGCTTAGTAAAAGTTGGAAAAATTGACGGCGAAGTTATGGCTGAAGACGGTGTGATCACGCTCAGAGGAATAGGCGGAACACCGGTTACGACCTTGTGTAAGGTCACGTTGAATATAAGGGTTGGTGATAGGCACATATCGCACCTTTTTCACGCAGTTAAAGATGATTTTCCACTAGGAGCAGACGGTCTCTTAGGAGGCGACTTCCTCGAGAAGCATGACGTCGAGCTTAGATCTGGGAAATACGCAAGATTGTACGGAACTACATGGAATTTAGGAGCCACAGGAGCTCACATATCGCTTGAACGAAGAAGCGAGAAGATAATCCGTGCAAAGACACGCGATGACGCGGAAGGCATCGTCGAAGGAATCGAGTTACAGCCAGGAGTATACCTAGGGAGTTGCATCACCAACGCAGTCGACGGTGAGTGCAAAGTCAGCATTTTGAATACGAACGATTATAATGTAGAACTGGAACAGCCGTGTGTACAAATAGTAGCACTAGGCCAAGAGCACACAGATATGACGCAAGTGTATGCATGCCGGACGATGACACCGAGTAACGCGTGCCGAATGCAACAGCTGAGAGACAACCTACGTACGAGTCATCTGAATCGAGAAGAAAAAGAGAGCTTGTTAGATATTTGTGAAAGATTTCATGATGTATTTCATTTAGAAGGAGACTATCTGGGTTACACGAACGCAGCTAGTCACAGAATTACAACGAATCCAGATATCGCACCTATAAATTTAAGACCTTATAGACTTCCAGAGAAGCATAAGCAGGAGATAAACGAGCAGGTAGATAAAATGCTTGCCGACGGAATAGTCAGACAAAGCAAATGTCAATGGAACGCACCACTGCTAGTGGTACCAAAGAAGGCGGACGCATCAGGAAAAACAAAGATGAGAGTCGTAGTTGACTTCCGTAAGGTGAACGAGGTTACTGTAGGAGACTCCTTTCCACTGCCTAATATCACGGAAATATTGGACCAGTTGGGTAAGGCAAAATATTTCTCTACATTAGATCTAGCATCAGGATTTCACCAAATTCCAATGGAAGAAGAGGATAAGTGCAAGACGGCATTTTCCACTTCACACGGTCATTACGAATACAATCGCATGCCTTTTGGACTGAAGAACGCACCCGCTACGTTTCAACGATTATTGAATACTGTACTTTCAGGAATACAAGGCCTTAGATGTTATGTCTATCTCGACGATATTGTCATACATGCTCCTAGTTTGCAGGAACATAACAAACGACTGGAAGAGGTACTGGAACGCTTACGACAGAATTCATTGAAGCTACAACCTGACAAGTGTGAGTTTCTGAGGAAAGAGGTTAACTTCTTGGGACACGTCATCACTAGAGACGGGATAAAAGCAGATCCAGAGAAGATCCGAGCAGTAGAGGAATTTCCAATTCCAAAGACTGTAAAAGATGTTCAAGGATTTCTGGGTTTGGCCGGATACTACAGACGATTCATACAGAATTTCTCAAGTTTAGCAAAACCGCTAACACATTTGCTGAAGAAAGAGGTAAAATTTAGATGGACTTCGAGGGAACAAGAGGCTTTTGAAAATTTGAAGAAGACGTTGACGACAGCACCAATTCTACAATATCCAGATTTCGAACAACCGTTCATCGTGACGACAGACGCATCCGACAAAGCCATCGGAGCAGTCCTGTCGCAAGGCATAATAGGAAGTGACTTGCCAGTAGCATACGCAAGTAGAACTCTAAATTCAGCAGAAGGAAATTACAGCACCACGGAAAAAGAATTATTGGCCATAGTCTGGGCAGTTAATCATTTCAGACCGTATGTATATGGTACCAGATTTAAGATTGTTACAGATCACAAACCACTCACATGGTTATTCGGAGTCAAAGATCCAGGATCACGACTCATGAGATGGCGACTGAAGCTGGAAGAATATGACTACGAGATCGAGTACAAAGCAGGCAAGGCTAACACCAACGCAGATGCCTTGAGTCGCATGTACGCAGTGACCAGAAGTCAACAGAAAGAAGAAGATGAATCGAACAACCGAGAACAAGAATATTCGGAGGAAGATCGGAACAGGATCATCTATGAGTATCACGACACACCATTAGGAGCACATCAAGGAGTTAATCGAACGATCGAAAGAATTCGGTTAAAACACGATTGGCCAGGATTACGGAAGGACGTCGAAGAACACATCTCGAGATGCGAGAATTGCCAGAAGAACAAACTTAGCAAGAAGACGAAGGCACCAATGGTCATCACCGACACTCCAAATCAACCGTTTGAGAAATGTGCATTGGATATCGTAGGACCACTGACAGAAACGGAACAAGGAAATAAATATATCCTCACGTTTCAAGATTGTCTAACCAAATTCAGTAAGGCAATACCCATTCCGAACCAAGAAGCTAACACTGTAGCCAAGGAATTTGCGACCAGGATCGTATGCGAACACGGAATACCACAGAGAATACTCACCGATCAAGGTACGAACTTTTTGAGTAACGTTTTTAAAAATACCTGTAAACTGTTAAAGATCGACAAGATTCAAACGACGGCCTATCATCCTGAATCCAATGGAGCCTTGGAACGTTCACATAGGACGTTAGCTGAATATCTGAGACACTACATCAACGAGGAACAGAGCAACTGGGACGAATGGTTACCATATGCTATGTTTGCATATAACACGACGCCCCACACTGCAACGAGATTTACGCCATTCGAGCTGGTGTATGGGCACCCAGCTGAACTACCAACATCGCTGAAGAAGGATCCAGAAACGACGTACACCTATGACGACTACGCACGAGAACTACGAGAGAGATTGCGAGCCAGCAATCTCATAGCCAAAGAAAATCTGCAACAAGCCAAAGAGAGGTCAAAAATCGAGTACGACCGACGAACCAAAGAAAAAGGGTTCAAGGTTGGCGATAAGGTACTCCTGTACGACGAAACTATACGCAGAGGACGATCGAAGAAGCTATTATCTCAATGGATCGGTCCTTACACAATTTTAGAGGTAAATTCAGAAGTAAACTGTACCATAAAGGTAAAGAAGAAAACTCTTAGAGTACATGTAAATCGATTGAAACCTTTTATTGAATAATATAACTTGAGTATGAAATTTGAAACAACTCAGCTGATAGAAAAATGATATAGTAAATTAATTATACTAACCTAGCCTAAGAAACGATTATATAAAAAATATGTTAACGGGATACACTATGTAAACTACTAACCTAGATATAGCATAATAGGCAAGCGTACGCACAACGACGCAAGCCAGCAGATTTGTCTGATTTCAGAAGAAAATCCTAAGGGCTTTTCTCTCTAAGGGGGGAGGGATGTTGCAACCGGAGTATCAAGGTGTTGCAATCTAGATGTTTGAGCCACACTTTGGCAATACTATGGAATGTGCGAATACAAAGCCTTAGCGCAACCAACAACAAGTGCAGACGCAGCACGACCTCCTTAATGTAATAAATAAGCGATCACCGTAATACTCATGGTCAGAACATCGCGACCAGAAGCAAGACACGTTATATAGAGATTAGTACGATATTAGCAAAGCCTTTGTAAAAACTTCATATATTAAATAAACTTGAATTACTTTGTACGACTGAGTTCCAACTCTTAATTCGACAACGAACCTTCAAATAAATTAAAGTTGTATGAAAGATCTCAGGATCCCGATTACAACATTTGTGTTTGGCTTTCTCTGTCTTGTAGACCTCTTCAATGGAGTCTCTTTTACAATCTCATCTCTATATTCGTCCACTGACTCAGCAGACTCGTAATCTGATTCAATTTTATTTTCATCATTATTAATATCATCATTTAACCTTTCATTACCTAGCTCATTGTTCATTTCAGCACTTGAATTACTATTGAAACCAACATATTTAATCTCATTATCAACTATATCGACATGTCTGGCTACAATGATTCTATTATTGATTAATATACGATATCCAACATCAGTATAACCCAGTAATACTCCCAATTTAGCCTTATCTTCCCATTTGGATTTTCTCTGTGACTCGGGTGTTCTAACAAAAACTCGACTGCCATACAGGCGTAAATATTTTGCATTGGGTTTTTCATTGAAAAATATTTCATATGGAGTTTTAATCTCGATTGTGTTGGCAAGTGTTCTGTTCTTCAAATACGTCGCAGCCATGACAACTTCTGGCCAAAATCTTTCATTTACTCTGGCTTCTTTTAATAGACATCTAGCTGAATTCATTATCGTCCTATTGAATCTTTCGGCTACTCCGTTCAATTCGTGCACATACGGTGGACACGGCATAATACTGATACCTTTTTGCCTTGCAAACTCAAAAACCTCATTGTTTATATACTCTTTACCATTGTCACATCTCAAATTTTTTACTTTTTTACCAGTCAGATTTTCAACTTAATTTACATACTCAACCATACGCTTACAGACTTCGTCTTTGGATTTAATGCAAAATACTTTGGCCAATTTACTTCGATCATCTACAAAAGATAAGAAATATCTCTCACCACAATTTCCCACAGTCGGTTGTGGTCCATTTAAATCTGTATGTACAATTTCTAGAATTTCTGTAGCTCGTTTTCTGTCGTTTTCGAAGGGTAAGTTATGCATTTTTGACTCAATACATATAGCACATTTCATTTCTTCCTTTTCTAAATTCTTAGGCAATCCATCCAATAGTTCATTCTTACAAATAGTATTCAAGTAATTAAAATTTACGTGACCTAACGTACGATGCCATTTTTCTTTTTCAGTCATTTTTCCATCATTGTTACCAGATACTTGACTATTATTCACTTGTTTTACTTTCTCTGATTTCTTAACGGGATGTGATAGCCAGGGGTCGATAAAGTAGGGGGGTGTTTTTACCAATTTTTTTTGTTTTACTCGGCATTTCGCGACGAAGGCACAGAATGGATTTTCGCAGAGGCATTCGACGTATTATATGGTGAAGTATTGCCGTAGACGAATAAACGTATTGAAATCGAAAAATAGTTTGTTTTCGTAAATTACAATCTGTAAAACAGGGTAAAAAAATGGCCGGTCGGGGCTCGACTCTCATATGCTGACCTTATTATTCAAGTTCGCGCGGTATCCAGCACTGAAATGTATAGCGACGTCAATTCTACGACCTCGCACGAACCGAATGATCCGTTTATTTATGAATATTACTTGAAAATGGGAGCGTGATTTGCAATGCTGCTTTTCGTCGACTTCGACCGAGTCAAAGCGGTTTTTGACAGTTACATACACTGAACGTGTTCAATGTTGACCGGTATGAAGTTCACCCCACAGTCTTCTGTCTCTTTCTTCCCTCGCGCTAACTGTCAAGACCCGCTTTGACTCGGTCGAAGTCGACGAAATGCAGCATTGCAAATCACGCTCCCATTTTCAAGTAATATTCATAAATAAACGGATCATTCGGTTCGTGCGAGGTCGTAGAATTGACGTCGCTATACATTTCAGTGCTGGATACCGCGCGAACTTGAATAATAAGGTCAGCATATGAGAGTCGAGCCCCGACCGGCCATTTTTTTACCCTGTTTTACAGATTGTAATTTACGAAAACAAACTATTTTTCGATTTCAATACGTTTATCCGTCTACGGCAATACTTCACCATATAATACGTCGAATGCCTCTGCGAAAATCCATTCTGTGCCTTCGTCGCGAAATGCCGAGTAAAACAAAAAAAATTGGTAAAAACACCCCCCTACTTTATCGACCCCTGGCTATCACATCCCGTTAATATAACTCGTCAATCTATAAATGTTATTTACTTTTCGTGCAATCGCTACCAATTGTTCGAATGGATTATATATTTCCGAAATGTCCTCATAGGAAATTATTGTATTCTTATCTGTGACTTTAGCGTAACTCAACAAGTTTTGTTTCATATCCCTAACGTAAAAGACATTGTTTAATGTGATTTGAATCTCGTTTGCATCGACTATAAACAAGGAATTTACTCGACCAATTTTAGTGGCTTCCATTACTCGACCATCTCCCAATTTTACATCAACTGATTTTTTCAACATTATATATTCATCGAATAATCTATCATCATTTATTATGTGATCTGTACACCCACTATCTAAAATCCACTCGATCTTGTTTTCATCTCTGTTACTCTCATTATTTACCTCTGTTCTGTTAACCTGTGTTATGAAAGCGTTTGAATAGCTTTGTGACTCTTGTTGATGCTCTTGATGACTCGGTGTTTGGTTTCCACTTCTTCGATAGTTTCCTCTCTGTTGTCCTCTGTAGTTGTTTCTTCCTCGTGAATACTCATGACCTCTGTAGCTGCTTCTTCCTCTTTGGTAATCGTTACCTCTACCTCTCGTCCAGCCTCGACTCTGTCCTCCTCTGCCTCGTTCATTTGATCCTCTACAATTTCTTTGTACATGCCCAGGTTTACCACAATTGTAGCATGTTGGTCTGTATTGTGTCTGCGTGTTAAACGCACTTGAATTCGTTAAATTTCCATCACTTTTATTTTTGTCTCTCTTTTCCTGCATGCACTTTATCTTAATTTTACTTTTTAAGTACTCGACCGTTCTTTCTTCCTCTGGTAATACATCGATCAGATCTCCAATGTGGCTATATTCTGGGGGAAGAGCCTTCAACATATAATTCAGCACCTCCTGACCATTTATTGTGGCCCCTGCTGATTTTAGCTCGTTAACTGCTTTTTCAAATTCATCAAAGAATTTGTCTATCGTTACAAAATCATTCAATTTTATACTCTCCAAATTATTTCTCTGTATGATTTGTAGTGCTGTAGATTCTTTTAAATACATCTGATCAAATTTTCTTATTATTTCGTAGGCTGATGGAAGATGTTTCACATATTCAAATTGCTTATTATTAACGGACCCGCAGATATAATTCATTGCCTTTACATCCTTCTTTTCCCATTCCGCCGCATTATCTCCAGCTGTACCAATTCTCTGGGGTCTTTCTACTACTTCTTTACACTCTTTCATTCTGAAAAATAGTAATATTCTTGCTTTCCAACTGGAATAGTCGGTTCCATCAAACACCGGAATACGTATATCGTCTTTTCCATCACCGGCCATTTTTCTTCAACTTTAACGGTCTTCTGTTTCGCGGCGTGTTAACGAATGTTCACTTTCACAATTTCTTCTAGTCTTTTCTTCTGCACTTTTCAACTCTTTTTGTGAACTCGCAATCTCAGCAACCACGCTCTGCTACCATGTTTAAATAAATCAAGTTACGTAAGAATAATTAATAAGGTTTATTATACAATACAATTGATACATAGAAATTAATGGTGCCACAATTGCTTTAGTACTACCTGTACGACTATATTCTTACAACTAGATTATGCTGCTCACCTGTTCGCTTAGCAACACCTAACTCATTAGGATGCCTAACAGTGGCAGCACCTATTGATACAAATACAAATGTATAAACTCTACTTCCAATAGGAAGGATACCGTATGAGATATGGTCCAAGAAATATGTGGATATAAAACACTTTAGAGTTTTTGGTACAAAGGCTTATGTTTTAGATAAAAGCATTCAAAGAGGAAAAATGGATGAGAGGTCCAGAGAAGGTTTTCTGGTAGGCTATTCCGAAGAGACGAAGGGCTATAGAATATATGTCCCGTCTATGAAAAGGGTGGTTGTTTCAAGAGACGTTAAATTTCTTAATGAAATGCATAGACAACCGAATGAAACTATCCAGATTGAAGACATGGAAGAGCAAGACACTGATGCGATAGATATACTGGTTCCAAGGAATGAAGAGGTGAATTTAGAGGTTGAAAACAATATAATTGAAGACCGACGTATACCAGGAAGACCAAAAGTACATCGCACTGGAAAACCAGGAAGACCAAAAAAAGTGTACCGGACAATAAGCAACCCCAATGCAGAAATAGGGAGAGTCGAGAATGATAGAGAAGAAGATGATGTATTTGAAGATGCAGTGACGAACTACGCAGAAATAAATGTTCACGAAGCGATTGAGGGAGAAAATAAGCATGAATGGTTACAAGCAATCGCTGAAGAATTTGAAAGTTTGCTACGGAATGATACGTGGCAAATAGTCGAGCGACCCAGTAACAGCAATATAATAGATAGCAGAATAGTACTAACAAATAAGTTCAATAGTGATGGTGAAATTTATAAAAGAAAGGCTAGGATAGTGGCAAGGGGCTTTAATCAAATAAAGGGATATGACTACAATCAGACCTTTGCTCCAGTCGTACGCCTAGAATCTCTAAGAATATTAATAGCACTCACAGTAGAATATAATTTCATACTTAATCAACTGGATGTCACTTCAGCGTTTTTAAATGGTAATCTGGATGAAGAAATTTATATGGAGATACCCGAGCTACTTGAAGAATTTCTTGAGTTCATAATACAAAGGCATACAGGTGATATGCAAAATAAAGCTATTAATATGCTTAGAGAGGTGCAAGAAAGAAATAAAATTTGTAAGCTCAATAAAGCGTTGTATGGTCTAAAACAAGCGAGCAGACAATGGAATACTTTGTTAGATTCGAAACTCAAAGCCTTAGGTTTAAAATCCAGCAAGTCTGATCCTTGTATTTACCTTATAAATCAGGAGAATAATTTTATGCTACTTTAGTTTACGTAGATGATATCCTGATAGCCGGAAATAACATTGACAAGATTAACGAGATTAAAAATGGTTTAAAAGATGAATTCGATATAAAAGACTTAGGTGAGGCAAGGTTCTGCCTAGGAATTGAAATTGTACGAGGGGAAAACAAAATAACACTGATTCAAGAAAAATACATAAATGATGCATTACAAAAGTTTGGAATGGAAAACGCAAAAGGGGTAGACACACCAGCTAATGTAAGCGACAAATTCCCACTTTGTGAGGTCAGTGATCAAGTAAAGGTACCATATAGGAAATTAATCGGTACGTTAATGTATTTATCACTAGTGTCAAGACCCGATATAATGAAAAGTGTAATCTATCTGGCGCAGCTCACATCAGCATTCAACAACACCCATTGGATTGCAGCTAAAAGGATTTTAAGATATCTGAAAGAAACTCAAAATCTAGGTTTAACATTCAGAAAGGGAGATTTCAAAATGATTGGATATGCTGATGCGGACTGGGGCTCAGATATAACCGATAGGAAATCATATACCGGATATGTATTTACTTTAAGCAATGGATCAATTTCATGGAAGTCACAAAAACAAAAAACAGTTGCATTATCGTCAGCCGAAGCTGAATATATGGCAATAGCCGAGGCAGCAAAGGAAGCGATATACCTGAAAAATTTCTTTAGTGATTTAGATATAGACATAAGCATACAAGTATTTAACGATAACCAAAGCGCCAATCTACTATCAGAAAATGCAATTTTTCATGCAAGATCCAAGCACATTGATCTGAGGTATCATTTTGTGAGAGATGCGATTAGAATTAATAAGCTAGATCTAAACTATCTACCAACCGAGCAGATGGTTGCAGATGTCTTGACCAAGCCTTTGGGCAAAGCAAAACATATGTTCTGTTGTAAAGGATTAGGTTTGCAAAAGTTATATAAGATTTGAAAGAAGGAAGGTGGTAGATATAAATCGTATGTATTGAGGAGGGAGTGTTGAGAATACATGTAAAGACATCAACACATACGAGCCAAATGTGCGTGCGCACATCTAAGAATAAAGACAGACGCGCATGCGCGCTTCTCCTTGACTTCCTGTTAGAGTGAAAAGATATATGTAAGAACCACGTTGGTAAATAAAAGAAATAAATCGAGTGCAATCCAAGTCTGTATGATTCATTCTGTTAATACCAGTTGAAACCTTAAATTAGAGATATCTAGTTTTATCACCACTTTCGATCGATTCTGTGACATTATGATTTCCAGCCTGCCTGAACTGAGATGGATTTGGTCTATACGTATTAGGGTGGTCCTTAAAAATAACATTTTTTGATTCACATTTACATTTTAGAATAAGAGACTTATAAGCAGAATACATCTGTCTTACAAGGCAACTACCCTAATATTAATATTTTTGATTAGATTCTTCAGCGACATTCTGATATTTGGGAACGTATGGATCGTCTATTTCTTGTTAGTATTGTATGGTTTTATATTGTTTCGTGTCACCCACCCTGTCTGTTATCTTTGCAGGCTGACACTGCCCTCAAGATCTACGTCAATCGTGATAGATCTACGTAGACTACTTGGTACCGAGTACTGTATATAAATTCTGAATCTAAGACAGATTTCAGTATTCTGAATCTAAGACAGATTTCAGTTTTCCGAATCTCAGACAATATTCTGTATATAATTCATCTATTCGTGATATATATATATATATACTAGGGGGGCTCCGCCCCCCTGCGCGCTTCGCGCGCCAACCCCCCATATTTTTATATTAGTAGTTTCAAGATCCAAATAATCCGCGGACATTGTATGTTCCTCGAAAAATGATCAAATTTTTCATAAAATCCAGTGTTTGGTTTATGATTTCCGATTACATGTTCTCCTCACATTTGCTATTGGGTACTAAGAATTCAGATCTTATATTTTATGCCTCAGACTTTGTATATAAAGTATTAGTATATTACATACCTAGGGCAGTAAAAGAAGGAAGGTCCCAGAAGGCTTTCTTATTTACTGCCCGAGGAGTGTATACGATTTTTCGCATCGACGGAGCAAAAAAGTTGTCGCTTTCGGCCCGGAGGTGAGAAAACTTTATTCATACTTCATACTATAAGAAGTCGGCGTCGTCAAGTTAGTATCGTGGGGAATAACGGGCAATATTTATAATAGATGTAAACTGTGACCCATTAGCGATTAGTAACTATGTTCGGTTTGGTCGAAACAAAAAATAAAAATACGAACAGTAGAAGTGAAGTTTCTAATATTTCAGTTCTTCTTCATAGATCGGATTAAATTTATGTGGCTATTCATATTATATTGATTTTTTGATTCTACCTTCGTATTGTGATTTCAAATTTCATTTTTTCAAATTTAATATTCTGCAATGCCTCGTCGTCCAAATTCATCTTCAAGTCGTTCAAATGAACGACCAAAGTCCAAACAACCTAGGACTGAAGATGACATTTTGCCGTTTTCCACTACGGAATATATTAACAATATTCAGATTGGAGATAAATTTGTGTAAGTTAATCACTTACTATTATACGACTGACTATTATATTACCGTCAAATTCTATATATGTGTATTCTATATTTTGTAGAGCTATTGTAGGATACGTTGATACCATTCAATGTAGCAAAATTAAGCAGAAAAGTTCGTCAGAAAACTCAGAATTGGACTTGTTTAAGTTTGTACTTAATAATAATGACGGTATTCGAATATCTTGTCTTAAATGGGGCGATCAGGCGCCTCAGCTATCAAATGAAATTAAACATAATCAGGTAAATGATATTTTTATTTTTTTTCCTAAGTTCTTAGGGTAGACACTTTTTACTATGTATATTGTATATGTGTTGTTTCCTAGATCTATCTTCTTCAAAACGCAACCGCCAAACTCGCATCATCGTATAACCCCGGCAACGTTAATTTCGAATTAGTATTAAAATCATTTTCGAAAATGAAAAGCTTTGGAGTATTTGATGTATTACAAAATCCTGATCAAATTAACATCTGTAATTTTCCTGACATCCCTCATAAGACTGGAATTATAAGTAAGTCAATCACTTCGTTTAAAAACTTGTAACTTGTACAATAATTTTACCCTCACTACAGAAATCAAAGGCTACGTCAAAGATGAATTTGTTCAGCCGTCAAAATTGCGAACCGACGAATTTATTGGTACTATAACTGATGGGGAATATAAAATTGAAATAGTTTTATCGAACGTCATTAAATCAAGTCCAATATCTGCTGGCAAACCAATACAAATTATTGGTGATGTACAACAAAACGGTAAACTATCCGTTATTGAAGCTGTTATTAGAAATTTTATAAAAAAAAAATAACTATTGTTATCCTTGATCAAATGTTCTCCTTGTGCTTTTAATTTTTTTTCAGATTTTCACTTTTTCCTGCACACACAGACTCCCGAGAACCTGAAAATCCTGAGTGACTCCCCAATGCCCCTTGCCAAATTATTACGCGTCTACAAAATGTTTTCAATATCATCGAATTAAATTTGTTTTAATTTTTATATATTTTTTTCTATACTTTATATCGTAGATTTTATATGCGACCTATCTCTGAGTTTTCACTTTAAATTATTTATTCCTCACTCTATTTTTAATCGTTTTTGATTTTGTATTATATTCCATTGTATATTGTATGTATCAGTAAATCAATAATATCAAGTGGATTTGGCCTACAGGGGATACCACTTAAAAAAAAACGCGCCAACGTATCTACCCCCAGGTGGTGTAGAACAGATCTGAATATAGGATGTATTATGTAAATGATGTACAATTAATAAATTACCAATCCGTATATCAGTTATTTTCAATTAGAATAGAATTTTCATGTGTATTGTATAGAATCAAAAAGAATTCTGAATGTGTTTTAGTTAGAGATACGACTAAAATTAATCAACAGTGCTCAATTACTTTTCAAATCTACGCGAACTCTGCGGAAGAAAAGCGAATTCAGATAAATACAATACTAGATAATATGATATAAAAAGAAAGAATAGCAAATAAAGGCCTGTCTCAGGATTATGTAATCCAGGAGGGTAGATGACAGTAGGTAGGGAAAAATCTGAAAATAATATATGTATAAATAACGATAATAACAATTATTGCAACAGCTATCGTTTCCACACCATTTTGCAGTAGAACGTTGCTTATATTTAGAGTCCTGCATTTCGCCATTAAATATATATTGTAACGTTTCGGCAGTTTCGCGTCTAGCGAAACTACCTGTTATTGTGAGTCTTTTGCTCTGGAATGATTTTAGGACCTCTCTATCTAGTTCTGTCTAATTACGGACTTTGAACGCCGTGCGTTCGCAGCCGTCTCCTCTGGTTCACGGACCTTGTGCACGTAGTGCACGCAGCCGTATACTATCCCTAGCACCGGACCTTGTGCACTCAGTGCACGCAGCCGTATCCCGTCTATTCACGGACCTTGAACGCAAGGCGTTCGCAGCCGTATTCCTAACTAATGAATTTAATAGGACCGTGAAATGGCGGAGAAGGGAACCAGCACTAAATCCGAGCAGTTTTATTAAACATAAAAAAACATTTATTCAAATTAAATTAATATCGAAAGCGGTTGCAACCAGACTAGCTAATATTTACAATGTAGCTTATATTACTAACTCGAGGTTATAATTTGGCTGCGTGAGAACTTTAGTCTCACGACTTTTATGCAATGAATCAATTATAATTTTCCGAATAATAATGGTCAAAGAATCGAAAATTATTTATGACAAAATTTATAGATAAGTAAGCGAAGTTATATGAGTTCCGAATTTTCTATAATATGAAAGCTAAATGGCTAGGCAGATCACCAGGCGCTTTGCCTATGGTGTCTGATACAAAGTGTTCGAGTGAGTCAACTCAGCGCTATGCTCGAGATTGCTGCTGAGCTGAGTGCCGCCACGACTTATATACAAGTCGTGACGTCACCCAAACTCATGCTGTTGTGTCGAACGTTCTAGACTATCATCGAACTACCTGCCGTTGATTGGCCAAGCCTTAACAGCTGGCCGTTTGAATGTAAACGATCAGGCCTATCTGCCTGTTACGTTACAATATTATAATTGTATAATATCATTTATTTATTTACAGATTTGTTGTACATCACCATGAATATATTTAAAACTTATTTAATTATTAAACATTATAATTGTATCATCATGACAGTTTTTATTTATTATAAAGAGTAAAACTGATTTGACTCTACGTCTCAATTTATAATAAAATCAACACGAACATCTATTGTTATTGTAATACAACGTGATTCTGATTCGGATCCAGTCGTCCAAGTCTTCGGCCTCATAGTTCACGTATTCCATGTCTTTCGCTTTGTAGTTCTTGTAGTACAGGTCTTCTCCTATATATCGCGTGACTAATGCCATAAGGTCGTAAGCGCCAAAAAAATTTTTTTTTTGCGGATATGCCCAAAAGATGTAATATTGCATGAAAAAGATTTTGCCACCCAAAAAACGAATTTTTTTTTTTTGGCGCTTACGAGCTTTTTCCATTAGACACGCGATATATTAAAACTCAAAGCATTCATATATTAAGGCGCAAAACGGCCATATATGCATGTTAACCTATCTATTATGATAATTTAATCAATCTTTAGTGACTTTAGTAGCTTTTTCGTCGTTCGGTTCGGTAACGAAATACATATTTATATTACATACCGTGGATCCATTCGACTGGTGCCATTATTCAAATCGGATTGTTTAATAATCCCATAATATTAAGGTTTTGAAATGTATGCACGTAAATTTATTTATCATAGAATACGAAAGTATATAAGGAATCCCGAAACACACACCGTAACCAAAACTAATTTGACTAATTTGACGTAAATTCGTCAAATATCGAATATATGCGCTCACGTTTTGTTCTTTTAGCATCAATCCTTAACATTCTCAACATAAAAATTCCTGTATTTTAATGGGACTCCCGCATTTCGTGTTTTTTAATAGTGGTGTTAACATATCAATTATTTAACAATAAAATACATATCAATATTTTAGAGAGACACAAAATGAAATTCCAAGAAATGCTTACAAAGAAATACAAATAAATAGAAATTAATTATTTCATGAATATTAATTAATTGATTATTTATATATTCGGTTTCATCAATAAGCCTAATCCACTATATATTTTCGACACGTATTTGAATACAAATCAAAAAACGCGTCGAGTTACTATTGCAAAGTGGCATGCATTCCGCCATCTGTCGGTTATCCAGATAGAGTTATATCACAGTTATTTATCGGCCGATACTGAGATTAGTGCAAACGATCAAGCGAACGCACATTTTTCAAATGTTAATTTTCGCGTTCACGTTTTGTTCCGCGTAACCACGTAACAAATAAATAAAATCTGTTTCATTCACATCACATACAACTCTCAAGTGAACATGTCCGCTCTACCGGATAGCGTAAGTATTGATAATTATTAATTATGTTTAATATCAGTATTTTTTAAACTTTATTGCATTAATTATTTCTCAGTTGTCGGATATACAAAATTTCGACGATTTCCAAAATTTTGAACAGCAGCAACCCCAGCAGCAGCAACCTCAGCAGCAGCAACCTCAGCAGCAGCAGCAACCTCAGCAGCAGCAGCAACCTCAGCAGCAGCAACAACCCCAACAGCAACAACAACAACAGCAACAGCAGCAGCAGGCCCCAGCGGAGGATGGTACGAACACAAACATTGCACATTGTTATTTACATTAAATCAGTTTCAATTTGTATCTGCTTGATTTATAATCTCTTTTTTCAGCGCAACAACCACGTCGGCACCAGCGAGCAGGTCAGCGGTATTGGGCCCGAAGGGCCCATTACCGCCAATCCAATGTGGTCAACCTAATGTTTGCCATTGCCAACCCTTACCAGGGTTGGCGCCGGGGCTGGGGCCGGGGCCGCGGCAACGGACGCGGGGGTCACGATGCTCCCGTTTGATTTTTGTTAATTTATATGTGTATATGTCATGTGTTTATGTTATGTTGATAATATGAGTTTTGTTATTAAATAAAATAAAAATATAAAAAAAATTGTTTTATTATGTGTAAATTATAAAGTTATATACCATATGTTTAATGAAAAAAAATGTATAAATTAATTAATTAAATTATTTAATAATGCATACACTATATACAGTTTAGTTTACAACTTTTAGGGAAGGAGGTCAAACGTTCAGTATAGTTACCATTTAAAAATTTCGTTCGTAAAAATACGTGTCGATGAATACAAATCAAAAAACGCGTCGAGTTACTATTGCAAAGTGGCATGCATTCCGCCATCTGTCGGTTATCCAGATAGAGTTATATGACAGTTATTTATCGGCCGATACGGAGATTAGTGCAAACGATCAAGCGAACGCACATTTTTCGAATGTTAATTTTCGCGTTCACGGTTTGTTCCGCGTAACCACGTAACAAATAAATAAAATCTGTTTCATTCACATCACACACAACTCTCAAGTGAACATGTCCGCTCTACCGGATAGCGTAAGTATTGATAATTAATAATTTTATTCAATATCAGTATTTTTTGAACTTTATTGCATAAATTATTTCTCAGTTGTCGGATATACAAAATTTCGAAGATTTCGAAAATTTTGAACAGCAGCAACCCCAGCAGCAGCAACCCCAGCAGCAGCAACCTCAGCAGCAGCAGCAACCCCAGCAGCAGCAACCTCAGCAGCAGCAGCAACCCCAGCAGCAGCAACCTCAGCAGCAGCAGCAACCCCAGCAGCAGCAACCTCAGCAGCAGCAGCAACCTCAGCAGCAGCAGCAACCCCAGCAGCAGCAACCTCAGCAGCAGCAGCAACCTCAGCAGCAGCAGCAACCCCAGCAGCAGCAACCTCAACAGCAGTAACAACCCCAACAGCAACAACAACAACAGCAGCAGCAGGCCCCCGCGGAGGATGGTACGAACACAAACATTGCACATTGTTATTTACATTAAATTAGTTTGAATTTGTATCTGCTTGATTCATAATCTCTTTTTTCAGCGCAACAACCACGTCGGCACCAGCGAGCAGGTCAGCGGTATTGGGCCCGAAGGGCCCATTACCGCCAATCCAATGTGGTGAACCTAATGTTTGCCATTGCCAACCCTTACCAGGGTTGGCGCCGGGGCTGGGGCCGGGGCCGCGGTAACGGACGCGGGGGTCGCGATGCTCCCGTTTGATTTTTGTTAATTTATATGTGTATATGTCATGTGTTTATGTTATGTTTATATTATGAGTTATGTGTATATGTCATGTGTTTATGTTATGTTGATATTATGAGTTTTGTTATAAAATAAAATAAAAATATAAAAAAAATTGTTTTATCATGTGTGAATTATAAAGTTATATACCATATGTTTAATGAAGAAAAATGTATAAATTGATTAATTAAATTATTTATTAATGCATACACTATATACAGTTTAGTTTACAACTTTTAGGGAAGGAGGTCAAACGTTCAGTATAGTTACCATTTAAAAATTTCGGCGGATACGATATTTTCGATTTGATTCGGGCATCTTATTTATAATTTTTCTTTCAATAATTCAATGAAAATTTGAAAGAAAAATTTTTGTATAATTAAGTTGCAGTCTCGAGAGAAGCTTGCAAGAAAGGCTATCCAGTAGTCGAAAATCCGAAGTGCATGTTGGGATACCGTGCTCAAGGAGCTATTACACGGGCTCGTACGTTTTATAGATTAGATCGAACAGTTACATGTACACGGCGGGGTATTAAAAAATAGTAGTAAAATATTTCTATCGGTTATAATTCTAAAGCACACATCTTTTTGACTTAATCAAGGAAAGAAAGCAGTCATTCATTACCCATACTATCACATACTTTATTACCAACGAATAAAATTGAAAAAAGTCGATGATAAAGAGCAATTTTCACCTATTTCCTTTTACCATATTAAATTTACGATAAAAACTTTTTTTTTTCAAATCAACCATTAATTATGATTACTATTTTTAGTGATAATTATCTCAGACGTTTTGTTTTTTATATTTTTACTATGTCTTTTTCCGATTTCTAGATTGGTTAGAAATAAGTAAATCCATATTTATTATTCAACGCAATACCGAAATTAGTACATTCGAATAGGTATCTCGACATTTGACTGAGCAGAAATAAAATAAGAGATAATATACGCAGCTCTGATTAGGAGCGAGAGACTCGCCGAGTCTGAGTCAGAGTCTGAACTGGAGCTGGAGCTCGCTACAGTAATCAGTCGTTCAGGTTTACGGCCTCGTAGTTCAGGTATTCTACGTCTTCCGATTCGTAGTTCTCGTACTCGTAATCGTAGTTTTCGTAATCCTCATAAAAATCGAACCGAAATTGTCTAAAAGCTTCGACGAATGGGATTCCCTCAGTATCTCCAATAGTTTCGCCAAGTTCGACAGACCTGACGAAATAAAATAAGATAACAGAATATCAGAATCGGTATTTTTTGTCAAGATTTTTACCAAACTCATTAACGGGATGTGATAGGCAGAGGTCGATGAGGTAGGGGGTGTTTTTACCATTTTTTTTTGTCTTACTCTGCATATCGCAACGAAGGCACAGAATGGATTTTCGCAGAGGCATTTGACGTATTATATGGTGAAGTATTGCCGTAGACGAATAAACGTCTTGAAATCGAAAAATAGTTTGTTTTCGTAAATTACAATCTGTAAAATAGGGTAAAAAAATGGCCGCTCGGGGCTCGACTCTCATATGCTGACCTTATTATTCAAGTTCGCGCGGTATCCAGCACTGAAATGTATAGCGGCGTCAATTCTACGACCTCGCACGAACCGAATGATCCGTTTATTTATGAATATTACTTGAAAATGGGAGCGTGAGTTGCAATGCTGCATTTCGTCGACTTCGACCGAGTCAAAGCGGTTTTTGACAGTTACATACACTGAACGTGTTCAATGTTGACCGGTATGAAGTTCACCCCACAGTCTTCTGTCTCTTTCTTCCCTCGCGCTAACTGTCAAGACCCGCTTTGACTCGGTCGAAGTCGACGAAATGCAGCATTGCAACTCACGCTCCAATTTTCAAGTAATATTCATAAATAAACGGATCATTCGGTTCGTGCGAGGTCGTAGAATTGACGCCGCTATACATTTCAGTGCTGGATACCACGCGAACTTGAATAATAAGGTCAGCATATGAGAGTCGAGCCCCGAGCGGCCATTTTTTTACCTTATTTTACAGATTGTAATTTACGAAAACAAACTATTTTTCGATTTCAAAACGTTTATTCGTCTACGGCAATACTTCACCATATAATACGTCGAATGCCTCTGCGAAAATCCATTCTGTGCCTTCGTCGCGAAATGCCGAGTAAAACAAAAAAAATTGGTAAAAACACCCCCCTACCTTATCGACCCCTGGCTATCACATCCCGTTAATTCATTAGTATTAGTTAAGAAATCGCAAATTTTACCTCTGGCCTGTTTCCATCCTTTTAAGATTCTAAGTCATCTTAATCCTCATAAAAATCGAAATGAAATTGTCTAAAAGCTTGACTCATCGCGGACTTCATAGATCCCGTACTATATTTATGTACGTGTATTATGCATGTGTTGCACTTTCCGTGTAATATTTCTGTCCGTTCCGCTTCCAGGAGAAGCTGGGTATCCAGCTCGGCTCGCTGTACTTGGCACTCTACCCATATTTTGTTGATTTCTTCGACTGCTAATTCATCTATTATGATAATTCAAATATATCGCGTGTCTAATGGCAAAAGGTCGTAAGCGCCAAAAAAAAAAATTCGTTTTTTTGGTGGCAAAATCTTTTTCATGCAATATTACATCTTTTGGGCATATCCGCAAAAAAAAAAAATTTTGGCGCTTACGACCTTATGGCATTAGTCACACGATATCAAACAATTCAAATAATGAAACTTTTTAATGATGTTGAAGTCCTTCAAGTCTACGATTAGAAAGTAATTAATTGAACCTAAGCGGTGTTTGCAATGATAATACAATTGGGATGAATAACCATGAATATAATCTAACCAATCTTTAGTGCCGTCAAGCTTTTCCATCGTTCGGTTCGGTAATTAAACATAACAAACGCATTGATATTACATACCTTGCTGGATTAGTTCCATTATTCAAATTACTCAATTAAAATGCTTTCGAAATTTATTCACGTCAATTTATATATTTTATAAAATGATTATTCATAAAAATGATGAAAATTTATCGAATATCGATCACAAGTCATGAAATCAAATGTAGAAAAACGAAATGCGAACCGTAACTATATTCATTTAAAAGAAGCTGATTATAAAAAATGAATTGGATAAATTTATGCGAAACCTGTGAATTATCGTTGAGGAGCGTAAATTGAACTACAGGGTGATTCAGATTCACGGTGTACACCTATGGCGTTATTGCCGTTGTACGCGAGGTGAATAACTATGTCAATATATATATATTGTAATATTGTAATATATTTCTGTTATAATTATATATCACAGGGTATAAAATTAAGTGAAGAACTTCGAAACGTAAAACGTAACTATATTTATTCAGAAAATGACGAAAATTTATCGAATATCAATCGTTTAATCAATGTTGATTAGGTGATTCAGATTCGGTTACAATAGTTAATAATTTGAGGAATTCAATGGAGTTGAGAAGCGTAAAGTGAACCATAGGGTGACTTGACTCAAATTCGGATTATTGCGCAGAGCAGCATCATCTTCCTATATTTTTCGGTATCTAATAACAAATATAATTATAGTTTCGTGCGTTTCAATCAGCCACGTATGCTGGCCAAAGTAGCCAGATATTCATGTGCTAATAACATGCTTTTGCCATATTTTTTCATGAATAAAAAGTAAACTTAATCAAAAACCTCATTCCATACTATATTTTGAATTACATCTGAATTTGTTGAAGCATTTTCTATAAATAGTTTATCCCTATTTTTGCATCTTGATAGAGCTACGTATAATTGACCATGACTAAATAGATCTCTACAAAAATAAATTCCAATTTTGTCAAAGCTTTGTCCCTGAGATTTGTTAATCGTCATTGCGAAGGCTAATATAATTGGAAATTGCCTACGGTATAGTATAAATGGTAAAGAAGAATGTTCCCCTGTATCCATAGGAATTCTTGGAATGAATATTACGTGTCCAGTTTTCGATCCTGTAATTATTTCAACTTCTATATTAAATTTGAATAATCTTAGAATTTTCAACCGAGTTGCGTTACACAACCCATCATTTATACTTGAATTCCTAATTAGTATTACGGTGGCACCTATTTTTAAAATCAATTTATGCACGGAAAGTCCCGGAAATTTTAAAGAATTCAAATATTCAGTAGGATAATTTAATTGAACATCTTGGTCGGTATCGTCTATTCCTTTATATTTCGCGTAATCGATACTATAATATGTTTTTTCTTCTTTATTAATTTTCCTCAATACCCTATCGTTTAATTTGTATATGTCTTCATTGTGACATGCCAAAATGGCACAATTCGACAAATTTTCTGACTCGTTATTAATCGAACCATACACTTCTTCACAAATATCGTTAGTCTTCCATTCTGGTGGTATAATGAACGATTTAATTTTTCCTTCTCCTATTTTTAACAGAAATGATGCAAAATCAATGTCATTTGCTCTCATATTAGTTTTCAATTTTAATATTTCAAAATTCTCCCATAGGTGAAAACATTTTATTGTTTCCTGAATTGTGTTGAATTTGGAACCGTTTTTTATGACCGGAAGGATTTGACGAAAATCTCCTCCCAGAATGACTAATTTACCTGCGAATGGAAGATTTTCGAGATCACAACAATCTCTTAGGGTTTTGTCAATAATTTCTAAAGCTTTTTTGGGAATCATAGAAGCCTCATCCCATATTATAACATCGCATTCCCGTAATTTTTTTTTATCGGAATCTAACTCCAAAAATGATGACTCGATGCTTGATAAATCTAAAGGTAACCGAAAAGTTCTATGACTCGTCATACCTCCGGGTAATAAAATTGATGCTATGCCTGTCCATGCCATAGATATAATTTTCTTTCCTTTACTTATAAAGTAATGTATTAATGTTTTATATAAATAAGTTTTTCCTGTACCACCCGGACCGTCAATAAATATAGTTCGTTTCTTATGTTCATCGGTTATGTAGTTGAAAATTACCATTTGTTCAGCATTAAACGTTTTTATCGATGTCTCATACAATTCTTTATTGATTGATAGTATAATCTTTTCATCTTTTAAATTTTGATTTATTGATATTTTCTCTGGTTCAGGAAGTCCAAATTCAGAGCAATTTAACCCTTCCAAATTTAAAATATCATTAATTTCTGTTAAAGCTTTGTATTCCGCGTTATGCTTGAAACCTTCGCAGAAATATAGTTTAAACTTTTGCCAAATTTGATTGGAAAAACATGTTTTATCCGAAATGATAAACCACGCGAAAAATTTTCGTAATTGCTTTGGCATCATAACGTCACATGCTTCTTCGAAAATATCGAAAATATTCTTGTCTGTCTCAATTAACCCCATCGCTATTGCAGTTTCTTTATAAGTTAAATATTTGATTCCTTCATAACTTTTTAGATCATTAAAATTCAATGCTCCTGTTACACGATGTAGTATTAATTTTAAATGAAAACGTTCTGTATCTTTTGAACTTACGTTATTCATGCGTCCGATAATTTTCGAAAAAGTTTTTCGCTTTACCCAAGTTTTCCTAACCGGATCGAAGAGGTAATTTTTAGGTATGTTTACATATAAACTTTTTCTTGAATTTTGGTCTTTATTATTCAATTTAAACCAAGCGGTCAAGGTCGTTTCCTGGTTCTGTAGTGCTTTCTCTTCTTTGTGTTCTTCATAAATAATTTTTTGTTGATTTTCTGTGTGAACTGCCAAACGAACTATACTGTGTGATCTTCCTGAAAGCGGTAGTTCTTCAATGCGCCAGGCAGCTTCCATAGGGCTTAAATAACGACTATCCATGTATTCCGTAATTTCATCATAAATTTCGTTTTCGTTAGTTTGTTCATCTTTGTCTGTGAATTTTTTTAATTTTACGTATGCCCGATCATGTCCTTTGTGTAGATATTTATAAATATATTTAATGCTCATAATCGAAGCACAGTATTCAACATTTGAGTGACAATTATATTTTTCAAGTAAAACCGGATTGTAAGGCACTACCATAGAATTATTAACCTTGACTGTCTCACCTCCAATTTTTCGATTATATATATGACTTGCATTACAGTTATCGATACGTTTATATTTCGGAAAACCATTTTTGTCAAATGTAGTTTGATTACAAAAAGCTTTAGGAAAATTTCTGGAATAGAAATTTTTTTTTACGTCATAACACAGCGAATATTCTGTGTGTGGACCATGTAACATGTGTTTGATCACCAACTCTTGTAAATGTGTGTTATCCGTAGGAATCTCGGCTCTAATACATTTATCTATCATATTTGGGTTCAACAATTTATTTTTATGATTTAAGGTGAATAATAAATGAGCATGAGGAAGCCCGCGTTTTTGAAATTCTATAGTGTAAACATATCCCAATACGTTCCCAAAAATTTTGCCACTCATTATATCAGATATTATACAACGTAATTTGGAATGAAAAAGGCGTACAGTTATATTCGGAACATCGTTACATGTGGTTCCAACAGGAAATTCTTTCAATATTCGTTTCATTTCTGGCCAATTTGGATTAGTCGTTATGGTTAGAACTAAATCTGGTCTACCAACTGCCCTTGAAATAGCCATTGCATCCTGATATAGTTGATGCATGTGGCGAGGACTTCCAATATATGTTGTTGGTAAAACAAACATATTGCCTAACCTTTCCCTGTTTTCAAAATTATTTGAGTCGTTCATTGCACTTCGAGCTACGTGGTCAATCAAACCCTGATAACATTCAATTCTTAATTGTTTATGATTATATCTAATGTAATTTGATCTATTACTTTCTATGATAATATAAGCTTGTATTACGTATTGTTGAGTTAATCTCCCAGAATACAATATAGGATTGAATTTACCTCTTGGTCTATATGCTAAACGGTATGAGTAATATTGAAGAGCTGACAGTCTTTTTTCACTATTAGGATTTTGTGCAAATGAACAACTCCATCCTAAATCACCCGAAGGAAACATAATGGCAAAAGTCATGGGGTCAACGTGAAACGATAATTTATTTCAGAAATGTATAACTATCAACCCCTGGGGGGAGATTCTTCGGATATACACATAAGTCGTAAGCCGATGGTATTTGACCATCTTTCGATACGATTAAAGCTGCACATTCAGCAGTGGAAGGAATGTTGTATCTATTTTCATCCAGACTAATGTTTCGTACAAAATATAAATAATATTCTGATAATGAGTGTGTTTTAGTGAGTTCGTATAAATGTTTGTATTTTTTGGCATATGGGTTAGTGTCATTCAATATGTTTTCTATCATTTCAATGTGTGATTCAACCAAATTCTTGTTTTCTTTAATCCTTTTTTGTATTGCGTCACAATCATCGTAAATGTAAATCTGTCCATGATCGGGAATTTCATTTGTTTTAGCAATAAGACTATTAGGAGTACTGTGACGAACTTGACCTTGAATTTTTGAATTATATATTCCTTTTTTAAATTCATTTATGACCTTTGCATTAAAACTTGCAAAAGAAAAGCGGTTATTATAATATCGTATTAATTCCCGAAATTTTTTGTCGTTAATTAACATATCTCTCAAGATTTTATCATAATCACCTAATGGTGGTAGCTTTATTTTTCCGTAGTAGCAGCAACTTTTTTTTGGAAATTCTATCGACCAAAAAACAGCCGAGCAGTATGGGCATATGTAATTCATATCTCCAAAATCTATATAGTTATCGGTGATCACTGAGTTTTTATGTATATGATATAATTTAGCCGCTTGAATAGGTCTTCTTTTATTTATACGACATTCGTTCATATTAGAGACTTTATTTTTTTCTCTTTTATGATGTAATCGTTTTTCATCCATACCCGCAATTTTATCTTTTATTCATTTTTTACCTAATCGTTCCTTATCCATAGCTTCAACTTTATCTTCCGTTCGCTTTTTTCGTAGGCGGTCTTTATCCATCACTTCAACGTTATCCTTCTTTCTCTTCTTCTCCAAGCGGTCTTCATCCATAGTTGCAATTGTATCTTTCGCTCGCTTTTTTTGTAAACGGTCTTCATCCATAGCTTGTACTTTATCCTTCGTCCTTTTTTTCTTTAACCGGTCTTCATCCATAGTTGCAATTGTATCTTTCATTCGCTTTTTTTGTAAACGTTCTTCATTCATAGCTTGTACGTTATCCTTCGTCCTTTTTTTTCTTTAATCGGTCTTCATCCATGGTTGCAATTATATCTTTCGTTCGCTTTTTTTGTGAACGGTCTTCATCCATAGTTTGTACTGTATCCTTCGTCCTTTTTTCTTTAATCGGTCTTCATCCATAGTTACAATTGTATCTTTCGTTCGCTTCTTCTGTAAATGGTCTTCATCCATAGCTTGTACTTTATCCTTCGTCCTTTTTTTAATTAATCGATTCTGATTTATGTTCATTATTCTATCTGTATTTCTCTTCTTTATTAATGCGGATTCTGTTAGATTTTTGACTTGTCTTTTCTCATTAATTCTCGTTTTATTGTTCTTGTAATATAACCTATTACGGTTATTTTTTAAAAATTTGTAATTCACACATTCTATAATATCATAATGACCTTTGTCGATTTGTCCAGAAAGGCGAAGAACTAACTTGTTTGTATCACTGATTTGTCCATAAACTGCAGGAACGTCATAACCATCTCTATATATCGAAACATAAATATTATGAATACTAACAAAAGATTGTATTTCGACTTCTCCACCGTATACACTATTAGTAGACATATGTATTTTATACGAATCTTTATTTGAAATTTTCAAACCGTATGATTCATCGCCGATTATAAAATCCTCGTACAACAACCATTTGTTCACTATATCCGAAACTATTTCTAATCTGACTTCTCTATATGATATGATCATATGATATTTCAATATGATGTTATTGAACGATATCCTTTTTGTAAGCTCCAAATGCTATATCCTGCCCCGGTTCCGATCTTATGCAATTCTTTAAACCTCGCTTACTGTTATTAGCAGTTTTGAAAGGGACCTTAGAACTTCGTAAAAAATGTATTGGTCTATCACTTTTATACCTGTATACCTATATATACGTATACATGCGTTCAGCATTCATGTCATAGCGCAAAGCAGCCGTATATCATGGCGCATAGCAGCCGTATATCATAGCGCAAAGCAGCCGTATATCATAGCGCAATGCAGCCGTATACTATTGCGCAACACAGTATTTTTTCCTATAGTTTCTTTGATTTTGTTAAAATCGTATTTACTATTTTGTGTGATCTATTTGACTTTAATTTACTTGACTTTCGATCCTGTTGTTCAGAGTTATAGTGAGTTTTTCTTTTTACAACCCACAGCGGCAACTTGGACCAAATTCCATCAAATTATGCGACCAAATTCCACCGAATTTGTTTACGGTTCGGCAAGATTCTATTCTTTATCGTCTGTATTAAATATGAATCTTTTGCACTGCAAATTTCAATTTGAATCAATTTAAATTCAAGCTATTTGGTTACAAATGACGTTTCATCGCATTGACGTCAGTAATTTGTACCTACGTTTCGTTTGTTCGCAATGAATACATGTACAATAAAATTGAACTTTTCGAATATCTCATTTCTCCAATTCAAACAGGTGATCCTGCACACAGGGACGCTTGAAATTGTGAATCGTTGTTCTTAAAAAGGAACAGTGACCTTTGAGAATTGTGACGCTTGCACAATGTAAAGTTTTCGGCGGTGTAATAAGTATATTGAATCTGGGGGGAATCTGTGAGCATAGTGCGGACCCAGAAGATGTATGAGTATACTTTATACTATAAAAAGACGTCGCCGCCGTGTCAATATCACAGGGAATCATGAGCAATGATGGGTGAGAACTGTGACCCTATGGAGGTAACTCGAACGGCCGTGGATACCGAGCATACTTGGGGTTGTTCGAAGATGCCCGAGGATACCCGAGGAGGAGGAGTTAGCCGAGGATAACCGGGGGGGGGGGGGGCCTAAGGGCCAAAGGAGGCCCATAAAGCCGAGCGGAACTGAGAAGGCCCTGAAAGGGTCGAAGGGAGCCCAAAAGACCGAGCGGAGCTGAGGAGGCCATGGAATCCGACACGGCGGCGACCTTTGACCTTTGACCTTTGACCTTTGACCTTGAAAATCTATTGGGAAAACAAAAGAATTCTGGGAAAAACCCATGGGGATTACCCATAATTCCCTAGAAAATCTATGGGGAAAACAAAAGAATTCTGGGAAAAACCCATGGGGATTACCCATAATTCCCTAGAATACTGAAAATCTATGGGGAAAACAAAAGAATTCTGGGAATATCCCATGGGGATCACCCATAATTCCCTAGACTGACACGGCAGCGGGGGCGGCAGCAAGGGGGGGGTGAGTGGAGTCGAGGAGGCCATGGAACGTCCGACACGGCGGCGGCGGCGGCGGCGGCGGCGGCGGCGGCGGCGGCGGCGGCGGCGGCGACCTAATTATATAATATAGAAGGATGTATGTATTCATATTTATATGTATTTTATATGTATATACTAGGGTGGTCCAATAAACACAATTTTTTTTATTTTTCAAAGGCTTATCATCTCAAAAGTTTCTTTCAGGTATAGAACAAATTCTCCCAAAAGCGCAGCTCGATATCTCAACTCTACGAGACGCTCAACGATTTTCCGTTTTCCCATATAAATAACATGTGAAAAAATTTTTTTTCTGTTTTTGTCACGTAAAACTCAGATAAAAAATTTCATTCCAATTTTGAAGCACATATTTTCGTAGGAAATTTAATTTTCTACAAAAAAGCTTTGATATCTTTTTCTCGTAATCTTAACAGACAAAAAGTTATCATGCTTTGAAAGAAAAAAAAAATTGAAAAATTGAAAAAAAAAAAAAAATTTGAAGAAATTGAAAAAAATTAAAAAATTAAATTTTCTACAAGAATATGTGCATCGGAATTGTGATAAAAATTTTTTTTCGGAGTTTTATGCGGAAAAAACGAAAAAATTAATCTTTCACGTACATGTTTTTTCGTTTTTTCTGCATACAACTCCGAAAAAAAATTTTAGTTCAATTTCGATACACATCTTCTGATAGGAAATTCAATTTTTAATTTTTTTCCAATTTTTTCAATTTTTTTTTTTTTTAATTTTTCAATTTTTTATTTTTTTTTCAGAGCCTGATAACTTTTGATCCGTTGAGATGACGAGAAAAATACATCAGAGCTTTTTTGTAGAGAATTAAATTTCCTACGAAAATATGTGCATCAAAATCGCAATAACATTTTTTTCAGTGTTTTACGTGAAAAAATCAAAAAAAAAAATTTTTCACGTGTTATTTATATGGAAAAACAGAAAATCGTTGAGCGTCTCGTAGAGTTGAGATATCGAGTTGCGCTTTCAGGAGAATTTGTTTTATACTTAAAAGAAACGTTTGAGATGATAAGGAAAAAACTTTTTTTTTTTGGACCACCCTAGTATATACATATATATATATATGTGTATTCACATTTATATGTATATCTGATATGTAACATACATCTCTCTATATTATAAAGATATCTCGCCGCCGCCGTGTCAGTATTTCAGATTCTTTTGTTTTCCCCAGAATTCTTTTGTTTTTCCTATAATTCCTGGGTTGTCCCAGAATTCTTTTGTTTTCCCCAGAATTCTTTTGTTTTTCCCAGAATTCCTGGGTTTTCCCAGAATTCATTTGTTTTCCCCAGAATTCCTGGGTTTTCCCCAGTATTCCAGATTCTTTTGTTTTCCTGGACCTAGGACCTTTAACCTTTGACCTTTGATATATGTTCGGGAGTCACAAAACAAACACTGGATTTCATGAAAAATGTATATCTCTCTATACTCCGTTCACGGAGAGACGATCCGACCGTCGCGCAGCTTCGAACGGCCTGAGAGTCGGGTGGGGGTAATGGGGCTCGCAACGCAACGCCGTATCTATACGTTTTGGCCCCGGCCCACAATGTGCGCTCTGTAGAAGGTAAAATAGGTGAAATGATTTGAAGATCGCAGTTTCATTGTAACGTAAATATATTTCTACCACTATTCAGTAACTGTATGTCATATTAGTAATACATCTTATATTAGTAATTTCGATAGTTTATAAAAGTAAAATAAAAAAGAGGACATCGTAAATGTAGGAATATGTTTCAGACTATTAAAGACCTTAATTATCAAATGAACCAACGTAGTGTAATTGAATACAATAATTCAATAGTTGTTTTTTTTTTTTTTTTTGTAATTTTTAATCGCTCAAGTCCGAGTCGGAATCACTGTGGGTGTTAACGTCGAAGACCAACGGTTCGGTATTGTCCATCATTCTGTCAGCGATTACGTCGACTTCCCAGAATTTGGCTTCCTCCTGTATCACGTGTCTGATAAAATTGGTCCACTTTGCTGCCGTAACGCGCTCAATTCCATCTTCAAGCAACGTTTTTACGTCGTTGATTTTGAAAGTTGAGTTATGCTTCTTCACGTGGCCTTTTACCATTGACCATACCATTTCGATTGGATTTAGTTCGCAATGATAAGGCGGCAATCTGAGAACCGTTTTATTGTGTTCTTTGGCTTTCTCGTCGATGACATACGTATTGTAATTTTGTTTTATAAAAGAGACCTTCTGCAGTAGCTCAACTTTTAACATGGACATATCAGCTGCTTTGCCTTTGCTCTGCAACCATTCAATGATCGCGTTTTTTCTCCAAGAAGTATTGGGTAATTTTTCGCTCTTTACTGAATGGTATGGAGCGTTATCCATTACAATAACCGCATTGTCTTGAAGCAATGGTAGAACCGTTTCAAACCATTCCAGAAATGTGTCTCCGTTCATTTCATCGTGATAATCCACAGTATTTTTCTTGGATTCGAAGCAAAGAAGTCCGCCCGGTACAAATCCAGCCGTACTTCCGATGTGCAGAACAATCAACCGCTTACCCTTGCCGGAAGGATTAGGCGCTCCAGTTGTCAGCCCTCTGTTGCAACCGGAGTATCAAGGTGTTGCAATCTAGATGTTTGAGCCACACTTTGGCAATACTATGGAATGTGCGAATACAAAGCCTTAGCGCAACCAACAACAAGTGCAGACGCAGCACGACCTCCTTAATGTAATAAATAAGCGATCACCGTAATACTCATGGTCAGAACATCGCGACCAGAAGCAAGACACGTTATATAGAGATTAGTACGATATTAGCAAAGCCTTTGTAAAAACTTCATATATTAAATAAACTTGAATTACTTTGTACGACTGAGTTCCAACTCTTAATTCGACAACGAACCTTCAAATAAATTAAAGTTGTATGAAAGATCTCAGGATCCCGATTACAACAACTGGTGGCAGCGGCGAAGATCGTCGAATCGTGCAAATAAATCAAGTGTCAAGTTTCGAGCAAGTGAATTAAAAGAATAGTGATAGTGGCACCGGAAGTCACCGTGAAATCACATGTCAAAGAAAAGAATAGAACGTTCAGCATCCGTAGACTCTCCGACTAAACCTGAGTTACAAGGAGAAGTAAGCTTTGGGGATAATTCACCTTTGTTTGGCGTACTACCTCCCAGCCAGAGGCACGCCTTGCATTTATCACTGGCTGCAGCAGCACAAGAATCTTCGGAAAAGGAGCGAATGCCATTGAACAAAGACTTGGTGGAAAGACGCATTGCAGAAGGTAAAACCGCGTGGATTCAAGAATTACGAAGAGATCATCTTCTCCAAACCTGTGAGCATCTTGGCATAAACGTAAGCGAAGCAAATACAGTTGACGAACTTCGTGCGGCATTACGCGAATTTGTTAAAAGTAAGACTCGGGAGCAAGTACCACCACAACAGAATCAGAACACAGCAGCGAATCAACCTCCAATCGATATGACCGAAGACACCCCCACCGTGAGACAAGTGCTGAAGGACATCGAGATCTTCGATAGCAGTGACCGAGGAAAGGTTTGTGATTTTATTCGCTCTTGCAAGTATGCACGTGAGATAATACGACCTGTAGATACGGGAAATCTATTGAAAGCTGTTCTGAGCACCCGAATCAAAGGTGCTCCGGCACGAGCTCTAGAATACAAATCAATTGACACCTGGAATGCACTGGAGGAAGAGCTGAAGTCGATGAGCATCGATACACGGACATTAGCTTCGTTACAAGTGGAATTCAGCAGCTGTAGACAACGTCACAACGAGGACGCGAAGTCATATGGAGCACGAGTCGAGAAACTAACTGCACAGGTAATCGAAGTAACGATGAAGGAAGCCGCGGAAGAGGATTCGAAATCGACGCTGGAACGCCAGGTCAGAAAACAAGCTGTCAATATCTTCATCAGAGGCTTGAACGACAAGCTGAGGATATTGGTCAAGAGCCGACGGTGTGAAAATCTTAGAGAAGCCATATCACTCGCGATAGAAGAAGAACGAGATTTAGGCCCCATTCGTGGATCGGATCGGGAACACAATCAACCGCGCAACAGCAGAGAAGGTAACAGAGGAAATAATTGCTATAACTGTGGAAAGCCAGGACACCTTGCACGAGAGTGTCGCTCAGCGAAGACAGGATCCAGTTATCCACAACGATTGCCGACACCAAGTAACTACGTAAGAAAAATTTAGGTAATTTGTCACTTTTGTAAAAAACCAGGGCACGTTATTAGAGACTGCAGAACTAGATTAGCCGAAGAAAATAGACAAGGCTACGAGAGGAATCGGGGACCTCCTAGAAGAGAGGAACGGGTCCAGCCAGGTCCTTCTAGAGACGCCAGCAGGCGAGACGAAGAGACTCCGGGAAACGAGGAACAGGCGCGGCGGACAGGCAACCGTATCGCGTCGTACCAGTAAATTGCCTAATAAACGGATCTAAACAGAAAAACCACGCAACGATCAAGGCAGATGAATTCAAGACGAGACACGGAACTATGCTATTAGATTCAGGAGCTGAGGTAAGCTTAGTAAAAGTTGGAAAAATTGACGGCGAAGTTATGGCTGAAGACGGTGTGATCACGCTCAGAGGAATAGGCGGAACACCGGTTACGACCTTGTGTAAGGTCACGTTGAATATAAGGGTTGGTGATAGGCACATATCGCACCTTTTTCACGCAGTTAAAGATGATTTTCCACTACGAGCAGACGGTCTCTTAGGAGGCGACTTCCTCGAGAAGCATGACGTCGAGCTTAGATCTGGGAAATACGCAAGATTGTACGGAACTACATGGAATTTAGGAGCCACAGGAGCTCACATATCGCTTGAACGAAGAAGCGAGAAGATAATCCGTGCAAAGACACGCGATGACGCGGAAGGCATCGTCGAAGGAATCGAGTTACAGCCAGGAGTATACCTAGGGAGTTGCATCACCAACGCAGTCGACGGTGAGTGCAAAGTCAGCATTTTGAATACGAACGATTATAATGTAGAACTGGAACAGCCGTGTGTACAAATAGTAGCACTAGGCCAAGAGCACACAGATATGACGCAAGTGTATGCATGCCGGACGATGACACCGAGTAACGCGAGCCGAATGCAACAGCTGAGAGACAACCTACGTACGAGTCATCTGAATCGAGAAGAAAAAGAGAGCTTACTGGATATTTGTGAAGAATTTCATGATGTATTTCACTTAGAAGGAGACTATCTGGGTTACACGAACGCAGCTAGTCACAGAATTACTACAAATCCGGATATTGCGCCAATAAATGTAAGACCTTATAGACTTCCAGAAAAACACAAGCAGGAGATAAACGAGCAGGTAGATAAAATGCTTGCCGACGGAATAGTCAGACAAAGCAAAAGTCAATGGAACGCACCACTGCTAGTGGTACCAAAGAAGGCGGACGCATCAGGAAAAACAAAGATGAGAGTCGTAGTTGACTTCCGTAAGGTGAACGAGGTTACTGTAGGAGACTCCTTTCCACTGCCTAATATCACGGAAATATTGGACCAGTTGGGTAAGGCAAAATATTTCTCTACATTAGATCTAGCATCAGGATTTCACCAAATTCCAATGGAAGAAGAGGATAAGTGCAAGACGGCATTTTCCACTTCACACGGTCATTACGAATACAATCGCATGCCTTTTGGACTGAAGAACGCACCCGCTACGTTTCAACGATTAATGAATACTGTACTTTCAGGAATACAAGGCCTTAGATGTTATGTCTATCTCGACGATATTGTCATACATGCTCCTAGTTTGCAGGAACATAACAAACGACTGGAAGAGGTACTGGAACGCTTACGACAGAATTCATTGAAGCTACAACCTGACAAGTGTGAGTTTCTGAGGAAAGAGGTTAACTTCTTGGGACACGTCATCACTAGAGACGGGATAAAAGCAGATCCAGAGAAGATCCGAGCAGTAGAGGAATTTCCAATTCCAAAGACTGTAAAAGATGTTCAAGGATTTCTGGGTTTGGCCGGATACTACAGACGATTCATACAGAATTTCTCAAGTTTAGCAAAACCGCTAACACATTTGCTGAAGAAAGAGGTAAAATTTAGATGGACTTCGAGGGAACAAGAGGCTTTTGAAAATTTGAAGAAGACGTTGACGACAGCACCAATTCTACAATATCCAGATTTCGAACAACCGTTCATCGTGACGACAGACGCATCCGACAAAGCCATCGGAGCAGTCCTGTCGCAAGGCATAATAGGAAGTGACTTGCCAGTAGCATACGCAAGTAGAACTCTAAATTCAGCAGAAGGAAATTACAGCACCACGGAAAAAGAATTATTGGCCATAGTCTGGGCAGTTAATCATTTCAGACCGTATGTATATGGTACCAGATTTAAGATTGTTACAGATCACAAACCACTCACATGGTTATTCGGAGTCAAAGATCCAGGATCACGACTCATGAGATGGCGACTGAAGCTGGAAGAATATGACTACGAGATCGAGTACAAAGCAGGCAAGGCTAACACCAACGCAGATGCCTTGAGTCGCATGTACGCAGTGACCAGAAGTCAACAGAAAGAAGAAGATGAATCGAACAACCGAGAACAAGAATATTCGGAGGAAGATCGGAACAGGATCATCTATGAGTATCACGACACACCATTAGGAGCACATCAAGGAGTTAATCGAACGATCGAAAGAATTCGGTTAAAACACGATTGGCCAGGATTACGGAAGGACGTCGAAGAACACATCTCGAGATGCGAGAATTGCCAGAAGAACAAACTTAGCAAGAAGACGAAGGCACCAATGGTCATCACCGACACTCCAAATCAACCGTTTGAGAAATGTGCATTGGATATCGTAGGACCACTGACAGAAACGGAACAAGGAAATAAATATATCCTCACGTTTCAAGATTGTCTAACCAAATTCAGTAAGGCAATACCCATTCCGAACCAAGAAGCTAACACTGTAACCAAGGAATTTGCGACCAGGATCGTATGCGAACACGGAATACCACAGAGAATACTCACCGATCAAGGTACGAACTTTTTGAGTAACGTTTTTAAAAATACCTGTAAACTGTTAAAGATCGACAAGATTCAAACGACGGCCTATCATCCTGAATCCAATGGAGCCTTGGAACGTTCACATAGGACGTTAGCTGAATACCTGAGACACTACATCAATGAGGAACAGAGCAACTGGGACGAATGGTTACCATATGCTATGTTTGCATATAACACGACGCCCCACACTGCAACGAGATTTACGCCATTCGAGCTGGTGTATGGGCACCCAGCTGAACTACCAACATCGCTGAAGAAGGATCCAGAAACGACGTACACCTATGACGCTACGCACGAGAACTACGAGAGAGATTGCGAGCCAGCAATCTCATAGCCAAAGAAAATCTGCAACAAGCCAAAGAGAGGTCAAAAATCGAGTACGACCGACGAACCAAAGAAAAAGGGTTCAAGGTTGGCGATAAGGTACTCCTGTACGACGAAACTATACGCAGAGGACGATCGAAGAAGCTATTATCTCAATGGATCGGTCCTTACACAATTTTAGAGGTAAATTCAGAAGTAAACTGTACCATAAAGGTAAAGAAGAAAACTCTTAGAGTACATGTAAATCGATTGAAACCTTTTATTGAATAATATAACTTGAGTATGAAATTTGAAACAACTCAGCTGATAGAAAAATGATATAGTAAATTAATTATACTAACCTAGCCTAAGAAACGATTATATAAAAAATATGTTAACGGGATACACTATGTAAACTACTAACCTAGATATAGCATAATAGGCAAGCGTACGCACAACGACGCAAGCCAGCAGATTTGTCTGATTTCAGAAGAAAATCCTAAGGGCTTTTCTCTCTAAGGGGGGAGGGATGTTGCAACCGGAGTATCAAGGTGTTGCAATCTAGATGTTTGAGCCACACTTTGGCAATACTATGGAATGTGCGAATACAAAGCCTTAGCGCAACCAACAACAAGTGCAGACGCAGCACGACCTCCTTAATGTAATAAATAAGCGATCACCGTAATACTCATGGTCAGAACATCGCGACCAGAAGCAAGACACGTTATATAGAGATTAGTACGATATTAGCAAAGCCTTTGTAAAAACTTCATATATTAAATAAACTTGAATTACTTTGTACGACTGAGTTCCAACTCTTAATTCGACAACGAACCTTCAAATAAATTAAAGTTGTATGAAAGATCTCAGGATCCCGATTACAACACCTCGCAGAAAGGCATCCTTCTTGGATTTTACTGTTGTGTCTGTCCAAACCTTCGAAGACACGTCACCCGCGTTGACCCAAGTTTCGTCTAAGTAATATATCGGACGTCCTTCCTCTCGAAATTTTCGGATTGACCTCAAGTAGTTTCGTCTCCAGAGGATAAGGTCATCCCTTTCTGTAAGGATGCTCCTTCGTTGACGAGAGACGTAAGTGAAATTGAGCTCCTTCAAGAATTTCCAAAAGTTCGTGCGTTTGAAATTCGGTAGGTTTTCGTCATTATTAACAGCACACAGAACGTCACCTAACGAGGGCAATTTTTTATCCATGTAAAATTCATGGACTTTTCTTCGAATAGCATTTCTATTGAATTCGTCAACAAATTGATTGAGGGCAGTACGATGCTTTGTGTTAACTGGCGATTCAACACTGCCAGTCCTTTCGTGATGCAGCAACGTCTTTTTTATACTGGCTTCACCAAACCCAGTCTTTTTCGATATTATCGTATGTGCCTCCGTTTTTGAGATTCGAGGGTTCTCTACCTTGAGATCCTTATAAAGATTCACAAATATGAGACGTTCCTGTTTGTGAATGATCTGTACCAAGTGGATAACGAAATTATTCCAGAGTTAATACAATGTCGAGCGACAACTAATAATTTTTGTGTATACATTGAATTACCTGGCCTGGTTTATTTTTTCGCTTCGGAGATAATGGGGGTATTTCCTCATCCATATTCTCTGCCATCGTATCACGGAAGGAAATTTGTCGGGTATATCACTATGCCAGTATGGGCGTGAAGACCATACCGTATGGTATCGACGATTTTTATTCATTTCAATAGTTTGGTCAACAGACTTTTATTCAGAAGTTTTTTGTACATTTACCAGAAATTATGAGCAAGGTGTCATTGAGTTCGGAAAGGCATTCAGAAGCTTTTCGAAAGGGTCCCAAAAAAAATTGCAAAAGTTAGAAACAATTTAGTAAAAAAAAATAGGGGGAGTTCGGTTTTGTGCGAATATCTCAAAAACTATTTAAGATATTTAAAATCGCGAAAAGGATCCTAAAAGAGCAGAAAATTTCCTATAAAAAAGTCCCAACTCCCCAAACTCTACAACCAATTTTTATAATTTTAATTGTGCGGTGAAAAAAGGATTAAAACGCGCCCGCGGCCGCCGCATAACCCATATTTAGTTCTTTTTTCACTGCACAATTAAAATTATAAATATTGGTTGTAGAGTTTGGGGAGCTCAGACTTTTCCGTATGAAATTTTCTGCTCTTTTAGGATCTTTTTTGCGATTTTGAATATCTCAAATAGTTTTTGAGATATTCGCAAAAAACCGAACTCCCCTCTTTTTTTTACTAAATTGTTGATAACTTGTGCAATTTTTTTCGGCCCTCTTTGGGACACTTTCGATAAGTTTCTATAAAAAAAAAAAAACATTCGAATGTTTGAAATTGACTCGGGGCCCCTTTGTCGGCTGTAGCCGGGTCTGCTCAGCTGTACGACCCGCTTGGCGACATGGAGGGAGTAAAATGGGCGGAGCGTTGGGCGGGATCTGACCGAACCGGACGAGTTCTGTTTCGATCTGTGGATCGTCTCTCCGTGAACGGAGTTTATATTATAAAGATATCTCGCCGCCACCGCCGCTGCCGTGTCAGTTTTCCAGGGAATTCTGGGTTATATTCCACCTAACCTAACCAACCTAACCAAACCCTACCTAACCAACCTAACCAAACTTAACCCAACCCAACCTAACCTAACCTAACCTAACATAACCCAACCTAACCCAACCTAACCCAACCTAACCCAACCTTACCTAACCCAACCTAAGCCAACCTAACTCAACCTAACCCAACCTAACCTAACCCAACTCATCTAAGGGTATCTCGGGTATCCTCGGGTATCCTCGGGTATCTTCGGGTATCTTCGGGTATCCTCGGGTATCCTCGGGTATCTTCGGGTATGTGTGAAAATCTTGGATGAAGGTCGTATAGAAGAAAAAACATCAGTTGACGTTTCGGTCCTGATGAGGACCCTCCTCAGAAGCGAAAATTTATTAATCTGAAAAGGTATACAGATACTAAGGGTGATTCCAAAAGTAAAACTAAACCTATAGACAAGTGTATAGATTATTAGAAAGAAGTCATAAATAATAATTCCTACCTTAAAACATAATAGGCGGTAACAGTTTGAAATCGCGTAGCGAAACGGACCCACAATGCGGTAACGGCTTAACAGATACAGCTAGGCTGGATAAGCGGTATAAAGGCTATCAAAAGAGCCCACTTCTCCATTATAACAGTTGGAGAGCGATTTGAATAGCGGCAAGGCAGAACCGTGTCCGTAGTAGGCATAGACCAGATGAAAACTAGAAGGGACTCTCTGTGGCGGAAAGGCAGGCCGGAGTTGGATCAATCGTGAGAGTAAGATCGACGTTAGAATCAATAGTGAGACAGACGGTAAGGAATAATTTTTTCTAATAGCTTCTATTTCAATTTACCAAAGTTCAGATCTAAGTTTAAACAACACCTCATAAAATTCCGGTTATTTATACTGAACCTAGAGATCAGTGATGCACATGCATCTATAGTTACACTTAATAGACGTATTGACCTTCTAAGGAAATCTATTGTACAAGATCTACCTGAGCGAATGGCTAACAAGTTCTTTTCCACACAGAACAAACATCTTGGTGCTATTTTTGAAAAGCACAAAGCCTCTAACATTAAGAAATTAACAAGACTTCTTGACCAGGTCAAAAAGTGCGAACTTTCGAAGAACAAGATACACAATAATTGGGTGGTTAATCTTAGCGACATTCCCATTCTTGACAACGTTAGTGAAATCATTCAACTAGGTCCTAAATTTGGTTTACCTTTTAACAATAGATCTATCCCGAGTAAACGACTAGTAGCACAGTTTGAATCTGAAATTTCCGCTATTCCCTCTGAACGGAGGAATAAAGCCCGGTTGGACTTCACTAACACAATCAAACGTTTCAAGAACCAGTCTTTCAAAAACAATAACTTCAATCGTCTTGCTGATAATATCGCTCAAACCAGGACCTTCCGCTTATCTCATCCTGAACTAATGTTTGTCAAGGCTGATAAAGGCAATACTACAGTAGTGATTTCTAGACCTGTATATATGAGGAAAATGATGGAACAGCTTTCTGACACCAACACGTATAAAGTAGTGAAGTTTGATTTAACTAGAACTCTAGAGGACGAGATTTCATCTCTAGCCTCTGGTTGGTTGAACAAAAAATTCATCACTAAAGCTTGCAAGTTCTCCATAGCCAAGCGTGACTGCGTACCCTGGCGGCTTTCGGTTTGCGTAGAATATACGCTGTATGTACCCGATAAATACGGTATGCGTATGATGACGGTAGTACGACCGTATCTGAACGTTGTTGTACCGAATAAAGACGGTAGATTTGCGCCCAAAATGAACAAAGTTTAAACCGTATATATACGTGACTATACCATATTAAAACCGTATATGCTTCAGTTAAAGTACGGATAAAGTACGTATAAAGTACGGATAAAAACGATATAAGGTTTGCAACCATGACGTATAATCTACCACATTTATACGGTGTATATCGAGTCAAATTTTGTCGTCCATTAAACGTCATCTATGAATCACGTACTTCTGCATAGTTATTTAAATTCTTATTGAATACGGAATGCGAATTACCGTGTTGGCCCGAATTTAAGTCGACCCCCAATTTTTGAATTCCGATTCCGAACTTTTTTTTTATCTAAATATAAGTCGAATTTCAGGAGAAAATTACCTATCATCACAGGTGGATATTTATTGATAATAATGCATTTTTTTGAAAATACATTGCATAATTCAACTTCAACCAAATAAATGCAACTTGAACTAAATATCTCATCAATAATTTGTTTATTTCAACTTTAGACTAATGCCTTCGGAAAAAAATTGAAATTCGAATTTTCGAATATGCATTCCATTGCTATATTATTATACGATTTTCAGTCGATAATGCAAATCCCTTAAAAAGTCCTGGATGATAGTCGAGCCCGAATATAAGTCGAGTACGGTCTTGGAGGGTAAAATCGGTTACCAAAAACCTCGAGTATATTATAGCTTATACGGTATATCGTTAAGTTAGAGGATAGATAAATACATAGTCGGGTTCATTGACACGTTCATTTCGTGAAAGATATTATAGGCGTCACAACCAAAAAATACTTACAAGGTGAAAAAATATTTATTCAATAATATCATATATCAATATTTACAGAGGGCTTGCGAGTAACTAATTACAGCGAGGAGAACGAGTACGCAGAGTGTCTGCCCCTATAGTCCAAATTATATACATAATATATACAGTAATAAAAAAAAGTAATAGTAAGAAGTAATAAAAAAAAAGCACCCTAATACAGTAAACATATAACAATAGACCTGCGAACTTTCGAACACTGATAGAAAGGTTCAGTTATTATTAACGAGGCTCGTTAACTATTAACGAAGGGCAGAGTTCGATACGAACAAATGAATATTGGTTAATAGTTAACGAATCCATATTTCAGAGGAATGAATCGGCAAAAAATGTCCAACTGAATGGATTCGCTAACAATAACTAAACCTTTCTATCAGTGAATAGATTACACATCTCTGCGATTCTATAATCTAGGTTTGCAACATATTGTTAAAAAATGCGGTCGCAATGAAAATATGAGTTAATTGTAGGTTCCCATGGAAAATAAAGTGAACCAAAGCGAAATTAAATGAATCAAGAAAAAGGGATGTATTCTGAAATACACGTCTGCACTAATTATTAGCTAGAGCAAGCCTGGCTTGTTTTACAATAATAGTTGTTGACGCAGCAACCGTAGTTCTTATATTTTAAGAGACGCTTTTCCGTGTAGGCTACCAGATAGCTGCAAGTTATTTACATCGAGGGTGGTTTTACGCATGTAACAATATTTTATGAAATGTTGTGTCATGTCGACATAACATCTATGCATACAAAAAATTTGTATAATTGACCAATAACGTGGTAGTTTATTCACAATAGACAGTGGGTAAATCGTCGAATACGATGAAATGGATAATTGTACACTAGGGTGTGCCAAAAAAAACAATTCAAACGCGCATGAAGATTTCGGTAGAGCATCTCAAATAGAATATCTCAGCCAAATATGAGCTCTTAATATCGATATTCAGAACTGCCTATTTCAGTAACTAAAATTAGTAACTGAAATTATTAATTAAAATAGGCAGTTCTAAATATCAATATTAAGAGCTCATATTTGGCTGAGATATTCGATTTGAAATGCTCTACCGGAATGTTGATGCGCATTTGATTTTTTTTGTTTGGCACACCCTATTGTACACAAAGCCTTCCAAAGACAGAGTCGAAGCGAAAAAAATTATTTCGAGAGTGGGAAACTAACTATATAAGAAGAGCAACAAATCGGCTGTGGCTCATTATCAGAGAATCATGGTGCGAGATTATCAAATAAATTCAAACGTACAGCGAACAAATCTTCCGAATCAGAATTCTAAATGTAGTGTATGACATACATCTATATATGTTTATCATTCGATTGACACAGACGGTTACAAAAAAAAATTAGATTACGATTAATAATATCCTATTCTCACAATTCCAATGTAAATAATATCAAAATAAATAAGCACGTATATATGAACATAGATCGGTATTTTACATAAATAAGCGAAATCACTCATCAACGTTAAGATTTTATACAACTGAAATTAGATGGACATAACAGATGGACTTCCAATATATAATAGCTGTTGCTCATTAATTAATCAGTCTCCCAACAGTTTGATAGAGCGTACACATACGAATGTTCATTTGTTTTAATACGAATAGCCGGCTGCATGGCTTTCATGTCAGTGATGCATATAATCTCATCAGATAGTGAGACTTTGTGGATATGGCGGGTGTTAAATGCATATCCCACCCATGTGAAACGGTTCAAAAACATGACAGCACGTTCTTCTTCCTCATCTGGAAATTTAGCAATATGTAATATTAAGCCAAATTCTTCGTCTCCGAACATAACTACCGAATCGCACATTCTCCCACGACGTTCAACGTCATAAGACGCGTATCGTATACCGTTGAGTCGTAGCGCACGGTAGCAAGATAAAATAGTCGGCTCAAAACCTTCGGCCAAAAGTAACTGACGCTCAACTGCTGTGGGTTCACGTTGCACACATCGACCAGCCGTGATGACTTCGGCTTGATCGCCACCGTCATATCGCTTCGTTTTCAACATCCTCATTATCAGGCTTCGAGCTTCGGGTGACATACGATCGTCAGTAACTGCAGAGGAGACGAAGCTTTGCATCAGGAATCTCGAGGCAATTTGATTCACCCTACCATGTGGACTTGTAATTCTGTCGATAATTTTTTTGTTCCACGACTCGAATACAAATGCTGAATGCGTCCAAATGGGGCCCCAATCCCTAACACAATCGGTTATATGCGTCATCAGATGAATATTAAACGACATGTTTTGCAAACCGAAATATACTTCAAATTGTTGGACATATTTTTTCAATAAATCTTCAGTGCGGCCTAATTGTTCCGGCGTTACGGAATCACCGTTGACATAGTGGATTGCCTCGGATTTTTATCCACTTTTGTGCCATATGCTTCACATATTTAATACGAAGGATATCTATCAAACACGCTGGCGCATAACCTAGCCAATTCCGCCATTCCGAAGCCTTCCATTGCTTCCAACTGGTTATACTCCTCGTAGCACGAGATCGGCGCGTTGGTGGTCTAATCGACACGAGTCGTTCATCGATGAGACGAAGATCGTTCGGGCTTCCGATATAATAAGGCTTATCCACAGACTCCACAAGTAAGCGAAGATGTTGTTTCACAACACCCAGAAAAACAGCATGCATACTGTCGACTACAGTACCGCGGCATACATCGTAGCAATGCAACGCTGTCACACACGAAATTCCCTTCATTCCACGAACTGTTCTGTTAGTATGAAGAGCTTCGCGCATATCAGCCGTTACTTCATCGTGAGTACGAAGGTGTCCGTAACTCTGTTCCACAGGATACACGAACTTACCAGGCCCACAGCTATGACCAACGGCGTAGCAATGCAAGCATCCATTACGACCGTTGAACTGCATCATGCGGATCAAACTCGCTCTGGCCGGAGAATCAACGCATCCTATTACAGCAACAAACTTGGATGTCACTTCCAAATCTTCGGATGGCTTCCATGTTATGCCATCATTGTACAATTTTTTCATTTCAACGACGAAAGGGTTCAAAAGTTGATTCAACACAGGATGTGTATCGTCCACGTATATACCACAGAGCAGCATATGTCTTTTCCGCATGTGGGGCGGTAGTTCATTGATCTGGGCATAAATGGGCCATGCACTAGTACTCGACGACTTCGACACTTTGCAGCCATCTGTATTAAAAGTCAATGAAAAGTTGTTCGGATTTTCCAGGAAATTTCCAGGAGAACACAGGTTCTGATACGCTTCGCCATCGTATATATCCTCCAGAGCATTCAAATTTTTTCTTCGCCTACGAAATCGATACTGCAGAGATTCATGGATATTCGGTATAGAAAACACTTGCTTGATTTGTGAGTCAATGTCGAGTTGTAAAAAGTACCCCAAATAATCACCTGGGTCGTCAGGACCACATGCCTGGCAAAGACATGTCTTCTCCAAAAATGTTTCTCCCAAATATCCCTCGCATTTTCGACAGTAGTAATGCCGTTTCATGGTCGCAGTATTCCGGCATAATACTTTCCAAAATGTATCCTTTGTTTTTGGTAAATAGTTCTGCTGATGTGAGTCGGACGTCCATCTGATAATATCCAACGTCGCTTCGTACGATAATTTATGCCTTACTGATAATGTTATAATAGCTAGTAAATGATCTCGCACACTCACGTGAGGCTTTCCTCTCAGCGGCAAAGCCCATCGTAACGAATTGTCGATAGTGTAACAAACCTCAGCACCCGCACCCGCACCCTCAACGTCACTCAAAATATCGTCTCTATTATCAGAATTATTGTCGTTCTCAACAACATCGTCACCTTGATTATCGTCTTGATCATCATCTTGATCATCGTCTTGATCATCGTCTTGATCATCGTCTTGATCATCGTCTTGATCATCGTCATTGTTATCAGCGAACCTATCGTCAGCGTCGCGTATATTACCCGCTCCGGTAGGATGAAGAATTCCGACATCTTGGTCGTAACCCACGTCAGAAACGTTTTCCTGCTCCATTCTGCACTCGTCGTCAGATGATGTATTATCCTGCAATACAAGCGTCTTATTCTCGTTTCTCAGAAAAAAAAAAATTAACAGTGCAAATCAACTGTGTGCCTTAATGAAATACCTATGAGTTCCGCGGAATCAGTAAAAAAGAAAAAACTGGTCCATGGCGGGTGACTATACACGAAACATTTGTACACAGCTGTCTAATAATTTCGATTATAATTATATATCCTGCATTGTACCTGGCCAAAATTTTCTGGTATTGAAGATCCAACGCACTTACCTCACCGCTAAGTAAACCGGGTGGAAACTGATTACGCAACCCACTACGCAGGAACAACTCGCCGTATTGTTTTAATCTCTTCTTGTTACGTCTATACGTAGCCTGCCGTTTCTTCAGATCCATGTTGATAATGTGGAATCCGAAACAACAACTTGAAAATGTTATCAGAAGCAGAAATTGGCGGACGGACGTCAAGAATATTGCGATATGACACAAATAACAGTGGCCGAACAGAAGCGAGTGGCACGTTTTATTAGAGGCCAATGTCATTAATCGGTCGTCGTCAAATAGGGTTTATATGAATAACATGAAGACGATATCATGACAACGGTTCAACGTAGCTCATACGTTACAAACTGCAACAAACAAGTGAACAGACATCTATAAGAATAATAATAATAATAATAATATAATAATCTTAATCGTAACACGCTCGTATAGGTATATCACATCTACATATTAAGATATGAATATGATATATTTAACTGCGAATATCTCTGATATCGAGTCCATGCTTAAATAGTTTATACAATATGCAATTTTTACGTTATAGCAAACAAGAGTTTAGCACAGTGACACACAGCGGCAAAGCTGCCCGTCATACTATATGTTAGATACGAGTAATGCGTCCGGGTAAAACAAGCTTATAGTTATTAGTCAGGGTCTAAACACCCAAACGTATTCCACGCACCCGATAATAGTCAAACAAATAATTATCTCACTGACTGCCGCAGTGACACGGCTAACAACCAATTTATTCAGAATACAAGTCAATACAAAATTAAACTAATTATGACCCGATAGCGGTGCTAGTGGGGTGTACCACGTAGAGCCTTCTAATAATCGAAAATAGGACGTCTTGTCTTTCTTGCTGTTGCAAAGAGAATGCCTGGAGCACCCTGAGTCTCCACTTCAAAAACCTAGGCCTCTACGTGATACAATCCACTCGTGGTATATGCACCACCCACCACCACCGGGGGAGGTTCTTCCCAAAACGCACTCATTGAGTGGTATCTGCTCTGCAACGATGCAGCCCGATCCCTTGGCACCTTGCACTTGAGGTTGCATAAACATTGACCAGGAATTGAGAGCGTTGTTTAAAACTGAAGCTCTGTTCAAGATCTTAATTTTCACGGCGATGCGACATATATATGGGCTTTTCCATGCGAACTGCGCTGACGATCGACATTTTTGATTTCCTCATTTTTTTTTTTTTACATTATGATTGCTGTCGATAACTGAGGAATATATACCAATTTTCAGTTCTTAATCTGAATTCGTTTTCTCGTTATAAATGTACAAACGGACTAAATTAAGTGTTTCCGTTATTTTGCCATTAGACACGCGATTTGTTGCCGTTAATAACATTATTTTACGCCTGGAAAATACGTCGATGCATCCTCGATCCAACGAGAGACCCAGCTGAACTATATACTTCTTATACAGATCTATGAGACTCACTATTCTAACGAACTATCTCGCTCTACCTCTCACTTGCTCGTTCACTCAGTCTCGCTTTCAGGCTGTCTGTGCCGGAAAGAGTCCGACTCAACGCTATAGCTCTTTCTTTATGAGCCGATTGTACAGGCTCGTTAAGGCAGCGGTAACGAGTGCAAGCGAGAGAGCAGGAGCTAGAGTGAGATAGCTCGTTAGAATGGTGAGACCGGGACAGACAGAGAGGCGAACGGCTCTCTTATACGGCGCGATGTCCTGTACTGACTGAATCGATGTTTTCAGAAAATGAGTACAATCTGTGGTCGAGATGAACTCACTATTGAATATACGATATGACATTTAACAAATGTATATGGGGTGCCAGATCACCGAGCCTTTTCACCCGACCACTTGAGATTTTTTTTTTTTTTATACGTAATGGTAGTATAGATGAATATTAACGGGATATCCTACTGTACAATTTTCAAAACATAACAATTTTTCCTGTCTTCAACAAATACTTTGAAATGTCCAGAATAAATTATTTGCAATAGATGTTCGGAGGATTTTTCACGTTATAGCATTTGTAGCGAACAAAGAATTTGACGCGCAGGTGGACAACGAACCCAGGCCGCCTGCTTAAACGCGTTTTTCTCGAAGCTATGTTTTATAAACCCGTGTACAGTAATGTTCATTAATGGGTTCCCAGTGGCTAACTGTTTTTTTCGGACTTTTTCCGAAACGAGACTCCATTCTAGTCGTATTTGATGTGCCGATAGCCGAAATTATAATAATAATAATTATGACCCCTTATAATAGTAATATAATATTATTTTATTGATGGTATCCGAAAAAGTCCGAAAAAAACAGTTAGCCACGGGAACCCATTAATGAACATTACGGTACATGAGAAATACTCTCCATACTTCTGTTGATCGCGACAGAATCATACAGCGGCAACGTGGGTTCCCGAATATAGGTACCATTTCAAATGACGAGCAATCGCGGCAACGCCGCACGTGCTTGACAACCAATTTTCTACTGGTGCTTACAATGAATGATCTGACAAATTGCAATAACATAATAATGAACAATATAAACGCATATATCTAAACATGCTTACCTGGAGATGTAGATTTCGGTGGCGATACTCACGTATATACGCAGTTCAATTTATAAGTCAATTTTTCGTTATCACGTATTTGATATTATTATGGCATTATCGATCGACCCAACCGGCTGATATTCTCGATCACTGATCAGTCGAGGGTAGCGGTGTTGCCAACCGTGACATCACCGTGCGCGTTGCATAATTTCAGCTTCATAAGTTTGTTTCACGGTGAGTATATATTCCAACGCAGCCATTTTAAAAATGTTATTCAATCATGTAATCGAAATGAAACATATATCGGTAATTATACATAATTATTGTAGTCCGAGTCGAAGATCCAGACACAATGTTAATGCGACACGAATTACCTTTTATCGTGATTACCTATTTGATAGTAAATACCTTTGAAAGTAATTATCTTTTATATGGTAATTCATATTTCACGGCGCTGAACTTGGATGCCTTTAAGACAGTACAACAGTAATCTGTGACTGTATTGTACGGAAGCCGGGTAGGTTCATTCCTGCGGACTGTGTATGTCGATGTACCTAAACGCACTCATGCTGATATACACTGTCGGCGTGACGTCACTTCTCATCCTCTTTGTACCCTCGCTATTTTAAAATTCGAAATATTGGTCTTTAGAAATGTTGACCCCCACCCTATACAGCGGGTGACTTTATACATTCATATTTCATACATTATACTTATTCAGAGTAAAAATTATCAGAAGACATTTTCGAACTCAAACTTTCGTGATGAAAAGTGACGTCACGCCGACAGTGTATATCGGCATGAGTGCGTTTAGGAACACCGACATACACAGTCCGCAGGAATGAACCTACCCGGCTTCCGTACGGCTCGGTGTCTAGTCAGACCTCTGCGTGTGCGTGATCCAACGGTCGACACGTGGTGAGTGGCGCGTTCGGTGATTCAGTCACACTGTTGCTGGTGTAGCTGCTGCCTCGACCATGGAAGCGGTAAGTCGCTATTATAATTATATATAATACATATCTATTAATATTTTCCTCCAAAGGGTGATAATATCATTATTAGTTTGTAATTCCTTCTATAATATCGCGATATGTAGATATCAATGAGTGTTCATGGGTATTATTCCGGCTGTAAAACGTATTCAATGCCGTGGCGTCGTTCGTGAACACGTGCATGCCATTATACGTAGAATGAGGGAAGTCGGGTTCACGAAGGTATATACAGATATTAGTGTTGTGAATAACGTCGGATTGATATTAGTAATACGAATAAATTGAACCCTATCATGTAATTATATAATATAATTATATACTAGAATTATATAGTTGCGATATTTATGTACATTGTATTCATATCGCCCGTTGGGTGGGATAACTTGTAAGTCACCTTCAACGCGTTCGGACTTGTTGATTCACTACAAACGGCTTTCTTCGCAACAGTATTTTCTAAACATCGGTTTTAACAGAGCTGCGGTTATACCGATTGTTGATTTTTTATTCAATTTCTTCGTCGTATTTTTTTTTTCATTTCGTTTTTTTTTCTTATTCCAGTTTTGTTTTCAATTTTTGTTCCTTCTCTCTATCCTCAAAGCCCTCAACTTTTTTTCTCATTTACTTTTTCTATTTTTCTCTTTACCCTCAAAGCCCTCGACTAATTCTTTTCGTTTTGATATTTCTGTTTTTCTTCATGACCTCCAGCGAAACAAATATTGTCTAGTCATAGACGACAAAGATTTGAAAAAAATCGTGCCTGTGCGCAGCCTACGGGTACGAGAGGCAAAAGATAAATCGTGGCGAATCGCTGATGCAGCAAGTTTAAGTTCCAGAGTACCAATGGAAATATGTCTTCAGCAAGATGGCAATATTCGAAAGCCCATTGCTAGCGTGTTGGACATCGGTAAGTTGTATACAAGTCCTAAGTGTTGCAGGTGTAGTGTGAAGACAGGATTTAGTTTCTTTATATTGGGTTAGTTTAATTTATTCAACGGAGACAATAGAAGTATTACATGGTTATACACGGCTTTATATTCGTTACATTACATGTTTCTAGCGGGGCTAAGAAGAACATGAACTATATATATTATAGAAGGCTAAAACTAGCTTGTATGTTATTGTCTAACTTATGAGTTAGATTAATGGCTTATTCCTTTTTTCCAACACTGGCCCTTAAGCCAATAACTTTATCTTAACAGTTTTACATGATTAATCCTAATAATTTTTTTTTTTTTTTTTTTTTTAGACTTACATGTCAGAGTATACCTAGACTCTTTGTTAATGATATGTGTTTAGGTCCATTTAGAGCCTTTGTACAAATATCAGCTATCATCTCGTTTGTAGGCATATATTGAAGAATGATTTCATCCTTTTCGATCATTTCCCTGATAAAATGATAGCGAACATTTATATGCTTAGTACGAGTATGACATACCGGGTTGTTAGCAATCTTTTGTGCGCTTTGGTTGTCATTGAATAATATTACTGCGCCCTGATTACCAATAATTTCGTATAGGAAATTCTTTAGATGAATTGCCTCTTTAGCAGCTTCAGACACTGAAATGTACTCGGCTTCTGTTGAAGACAAAGCAGTTGTTTTTTGTTTTTTACAAGACCAAGATATTGCTGCGTTAGCATATTTGAAAACATATCCACTATATGATTTTCTATCTATAGGGTTGTTTGCCCAGTCGGCATCTGCGAAACCTGTAATTTTGTTATCCCCTTTTCTATAAATTAACTCTTTATCTTTGGTTCCTTTTAAGTACCTTATTACTCTCTTAACGGCTATCCAATGCTCTTTCGTGTGATTTACATTAAATTGACTCAAGTATGAAATGGCATAGGCAATATCAGGTCTAGAATTTACACAAAGGTACATCAATGACCCAATGGCGCTTTGGTATGGTACATCAATGTTTTCGTTTACGTCTTTTGCAACATCAAGTCTAACATTTGCGTCCATAGGACTATTTACAGGCTTAGCATCTATCATTTCAAACTTCTTTAGAATATCTAGAATATAATGCTTTTGATTTATTCTTATTTCGTGCTTTGACCTATTACGTGTAACTTGCATACCCAGACAGTGCGTTACCGCTCCTAGATCCTTCATTTTGAATTTATCATGCAGCTGGTTTTTTAACAGCTGTGCTTCTGCCCTATCGTTATAGAACAGAAAGAAATCGTCCACGTACAAGGCTATTATTACCCCGATTCCGTTATCAAATTTCATATAAACACATGGTTCATGCTTTGAATTTTTATATCCCAATTTGATTAGAACATTGTGTGCTTTTATGTTCCAGTCACGAGCTGCTTGTTTTAAACCATATATTGAACGTTTAAGTAAGCAAACTTTATCCTCGTGTCCTTCGATATCAAATCCTTCGGGCACCGACATATAAATCTCTTCTTTCAGCTCACCGTTAAGAAATGCTGTACACACATCTAGATGATCTATCTCCAAGTTCTCTTCTGCCGCTAGAGCAAAAAGCATTCTCATAGATGAAAATCTAACGACGGGTGAGAATGTTTCATAGTAATCAATACCGTAGTGTTGACTACAACCTTTGGCTACTAGCCTGGCTTTGTGACGGGTAATGATAGCATTTGCATCCCTCTTGATTTTGAACACCCATTTACATTTTACTATTGGTTTATTGACAGGTCTGTCAACAAGCGTCCAAGCATCATTTTCTCGAAAAGAATTCAATTCTTCTTGCATTGCAAGCTCCCATTGTTTCTTGTCTTGACTAGAAATAGCTTCTAAGTAAGTATTTGGTTCCGCAGAATCAGTAATCGCTTGATATAATACGTGATCAGGATATCCTTTTTGTTGACGATTCCTTAGTGGATATCTTCGTTCGTGTTCAGGACCAATTTCTTCATTTTGCTGTTCCTGAACGTCATTTTCAATGACTTCTTCATCTTCTTCAATCTCGATAATCTGATTTTGTGGTTGAGCTTCGTCTGCTTCTTCTTGTAGGTTATCTACCAGATTCTCTGGTGGCTCATCCTCTTCATCCAGCATTCGTCCACACTCTTCAGGTGATAGAAGATCAGACAAGGGTATCTTGTTTATTGATGGAGCACTTCTGCTTTTGGAAAGCGAATTCTCGTTTTCCAGAAATTCTACATCTCTTGCACGAATGACTTTGGTTGAGTCCTCAACGTCCAACAATCTATAACCCTTGGTATCCTCACAATATCCTACAAAGATGTGCCTGCTGCTGGTGGGATCCAGCTTTCGACGTTTTTCTCCTGGAATCAAGGCGTATGCTGGACAACCAAAAACTTTTAGGTGGCTTAGATCGACTTTTTCACCGGTCCATATTGCTTCGGGTGTTGTATCAGGAATTTTTCGATGAGGTGATCGGTTGAGTAGATATGCAGCTGTGTTAGCTGCTTCTGCCCACATCCTCTTATCGCAAGCTGCCTCCTGCATCATACACCTTACCTTTTCAATTATTGATCGGTTATATCGCTCTGCTACTCCATTTTGTTGTGGAGTATACGGGACTGTCAGCTCATGTTTGATGCCATGGGTTTTTAGGAAGTTATCAAGCGCGTGGTTACAATACTCACCCCCATTATCTGTTCGAAGTCGCTTGATCTTCATCCCAGATTGATTTTCCACCATGGATTTGAAATCTTCAAAGGTGTCTTTAACCTGGTCCTTTCTGTTTAGGAAGAAGACGAAACCCTTTCTTGAGTGGTCATCTACAAAAGTGAGCATATATTTGGCTCCGCTCCAGGATCCGATTTGGAATGGTCCGCAAAGGTCGCTGTGTAATAACTCTAGCTTCCTTGCTGCACGTTTCTTGGATCCCTTGAATGGTTTCCTAGTCATCTTACCCTTGAGACACGAAGTACAAGCATCTTGTTCCTTTTGTTCTGTGTATTTGATGCCTGTAGCTAAATTATTTTTTAATAGATTCATACTGACTTCGTTTAGATGTCCTAACCTATTATGCCATAGCTTTTTGCTTGGTTCCGCACTGGCTGTGTTTGCAAGTTCCCTTATGCTTGCATCCAGACTGTATACACCGTTAGAGTTAACAGCTGTTGCCATAACAATACCCTCTATACTACAATTTTCCGCATCGTAAACTCTACAGCCTGTTTTATCAAAAACAACGGTTAGTCCTTTTTCGACCATTTTACTGACTGATAGAAGGTTTGCGGAAAGATTTGGGACGTATAGGACGTCTGATATAGCACTTACATTATCTGAGTTAACGCTAATGGGAACATCGCCTACCCCACTGCTAAGAAGTTTACCGTTACCTGCTACTGTTATTTCATGACCTATACCTGAATGCTCTGAATAGTTTTGTAACCATTCTTTCTTACAGGTCATGTGATTCGAAGCTCCTGAGTCCACGTACCAGCTGTCAGAATGAGTGTTTACTCCTAGCGCTGTCAGAAGTGCTCGGTCTTTACCCTTCTTCTCCTCGTTGGTAGTCTTCGGATCAGTCTTCGTCTCGTTGCTGGTGTTTTTCTTGGGACATTCAGGCTTTGAGTGACCCCATGCTCCACACGTCCAGCATCTAGGTTTTTTCGGTTTCTTCTTGTAGTTTTGTTTCGATAGTAATGCCAAGTCTCCATTGCTCGAGTTGGTACTACCTTTGTAGTTTTGATCTTGCAATAACTTGGTTTTTATGTAATCACTAGAGATTTCTACGTTCGAATTCTCCATTGCCATTATCATTGGCTGATAGTCGTTCGTTAAACCTTTCAACATCAGAACGCCAAGCATCTCGTCGTCAACGGGTTTCCCTATGGCACTGAGTTTTAGGGCTATTGACATAAAAGCGTTCACGTAGTCTTGCATGTTTTTAAAACTTTCAAGCTTCACTGAACACAATTCTTGCAACAAACTTATTCGACGGTTTACACCTTTGTCTTCGAAAGCTCGCTCAAGTGCTGTCCAAGCCTCTTTTGCTTGTTTGGTTAGTGTGATGTAGGGTTTCACACACGGCTCTACCATTAGACAAATTAACGCGCGTGCTTTATTGTCTTTGTGAATTCTTTGTGTCTCGGTTGTTTGGTTATCTTCCGGATAACCTTCGATACACACCCAATAATTTTCAATGATTAGGAAGTTTTCCATATCAAATTTCCAGTCCTGATAGTTTTCACGCCCTTTGAGTTTTTGTAGACCAGCATAAAGCTTTGAACTGTTACTCGGTGCTTCCGCCATTTTCTCTAGGGTTCTAGAATGGTCACAGCACACGTTTTAACAATTTCTTCATTAGATTATTGCTTAGTAGGTTTAAACAAGGTCACTGGGCCCATAACCTGTTGCAGGTGTAGTGTGAAGACAGGATTTAGTTTCTTTATATTGGGTTAGTTTAATTTATTCAACGGAGACAATAGAAGTATTACATGGTTATACACGGCTTTATATTCGTTACATTACATGTTTCTAGCGGGGCTAAGAAGAACATGAACTATATATATTATAGAAGGCTAAAACTAGCTTGTATGTTATTGTCTAACTTATGAGTTAGATTAATGGCTTATTCCTTTTTTCCAACACTAAGATCAAAACATGAGGTAATGTGCAAACATAATGTTTAATAACCTCTATGTTATTGTATCAGGCAATATCACCATGCTACAGAAAGCCTCTGGCAGTCAGAAACGCGTGACGATAGTCAAATCGCTGAGTTTTGCAGGGCACAACGAAAGCACGAAGACCAAGATAGCACTGCAAACTCTAAACAAAGCAAAAGCTATCGTAGCTGAAAGAAGGGTAAGCTGCAATTGAGAATGTTTTCTATTACTATATGAACATAAATAACTACTTTGGGTGTAAAGCATGTTTCTTGCAATTTTATTCTTCGGTATATGAATTACATTATTGTATTTATTCCAATGAAATTTGAAACCAAGTTTTGTCTTGAAGATGTTGTTATTAGTACGTTCTTTGTATAATTAGATAATATATGCGTGGCCCTACTAATAGACTATAGTACATGGGTGATTCCTTGTCAACTCGATGAATCACAAACATTGACCCTCTCGTAGTTCTATAAACCAAGGACTATAATATCAAAAATCGCAGAGAAAATCGAGGTCGGTCAATGTTTGTGGTTCATCGAGTTGACGTAAAATAGCAGTAATCAACCGTAGAAAAACTGAGTCACTAGAATTTTTTCTAGCGTAGCGCAGTGATTTGAAAAAAAATATTTTAAAGGTGTACGTACACCCTTAATGAAATGGGGAAAGCTTAGACCGTATGCGCCACCTTTCAAAATTAAGCTACCGAGCTTCGGTTCCACGAGGCTTCGTTTCACACCCAAAACCTACTTCTCCAAGTGTATCCGAAGTAAAAAAAAGTTGAAAATAAACGGTCTAATTTACATACGTTCTATACATGAGAATGCAATTATTTGTTCTAAATACTTTCACGTTATCACAACAGAAATCCATGAGGAAGTTAAAAGAAAGCAACGTTAAAGCTGCAGATCTACTTTATGACCAAGATATACCTGTAAGTCAACAAAAATTCGTGAAGAACTTGAAAGGAAGCAACGTTGAGGGTGCAGATTTCATTTACGACGATGACGACGTACCAGTGAGTCTACCAAAATCCACAAAGAAGTTGAAAGGAAGCAACGTTGAGGACACAGATTTAATTTACAACGATGACGAGGTACCAGTGAGTCTAGCAAAATCCACGAAGAAGTTGAAACGAAGCAACTTTGAGGACACAGATTCAATTTACGACGATGACGAGGTACCGGTGAGTCTAGCAAAATCCACGAAGAAGTTGAAACGAAGCAACTTTGAGGACACAGATTCAATTCACGACGATAACGAGGTACCGGTGAGTCTACCAAAATCCACAAAGAAGTTGAAAGGAAGCAACGTTGAGGACACAGATTCAATCTACAACGATGACGAGGTACCAGTGAGTCTATCAAAATCCACGAAGAAGTTGAAAGAAAGCAACGATAAGGCCGCAAATTCAATACACGACGTAGAGCTATCAGTGTCGCCTAAAGAAGCGGTGACAGAACTGGACGCACGAAAAAATTTGTGTCTGGTCAACCACGATCGTGTAAGTATTGCCCGATATATGGAAACCACTGTATAATATAATCGTATTTTCCATAACGCATATTACGTGACACACTCAAATAGTGCAGTTTGACAGCTGCAAATACGTGACTGGCGTCTTTCTATTTCGTGGACTGTTTCAAGTACAAATCTGAGACATAACAGCACATTTTTTCACAGAGTCCGAGTTCGTGCAGTGGCCACTCAAATTCCTCAGCTGATACGGAAATTATTGAACCACATACTGCGACTACGGTTTCTACTCCTAACGAATCACAACATGAGGAAACGGTAATTTTTGTTTGTTACATAATATAGGCGATGTGTGATCTTTATGTCAATGTATGTAATTTAAATTGTGATTCAAATTATGTCACAGATGGCTCCACCTCATCGTAACCTGAAGATACCCACGATTATTGACACTGAACCACAAAGAAGTCATTCAACACCCAAGCACCAAAAGATTCAGCGAACCACTGCCTTCGACGATGTGAGTAATATATGCGGTTGTGATATGTCGTTTATCATCATCGATTATTTTCGCAAGTATAAGTGTGACACGTATCGCGGTTCAAGTCTCAGAAACGTTGAGATATATTGTGCTGAATTGAATCATGTCAATTTTCAGTGAAACTGAGTGCTTGTACACATCGCATGCGAAATGGAATATCATGGGTGCTTTTATGTTGATAAATATATCGAATATTTCTAGTTGACAGACGTATTTGAAAATGAAACCGACAATCAAGAACAAGTACCTACGGCGCAGCCGCACCGACGCACCGGATTACTGCCACTGTCTGCAATCCCAAATCAGAATACGCCGAATAACAAATACAACATACAATCCATAGTAACTGAGTTGTTGAAACAGCGCGCTCAGCTAAAGTATATTAAAGACAACATGGTGACATCAAAAACATTAGATGAAAATGTAGACCTCCTTAGGAATATCATCAACCGCGGCGAGCGAGAGACGACCACTGCTGGTAACGAGCGTAGAAGAAGGAGCGGGAGCTTATCGGATGAAGATCTCGAAACGTCTATGGATAGTTTCGAACCCGATGAAAATGGGAATATAGAAATTTTCCCAGGTATCACCCGAAAATATAATGATTGCACTGGGGCCTTGTTGGCCCGTTCAATGCGGCGACGTGCCAATGAGGTGATGCGCCTTTTGTGGCCGGAGGCCAAACGGGTAAACTTATATACGAAGCATGGCACCAGGGCCTCCAAGCGCAAATGGAGCAAGCTGAGGCAGAGTTTTTCGCGTCATGACTAGTAGATGGCGCTGAAAGCGACACTCACACTATAAAACTTCGTGTCAGTGACTTCGACCACATACGCAATCCCGTACATATCTTGCGCGGTGTTTTCTCGAACATAACCTTTTATAAATATTATTCATCGTGAAGGTATCACTCGAACTAGGTAATTATTTGAGAAGGGGCTCAATCAATCAAGTAGAAGCAATATCACAAAATTTGACTCGACTTGATTGATTCAGCCCCTTCTTAAATAATTACCTAGTTCGGGTGATACCTACAATGAATAATATTTATTTACACATAAGAGGTTATGTTCGAGAAAACACAGCGTGTGCATAGCGGTACAGATTATTATGATTATTTATCTAGTTCAGCGTCATGACTAACAGAGGCTCCACCATCGCAAGGACTCATGAAATAACGTTGGAGATTGTCGCCCCTGCATGGCACTCGACGTGGTCCACTGCAAAATAAAAGAAAAGATACCCAAACGACGTCTACATCGAGATCCGATGATTCGATAGTAGTCAGCGCTCGTGACTATTCAAAAATAATCTGTACGTACTGCAGTTGTATGTTGTCTTGACGTTCTGAATTGTGTAGAATGATTATACGTATTAAGTTTGTAAGATGCTTGATAAATGGTTGGATTGCTCGTTAATGGATAGTTTGCATAATTTATATTAATGACTAATATGCTTGTATTGTTTTCCAGACATTTGCCAGAAAATGCAGGACGTTAAAAGAATAGCAACACCCACGACAGCAGATCGCGTTGACGTCAACATTAAGAATTGGGCCAGTGATTGGTTGAAGAATCAACGAAGCCGAATAAATAATAAAAATAGCACACCGCAAACGGAGATTGGAACAAAGAGATGAAACTTCGAGCCATGGATCTCAAGCTCACTTAGTTATAGTTTATCATGAATATCGTTTTATGACGTATCTGTAACCTCATGGATATGAAGTTTACTTAGTTGTAGTTTATCATATGAATATCGTTTTATAACGTACTTACCTCATGGATCTCAAGCTTACTTACTTATAGTTTATCATGAATATCGTTCTATGACGTATCTATAACCTCATGGATATGAAGTTTACTTACTTATAGTTGATCATATGAATATCTTTTTATAACGTGTCTATAATTAGGGTGTCTCTTATTCTCATTATGGGAAACCTTAGAGCAGGCGGCCTAGATCGGTTCTTTATTTGAGAAAATGAGTAGTATGAGTGATTAATATTACCCGGAATTGAATCTTTGCGTGAAAACTCATTTTTTCAAATGAATAATCGATCTACGGGGAAGCTTGCACGATATTTCCCATAACAATGAGAATAAGGGACACCCTCATGTCTATTATATATAATGAGTGATATGAATAAATCGGAGTATACGCTCATGCTCACACTTCGATGTGATTTCACTATACAGAAGTGTACAATGAATACACACAAAAGCATGAGTGTAGGCTTCGCTTCATTCATATCACCCAATATGTCATATATATTAATATATATAATATATATCATTATGCAATAATCATTTAATCTAGTGCAATGTAATGTATAACATATGGATATCGCTATGCAGCGAATAAAATATATATTCCGTTGAAATTTCAATATGTCCTTTCTACTATAATATATTCATGAGAATATAACGACGCCTCAACGAAAAAAACGTATATCCAATTTAATTCTAAAATGATGCTGTCTCGTCCGATAAAGATAATTTGTGAATAAAACTCGATGCATGTTCTTGCACTGAGGCGTCGCTATTAATAGCTATACTGAAATTTAAGATAAGATTTTTTTTCATCGCGGTACGGTTCGGTCTCGATGCGGTATAATTACGGTGTGAATGCGGTATCAATACGATACAATGAAGTACCAGTACCGTGTGACCGCGGTATAGATACCGTATCTTCACGTATATTTTGGAGGGTCCACGAAAGGTCGCATATTGTATAGGCGAATGGACGGTATGTACACGATGTTTAAACCGTATGTAGAGTCTTAAGTACCCATACATACGGTACAAACTTTGTTCATTTTCGGCGCAAATCTACCGTATTTACTGCATCTTCATACGTATCACAACGGCGATGGGACGATGAACATACGGTATATCTACGGTATATTAAGCGTGTCACAGAAGCCGCCGGGGTACCACCTAGAGCCTACGGTTTGCCTAAGATCCACAAGGATGACATCCCCTTGCGTGTGATTGTATCTTTCATCAACAGTCCGACTTATTTCTTAGCAAGAAAGTTGAATGATTGGATCAGCAGTAGTGCCATACCGCCTGCATCTAGAGTCAAGGACAGCTTTAGTCTGGTCGAGAGAATCAGAAACGTAGTCTTACCACCTAATTATATTCTAATTTCTCTTGATGTGATACCGCTTTTTACTAACGTCCCGCAAGAGTGAGCGATAGATTCTATAACCAAATGCTGGCCTCAAATCAAGGACAACATACCTATACCTCAGGTAGATCTTATTCGTGCGTTAAACATTTGCTTTAAGGCTGCTAGATTTAAATTCAATGACACTATCTTTGCACAACAACATGGACTCCCTATGGGTTCCCCGCTATCTGCAATCTTGTCCGACATAGTCATGGATGATTTAGAGTAATCATGCATTAGACAATTAGATTTCGACCTTCCCTTTTTTACCGCTATGTTGATGACATCCTTACCGCCGCTCCCAAGGATTCTATTATTCACTTGTTGCACATCTTCAATAACTACCATCCGAGACTTCAATTTACATGTGAAACTGAACACCAAGGCCATATTAGTTTTCTGGACGTCAACGTCATCAATAACAATTCAGTTATAAAAACTGACTGGTACCATAAAGCAACGTGGTCACAACGTTATTTGAATTTTACATCACACCACCCTATGTCGTACAAGATTGGCACGATCACCAATTTAGTCGATCGCCCTATTAGACTATCTGAACCTGAATACCGCAAAAAAGAACCTTGACCTTATATGCCAAGTTTTACGTTTGAACGAGTATCCCGCTCATCTGTTGGATTTCCATATCAAAAAGAGATGCTGGGTCTTGAGTAGGTCAGACCACAACAACAATGGTGATACAACACCAGACCTGAATACACCTCAATCCAAGTTCGTATCTATCCCCTATGTAGCTGGCCTTTTGAATCTCTCAACAAAACTTTCCACAAGTACAACATCAGATTTGTAGGTAATAGTATGAACGACTTGAGTTTCATTTTTGATTCGGGCGAAGACACTTTACCGCTGGATAATCGTTCAAATGTAATTTACAAAATACCTTGCAACGATTGCAATGGTGTCTATATTGGACAAACTGGTAGACAAGTTAGATCTAGAATTAAAGAACACAAAAACAACATCAAGGAATCAGATGAAAGACATACCGCTCTCACTAGACATACCACAGAATGCGATCACTCTTTTAATTATGATAGGTTGGATATATTGGAAGAAGAACCCCGATACCACAGGCGCCTATTACTTGAAATGTGTAACATAGTTAGCCACCCTTCCGCGGTCAATCTGAGACAAGATGTAGAACATCTAAGTACTATATATTCCTCTGTCATCAAGTAGGAGACTCTTCCTTACCGTCTGTCTCACTATTGATTCTAACGTCGATCTTACTCTCACGATTGATCTAACTCCGGCTTGCCTTTCCGCCACAGAGAGTCCGTTCTAGTTTTCATCTGGTCTATGCCTACTACGGACACGGTTCTGCCTTGCCGCTATTCAAATCGCTTTCTAACTGTTATAATGGAGAAGTGGGCTCTTTTGATAGCCTTTATACCGCTTATCCAGCCTAGCTATATCTGTTAAGCCGTTACCGCATTGTGGGTCCGTTTCGCTACGCGATTTCAAACTGTTACCGCCTATTATGTTTTAAGGTAGGAATTATTATTTATGACTTCTTTCTAATAATCTATACACTTGTCTATAGGTTTAGTTTTACTTTTGGAATTACCCTTAGTATCTGTATACCTTTTTAGATTAATAAATTTTCGCTTCTGAGGAGGGTTCTCATCAGGACCGAAACGTCAACTGATGTTTTTTCTTCTATACGACCTTCATCCAAGATTTTCACACATTAACTACAAGGTCAAATAAAAACTACTTCTTCTATCTTCGGGTATCTTCGGGTACATCTTCGGGTATCCTCGGGTATCTTCGGGTATCTTCAGGTAACCTCGGGTATCCTCGAGTATCTTCGGGTATCCTCGGGTATCTTCGGGTATCTTCGGGTACCCTCGGGTATCCTCGGGTAACCTCGGGTATCCTCGGGTATCTTCGGGTATCCTCGGGTACATCATCGGGTATCCTCGGGTATCCTCGGGTATCCTTGATTTTCCTCGGGTATCAAAAGTGAAAAAATAAAAAATAGTAGTCACATAGATTATGTGAATCCGATTCACGTGGAAGAACTGAAATATTATGAAACTTCACTTCTACTGTTCGTATTTTTATTTTTTGTTTCGACCAAACCGAACATAGTTACTCATTGTTATTGGGTCACAGTTTGCACCTATTATTGCCCATGATTCCCTGCGATACTGACACGGCGGCGACGGCTGTTTGTAGTATAAAGTATAAAGTATAAAGTCTCAAGTTTGAAATATAAATTCTAAATTCTTAGTACCTAATAGCCAATGTGAGGAGAATATGTAATTGGGAGTCACAAAACAAACACTGGATTTCATCAAAAATTCGGTTATTTTCCGAAGAACATACAATCCGCGGATTATTCGGGTCTTAAAACAACTGATAAAATATGGGGGGTTGGCGCGCGAAGCGCGCAGGGGGGCGGAGCCCCCCTAGTATATATATATATATATATTAAGACGTGAAATTTCATTCGCACTTATTTAGTACGCCATTGTGACAGAACAAATGTAAATTGATAGAAAGTTATCATTTACAGTAAAATATTGATTACTCACCAGGTTGTTTAGTCTTTTCTGCAATTATTTTCCATGAATTATCCTTGATGGTTTGGTTTTTATAAACTGCGCATTTGGGATCATATAAGCATGAATAATTGCTTACAAGTTCGACGAGAAAGGAGTCATTCATATCGAATTTTGAAAATACCGGACAAGCGTGATGAATTCAAATATTTCCGCTCAAGGGACGCTCAAGATCGTGGCGGGCCAGCAACTGGACTGCTCTCGGAGCAGTCGAGTCGCGCGATTCGGAGTCGCGTCGCCAAGATCGCTACAGCCGTACGACCAGAATCGCGTGATTGGCAACAGGCTCATTAGTTTGAATGTATAGCAGTGGAGGAAGCGACGCGGCTGAAGTCGCACGTCTTCAGCTGCGCGGCTCCAATCGCTTTAGCCGCGTGATGGACACTCAACTGTAAGGCCCATCCCTAGTCGCCAACCTCCTTTTGGTCAAAATGTGTCACATTGTGCTTATTATCCGAACCCGATTATCATTTCAAGAGCTGGAGAATTTAACTGAAAAGCCAAAATTTCGCGAGGTAAGAAAGGAGTTACCTTTATCATTATATGATTAATTATTTAATGCTTCTCGTGTTTTTCTCAACGAAATGAATTTTTTTTTTGCTATCGAATCGCGCGACTAAGTATACTTACAACCACCCAATCTGGTTACATTTTATACAAATGCGTGGAAATTTGACACAGTGCGACGTGTTTGGTGAAATTGATGTATTTTCCGGGTACAGATTCAATAGAATTAGTCAGAAACGAAAATGAGAGCTATGAAGGGGAGAGAGGGAAGATGAGAATAGAAAGAGATCCGCTCAAACGAAATGAGCTCTAAATAAAGTGTAAGTTAATCGTGAAATGTCTGTAATACGCAACCCCCTTTCGCGAATAGGGTTATTGTCCCCTTGCATGCCAGTGACTAGAAGAAAATTGAATACAAATTTATCAGACGCTAGGAAGATCGGTCTAATTTATTGCGCACTGGTTGTCATAGTTTTATTTACCTATTTGGTTAGTGACTGGGAATATGTTACCTTGAGTGGCTTCGGATAAGACCGTACAGGATTAACGGGTGTCTCACCGGGGTGCTTTCATCTTATCCATGAGTCGTACGAGATCTTGATCTTGGCCAAACATCTCCTTTAGCTCCAGACGAATGGTTCTTCAATCCTTACTGCAGCTGTCTTCCTGGGTCTCATACCATTTTCGTACTTCATTGGAGAATTTATTAGTAGCTAGAATTTTAATCGTACCGTCAGGAAGATCGTATAATACTTGCAGCTCGTCCACTCGCCTGAGCCACATGTCCAGACTTATTGATTCGTCTTCTTTATTCCCAAATGGTGGTACCTGCGAGGCAATCTCGGCATATGGAACCTTGGTGTTTGTTTGCCGTTCTGCACCGTCCCGATGATTTTCCGGAACCGCCGATTGATTCATTTGTCCTCGTAAGTTAACTATCTCGCGATCTCGATCGCTCACTAACTGCATCATTTTCGCCATCTGTGCCATCATGCCATCTAGCACACGCTGGTATTGAGCGCGTTCCGCTCGAAACTCGTTCAATAACACGTCATCTGATTGCTTATCGGTCATGTTTGGGAAATCGGATTCTAATTTCACAAACTTGTCACTCGGCGCCAATGATTCTCTGCTAGTGTATCTCGATCGACTTTGCTTCACCGCGCGGTCACCGAGAAAAACAACAGTCGGTCTAATTGTAAACAGATCAACGGTCACAGGGAAGATGTCTTCCGCCGTTGCTAAGTCGCAAATCACGATTTCAAAATCCAGTTCGTTTTTATTCAAAATTTTCCGCCACTTTACCTCGTACGTGGTCACCGGGAAAAGGTCTAATATGTCTTTAATGTTCTTCATAATTTCTACTGTCGATCACAGGGAGTTTTATCGGCTCCGCCAACACTCTCCACTCGCAAACGTGAGCGACCATGCCGCTGCCGTACCGCAAATTCTTCACCGAAGCGCAAGTCCAACCTTTATCTAGTAGAATTCTGTCTGCCTTGAGTTTTTTTTTATTATGAGACGCAGGTATCACCACCAGGACATCGCGGGATTCACCTGCATCCGTCGATCGACGCTGGATCATCTGGGGGATGTCCTGGAAGCCTCGGCATTAGTACCCGCACCTACGTCATCAGCCATGGACAACGCAGCCTCGTCAACTGCCGACCGGGAGAGGGCTGCACCTCCCAGCCTAAAGAAGCCGCCAACACCTACCTTCCGGCCAGAATTTTGAAAATGTTCGCCGTTTAGGTGAAGCGAACATGCCGTGCGTGGAATGGCTTCCCCCACCATTTTTGGATCGCCGATCGACGGACACTCCATTGCCGATCAGCACATCGAACACGTCGAGTTACCGATACCGTACCTTATCTTTATTTTGGGTTTATCCTATCTTTTCTTTTTTTTTGGGGGTTTCTCTTTAGTTGTTTTCATTTTGGGGGTTTTTCTTAGTTCTTCTTTGTAATTTAGTTTCTTTTCTTTGGTTTTGTGTTGTGCCTTTTCGTTTTGACGCCGCCTGGGCTGCGACCCTTCATAAAGGTAGGCTTTTCTTTTTGCAAGACCTCAACCATCTGTCCGCTAACCACCTTCTTGCGTTACCGACTTATAACGGCTAGATTTCAAACTCCGCCGGTGACGGGTAGTCGTGGTCGTCTCTATCTTACCTAGGCTAATTTAGCAATAATAAGGCTAATTAAGATCTTTTTCCTGGACTTGCGTTGCTCGGGGAAGAGTCCCCATGCCGTGCCGTTTCGCCCACGTTATCTATGACTTTTGTTTTCTTTTCTGCGTGCGTTAATTTAATTCAAATCTGACTAAGCCTTACCTCTTACATCTTGTTTTTTCTCTGGTTTTGTATTAATTTTTGCGGCCTAACCACCTTAGCCATTGGCGCGGCCGGAACTAGATTCCGCCGCTACCTATTCTTTGTTGGCTTTTCCTTCATTAGTTTTCTTTTTGCCTGACTTGGTTTTAGCACATATTTTGTTATTTTCCTCTTTTATTTCGACTTTCTGAATCTTCCACTTCATTGCGTATCTTTACTTTCATTATCTTTAAATTTAACTTCAATTTCATTATATTCGGCCCAACTGGCCCTGTCGTCTTGTTTTTTATTTTTTTTGGTACCGTTGCTTTTGACTCTAAATTATATTATCGTTACCGTTACCTGTACCGTGTTGAGTGTGTTATTTCTACGCCCCCACGTTTCCCTCTCCGTCTACTAGTCGAGTATATTTTGGATTTTGAATTTGATTGTTACCTAGTGCTTTTCTTTTTCTCTTTCTTTCGGTTAACTTTATCTGGCACATTCGTGTGCCTGGCGCCCAACCTTAGCTGTTGTTTATTTCTATTTTTCTTTTTCTTTGTGTCGTATCGTTCAGTATCGTTCGTGTAAAAATACGTTGCGACTTTTTTCAGCGGGATTCATTTTTCTATTCATTTCCTCCGGGTAGGAAAATTGCTCGTTACAACATTTGAAAAAAAAAAACATCCATCCCCAACAACGTGTGCAAATTATTACAGAATGTTCGGAGACCTCAAGTTAAATGAGTGTCTGAGTTGACAGAGACTACTTCATATATAAGAGTGTTCTAGAGTATTTTATTGTAATTTGAATTTCATCTGAAATTCATTCATTCGTGTGATTATTCCTATTGAATGCAGATTATGGATGACGTTGAGTTTATAATGGAAGCTGTGATGACATATATTTCGTCTTACATGGTTCTCCGTAGAAGACGCCTCAATTCTCGGTAGAGGAATCGGCGTTATATAGACCAATTAACCAAAGCAGGCTCAATCAAGCACCGAAAAAAATTGATTCTCAAAGTTACTCCAATATACTGAAACTTGGTATATTTCCGTCTAAAATAGATGGTAAGTATATTTTCTAATCTTGAGAGGAAAAAAATTTAATAAACACATACTAATGTGAATACATACTAGCTTTAAGAACATCCTCTAATCTAAGTTTAGTATGTCACATTCTGAAGGTAAGTATTTCCTCTGAACGCCCGTAAAATAGGCATTCCGAAAAAGAAGCCGGGAAAAAATGGTTCTGCATGATCATGCATGATCAGATATGGCCATACATGATCAGACAGGACCATTTTTCGGATCTGATTATGCATAATCATATATGATCATGCATGATCGGACAGGACCTTTTTCGGATCTGATCAGATCTGAGTATTCACACTATGACATTTAGAAACTTTCGCTTCATGCACTCGGACGTATAATATTTGCACATGTATGCAAAATTATTTGTATGTCACAGTTAAATTTATAAGTTATATTTCTATATACATTCCATTATTTTCTGTCAGATGAACAAATAAATAATTGATGTATACAATCTAAAAAAAAAAAACACTTCAAAAAGTTACATTTTTATCTCATTTGACCACACATGAATAGATATGATCATATCCGAGCATTTTTTCCGTATACAGCTGCAGATATGCTCTGTGTCGTGATATTTTTAAATTCCCCGCCACAAGGCGATTCTCTCGAGAATGCAACGATGCGTGGCGTAGACAGGGTCTTCAGGAAAAGAGAAAATTTAGGCAAAATAATTAAGTCTAATTAACGCTATTTTATTTTTTATGAACTATGTAATCTCTAGCTCGATACTCCACGAAACGTCTGTCGTCGTGGGAACTACCGAAGGAAAAGCGATTCTACCGAGCGTAAGAAGCCTCCAATATCGTCAGGGACGATTCTGTCGGCGTGCAAACCATGGTTGGTCCAGAAAACCCCGAAGTCAGCGCCTCTTCTCAAGTGGAAAGATCTACTACCTCCAACGATCGGATTGACGGCGTACAGGGATGTGCGAGAAGCACAACGAAATCCTCCCGTCATCCGGAGAGCTACCGCCTACAAGAAAATGCACTGCTGATGTGAGGGTGGTAAACAGGGCATGTGAAGGTGCATCTTTACCGCCTTTCACCTAAGTAGCAATCAGTCAGTGCAGCTATCATCGACAACTGTCTCCGAATCTGTTATCGCGGCCGTGGTTGGTCATGAAAACCCCCGGATCAGCGTTCCGACCTATCGAATCCTTTCGTGGGTGAAGCCCTAGTATGCCGAGACACGAAGCTACCACTAACTTTCTGGTGGATCGACCAATGATGTAAGGCCCTAGAAGAAATATCGGGTGGCCGGGCGAGCGAGGCTCCATGTGAGTCCAGCGCCCGGGGATTCAAAAGAAAGGCGGTAATTGGAGCGGTATTAGCAGTGGCAGGGGTGAGGTAGACTTCTCCTAAATTACGTTCGTCAAAATCTGTCGCTCACCGACCAATTAGATCACCGATATGTCACGTGATTACGCAAATCTGAAGGATGAGCTGACGGCTGCAAATAAAGACTATATAAGGAGGGTACACCTGTTAATCGGTCTACTCTTCGCTCTGGTCTACGCCACTCATCAAGCATCATCACTCATCGAGTATCGCCTATCGTATCATCTGTCGTTATTATCGAGTCTAATTTAAACAAGTGTAGTGAGTTCAATTAATCGAAGCAACTTGACTAAGGTAAGGTCTTAATTCTTTTGTGAGGACACGAGGTCGTTCGTATAAGGTTCTGGTTATCAATTTGGTTATTGAGCTAAGAGGCTTGTTTTTGGTTATTGAGCTAAGAGGCTCGTTTTTGGTCATTGAGCTAAGAGGCTCGTTTTTGGTTTCTGAGCTGAGAAGCTCGTCTTTGATTTTGGTTTAATTGATTTATCGAACAACCTCGAGTCTGGCTGAGTTACATAGATCTTTCATTGCTTTTTGGCTATAATTTATTGCTTATCGCTTCTCGTATGGCTTCTATTTTTGATTTAGTCTGTTAGAATAATATTGTGCATGAAATACTGTAGAAAATATCTTTCCTGGAGTACCCTGAGCGAAGATAGCCGCGAAGGCTTAGACCTCGCGTATAGTTTAGGTTGTTATTGTTAATTCGTTATAGTTTAGTAAGGTTAAGTCAATTCTGGATAATTTATTATCGTTATTTTGTTAGGTTAGTAAAGTATGGTCAATTTTGGATTATTCGTTATCGTATGTAAGATCTTGTATTGTTTTTGGATAATTTAGTATCGTACTATCGATCTCGTATCGTCGGAATTTGGTTAAAGATCAATCTATCGTTCTGAATTAATTAGTAGGGAACCTGTATCGTTTGTTACCGATTATATTGCTTAAAATTTTAGCAAATAGAGCATGAGACTCTTAATCTCAGGGTGTGTTATGAAATATAAACTTTTGCCTTTATTGGGTACGATGTATCGCTCTGTGATACCAAGTCTGGAGTCTAGTTTAATCGTTTTATATCGAGTCACCTCTGACACACTCCTCTGATTGTATTGCATCATAAATGAGTAAATTCCGTCCCGAACAGTTAGGAAACCTATCGTAACAAACTATTAGTAATATCGCCAATTCTGTATGATTCGTCTCAGTTATCTAATTATATTAATAAATGATTGATTGATGTGATCTGAACTATCTTGAAGAAATAATCTTGTGTTACGTGGTGTACCCTGCCCCTCTATCTAAGGCTTTGTTATCTGAGCTAGTCGAGTTGTCGCTCAACGCATTTCCGTAAGTTTTTTGGTTTTAGTAAGTTATGTTATCGTATCGAAATGACGCGGTAGCGTCTGGCGCCCAACACTTTGGTAATTAAGTAAGTAACACGGAAAAGTGCCGAATTGTAACCAGATCTGTGGTTTTTCCTCTCCAAGTTAAAAACTGCGTTACAGCTCATACATGAAAATGCATAATCATACATGACGTCATATATGAGCTCATGAATGATTAAACATGAACAGGTATGACCATATCTGAGCATTTTTTCTGTATGCAGCTGAAGATATGATCATGTAGGATCATACATGATCATACATGACATCATGCATGATCATACACGACGTCATGTATGAGTTCATATATAATCATGCATGAATGGATATGATCATTAGACCTGTCTTTAAGAAGGGTAAAATCGAATTTTGATCGGGCCACCCCTCAAAATGGTTCGAAATAATTTTAAAAAAATGTAAAATTTTTTCCAACTTTTTTCGTCCATATTTACTCACCCCTCGATGGCCTTACTTTTTCCCAATAGAAAAGCATTGATTTTTCGAGGTTTTTAATCAAAAATGCGTACTGGGTCTGAAAATAGTCGTAAAAAAAATTTCTAAGGAAGCAAAATGAAGGTGAATTTGTCCACTTTGAACCGCCGCTTGGAAAATTGGTCTATCTCTATTTTTGACTCCGCTATCGAACTTTTAGTGCGGCAAGAAATTTCGACTTGTGAATACAAGCTTTTGGGATTGGTCTTGGAGAAAAAAGAAATTCTTCGTTAAAAATAAAAAATAGAAATTCAAAAATGTCGATCACCTCATCTTCCTCCTTAGTATTTGGCAAACCGCTGTGAAAATATTTCAAAGATGTCGAAAAACGTCATTTAAATTCAATTATTTCAATTATTCTGAAATATTCTATTTTTTCTCGTAAGATGAATTTGGATAATAGGACTAAGAACAGCAAAAATTCAAACTGATGGCATAATCGATTCGGCTGGAAGGGTTGGGGTTACATTTTTCACATGACTGTTTGTACAAAGAATTTTCTATTTTCTACGACCAATCCGATTTAATTCCTCCGATATTCAGCTCTCCAAATGACGTTTTTCGATATTTTCAAAATCTTTTTTCAGCGGTTTCTCAAATACCAAGAAGGAAGATGAGGTGATCGAAATCTTTGAATTTCTTTTTTTTATTTTCAATGAAGAATTTCCTTTTCTTTCAAGACCAATCCCAAAAGCTTGTATTCACTAGTGGAAATTTCTTGCCGCACTAAGAGTTCGATAGCGGAGTCAAAAATAGAGGTAGACCAATTTTCCAAGCGGCGGTTTAAAGTGAACAAATTCACCTTCATTTTGCTTCCTTAGAAATTTTTTTACGACTATTTTCAGACCCAGTACGCATTTTTTTATTAAAAACCTCGAAAAATCAATGCTTTTCTTATGGGAAAAAGTAAGGCCATCGAGGGGTGGGTAAATATGGACGAAAAAAATTGGAAAAAATTGTACATTTTTTTTGAATATTCCGAACCATTTTGAGGGGGGGCCCGATCAAAATTCGATTTTACCCTTCTCAAGGACAGGTCTAATGATCATATTTGGGCATTTTTTCCGCATACAGCTGAAGATATTATCATGTATGAAATCATGTATGATCATACCTGAGCTTAGATACGATCATATCTGTTTAAGTGGGATCATGTATGAGCTCATGTATGATCATGTGTGATCAAAACTATGAGATAATTAATTGAATTGACGACAAAGAAATATTCAACAATTTTAGGAAATATGTTTATATTTATAGATATTTATTCGTATCAAAAGTACTCATATACGTACTGCCGTGCTTAGGTAGAAGGCAGCAAAGTGAAAAAAGTGAAATCAGAGAAAACTGAAATCTAAATTTCTGATATTTTCAAACTAAATTATTGATATTATTTTTTAATAACAATTATTGAATGACTAATAATATATTACATGACTTTATGAAAAGTTATTTAAGTGTAATTTCAGATCATAATTAAATAAAATTCCTAGAAAATGGATTTACTGCTTTCATATGTAGAAAATGTAACCGATTCAAAATATTTGCCAAACTTAAAAGATTAATATCTTTTTGAAATAACATTCTTAATGATTCATTTTATAATTGATATGTAGAGAATCATTGAAAGAATATATTAGCATCAAAATAATAACAGTCAGTAAATTAAGTTTACTGCTTTTTACCTAAGCACGGCAGCGTACATGTAATCACAACACGTGTTTGTATGCAACGTACGTACACCCGTCTCCTCCTGTACGACATTTACTAGGATAAAAAGAAATCAAATCTTCGTACCTAACAAAGAGCGATTCGGCAGTTGGTCTCACCTCATAACAATGCAAGTGATTGCTAAGCCCAAGATTGTCAAGCCCTGAGAGAAGGAAGCAGGCCTTTTGATTGACGACCTGCAATGGTTTGACGACCCACTTTATAATTGCAAATAACGGCAATTCATTTTCATAATTCACCGCTGAAACCATATCACGCCGGTAAAGAGTTCCCCATACTTCAGCGTTTTCAACAATAATTTAATTCTCATAACCAGGTGGCAAAATATTTTGGAACTCACCAAAATAACTCAAATCTCTTATGTTTTTCTCCAATTGATAGAAGGAAACATCTTTTAGAAATCCCCTTTTTGCAAGCACTCTTGCACACAAGCCAAGAGTGTATCTTAAAGCAGTTGTCAAAGGAAGATTTTTACGAGACGTGTGAGCTCTTGCGGTTTGCTTTATTACGGGTCTGTGTTTGCCTTCCATCCTCATGCACCACATATGAATTATTGGACCAACCTGATTCATCATCCTGGGATGATGGAGCATGAAATGGTGTTTGAGTTTTAAAGTCTGGTTAAACACGTTGCAATAAATCTCATGGTGCTCTGAGATTAGAGGTGCAAGATATGCAGATGAATTTATTCGTACAAATGGGGCAGCAATAATGTCCAATATCTCAGCAAGACAGAGGTACAACTTCCAAAATTCGTTGTTTTCAGGTACAGTCCGCTCCGATAATAGGGCCACTATCAATAGGGCCGCTTCCCCAGGTTCTCGCTCGAGCTCAACCCCCACTACTGACTGAGCTCGGATTTCACATTCGTCTCTGTCAATAGGGCCGAACGTTCGCTCAATGAAATAGCATATAATTTCACGGCGGCCCTATTACCGGAGTGCAAAGTCAATTTCGACGACGTGACCGCGCGTCAGTAGTGGGGGTACCCGAGTTCCAGGAAAAATACTCCTCTAACCGCCCATAGCCGGCCCTATTATCAGAGCGGACTGTACTAAATCTCCTATCATGAGCCCAAGTTGACGAACAAAAAAATACATTTCAGAAGCAGACATTTTCAATTTACTGTTTCGAAGATGTTCTACAGTGATGATGGAAAGTTTATTTCCTGAGTCACAGCCATAATCAAAGTATTCAATATGTTCATTGAGTGTCTCCAAGGAGAAGTACCCCTGTCTAATTAGTTCAAACATAACTATTGCCAGATCGTAGTGACAGACAACCTCAAAAAAATCGTGCATCAGGTCAAGTATAGCGTTAGGAATCACGTGGTAAGAGATTAGAATATTCCACATACTTTCTCTGTTTATTCCTGTCAAGGTATAATTATTCAATTGAACGTCCTGAAGATAGTTTTCCACATTACGTAACAATTGAGAATTTTCCCTGGTTAGATGCTTCGTTTCATTTCGATGCACTTTGCAAAAGCGACAAAAAAAATTCGCACTGAAGGACTCAACAGATCCTGAGATTGTGTGGATACCCAAGTTATCTCCAAGTATAAGAGCAAGTGCGAAGTAAATTTGGTATTCGTTGTCATCTGTCTCCACAAGAATACCATTTCTTTCCAAATCTCTGGGTTGCGATTCTGTAACTCTCCGTTTACTCCGCTAACTCCGCTAACTCAGCGGGGACCGTTGGTTGGCTGAGGAGCGTCCAATCAGAGATCGTTTCGGATCGGTCTGTTTATTATTTTTATCGGTCTATTATTTTAATTCTCGTCTATTTTGACTTCAACTCGCTTTAGCTTACTCAATTTTCAGAATTTTTGAACGAAATTTGCAGGAATCATGTATTATAGTGTTTCAGGATTGGTTAAAAAATAAAAAGGTTTATATTATTATTACCAAGAAAGTTATTAATTTTTTTCCGCAAAATTGCAAAAATCAGTTATGAATATCTTAAAGGGTTTCGGAAGTCGAACGAATTTCGAGCAACCGAAAACTTCCAGTGAGAAAGTTGTTCATCAAGGTCCAAATAAGTTTTCTGGAAAGTTTCACTTCAATCGAATAAATGGTTAGAAAATTGTTAATACTTTAAAGCATTACCGCCTAGTTCTCTCGCGCGTAAAAATAAATACTAAAATAAACTTCGTAAATCTATATCAATATTAAATTTAATTAATAAAATATTATATTCAATATTAAATAATATCTTTCTCATCAAAATAAATAGTACAATCTATATTATAATATATCTATGAATTATTATTAAAAATAAAAAATTAGGGCCTCGCGTTTGTTGCGACTAGCGGCCGGGCAAAGGCCACGGCGCCGTACGACTACCGATCCGAAAAGGTCTCCGATTGGACGCTTCTCAGCCAACCAACGGTTTCCGCTGAGTTAGCGGAGTTAGCGGAGAGTTACAGAATCGCAACCCTGAGCTCGATTAAAACTGCCCGGAAAGCTGCCTCGTTATCAAAGTTTCTGTCGCTTGACAAAAATACAGATGCAACAAAAATATTCTCTAAATTTGGAGTTGGATGTTGTGGTATACACGGAATTTGGTAATAAACTGCACCCAATTTGGGTTTACCTGAATGGGAACCACATTGGTTATCTGGTTCTGCATCATCATAATACAGGACTAATGGTAAAACTATACGGTTTTGAAAGTGTGTTTCCTCGATATCTCTCCACAGCGAACTCTGAATTATGTTCGTAAATTCTAGACTATTTTTCAAATTTTCAATATTATTAAGAGTAACCCTCAAAACTCCAGGTACAGTAGACTCTAGATATATCGCCGCGGTATGGGGCTGTAGGAGAGGAAAACGGTAATAAGTGGAGAGCCCTCGCCACGCAGTAGTCCAGCGCCGAAGTCACGCCTCTAGCAGCCTGCGCAGCACAGAATTTTGGCACTGTGACGTGTTTTCCGGCAGCGGCGAGGGCAGCGGCGTGCGCAACCGAGGTGGGGGAGCGTTATTTGTGTGCGTGCGAATACGTGTGACGGGGAATTCGCTCGTACGGCGATATACCGCACGGTGATATATCTAGAGTCTACTGTAACTCGAAAAACGATTCCAGTACTTTTTGCATAGAAATGAATTGACCCGTCAATTCAAAAGGAGTAAGAACCGTAGCAACGTCAGTATATTTGACTTGTTCACCTACTCCAATTACATAACTCTGGGAACGGATAAAAGCATCACTGTGTTCTAGAGCATTCATTCTCTGATGTTCTGTACTTAAGCCAGCGAAAGCATCCTGTGTAGCATTGAACATTTCATTCAAATCCTGTAAGTCCTGATTATGCTCATCTACCTCACCCAAATCTAGCAAAGTCTTTTGTTTGAGGACATTGAGGAAACCTCTTCCAGTGAAATCAGACACTAAAGTGATTATTTCTTGGATTTGTAAGCGATTCAGAGTATTATGTGCATAGAGTTTGGCAGATAGGGATAAACCTGATTTGTACAAAGCACTTTTGAAGTCAAGAACAGTTATTTCCTGATTATTTTGAGCTTCAACTTTATTGTAGGGGTTCACTTCTCTGACTGCTTCATTCCCAATAACATCTACCACCATAGCATTCTGGTCTAAGTTATCATCAAAATTATCATCTAAATTATCATCTAAATTATCATTGTCTCTCTCAGGATGCATTCTGTGGAGATGCTATCTTAATGATTTGAGGGAACCGTACTCTCTGTCGCAATTCCCACAGCTGAAGGGTGACAAAATGCTATCGACATTGCAAATACCACAAGAGTATACCATGATGAAATTCTACTAAATTCACGAGAAGTTAAGCTCAAATGATTTATTTATATCGGTCTTGATCGCAAAGCATTCAGAGAGCTTTGGACGGTTAAAACTCGGCTAATATTTCAAATACAATTCATAAAAAAATCGCTGAATTAGTAACCAAACTGCCTGTGATTCTACAGGATAGGCAGCGTCTAGAGCATGGAATGCCTTGAAGCAAGTGTCAATAGCTGCCAGAGGAGTTCTTAGCTTATATCTGATCGTATCGATTTAAACGTATGATGCCGTCACATTTGATATAGAGGGTCGTACGAAGACGACGAGGGGCTGTAGTCTTCGTCCACGAGACTTCAAGTTTTGTCGGTAATTACGAATTTCTCTCGGCATGTCTCCAGGAATCTACACCGACAATAATACAAGATGGATAACTTTTGAAATGCAATAACATGAAAACGTAGACATTCCCAATTACGTGGATATCCATTGAATGTAGAGTATCATTGACAATAATACCTTTACGTGTAGCATGAAAGATTTGCGTGCTTCTATAATGGAAGGTGCTTTGGAAGTACCCTTCCCTCGGCCTCTTTTACAGCATAGGGTTACTAACAGATGTAGCATAGTGACATCCTGCGTACCTATTGAAAATATTGAATTTATAGGACAAGAAAGGTTCATAGTAAACACTGTTGCTGTCGCTAATCTTTCACCAAGGGAAAAGATCAACTCATTGTTTATGAAACATATAGACGCTCCGTAATTGAATAGAGATATGCGGCACAGAGATGGTGGTTTGGTTATACATGTGTCCGAGGCAATTGGGACTATCGTCAACAGGGTGCAATTTTAAGAAACAACATACCTTCAGGAATTTCTGTCAAGCTATCCAACAAATTCTGTGTTTCCAAATCCGTTTTCGATACTTCTTTGGTAGCCAAATCTACGATAGTAGATAGAGTGCAGTATGGCTCCTATTTTATTGCCCCCCATAGAACGGCCCCCCGCTGAGGGGGGGTAGGTGGGGGGGGGGGGGGCGCCGGTTCTTGCCGCCACCATTTTTTTTTTTTTTTTTTTTTTCCAAAGTCGACCAACCTATGAATTCAGCCCTAAGTAAGTTTTTATATTGTAACCTAGGTGAACTCTGTCGATTCTAGTCTAAGTTCTAATTCACTGGTCTGGTATATATATAGATATAGAGACCCATGCTTCTCTTTGCTTCGGCAGTATGGGTCCGTTTCTTTGGTCAGGTATATATAGATATAGTCTCATGGTTATTTTGCTTCGGCAGTATGGGTCCGTTTCTTTGGTCAGGTATATATAGATATAGTCCCATGGTTATTTTGCTTCGGCAGTATGGGTCCGTTTCTTTGGTCAGGTATATATAGATATAGTCCCATGGTTATTTTTGCTTCGGCAGTATGGATCCGTTGCTTCCACTAAATATATATATATATATTTCGGTTTATTACTAGGGGATGCAGGTATAAGGGTTACCGTCTTTCGAAGGTAGGGATTATGACGGGACAGTCTGCGAACTCGGAGGTGACCATGGTTATGATTCATGAAAACAGGACACTTGTTTATGGTTTCAGCTCATGTTTATTCATGCAGATAAATTCAAATACAGACAACATAGGTTTAAATCTAACTAAAACGAGAGATATATCGCTGATTGAATATCGTATAATAATGAAATCAGATTATTACTAGTGAACAGAAAATACTTATTTCTAACGATGATACAAAAAAAAAATAAAAGAGATACACATTGAATATCGTATAATAATGAAATCAGATTATTACTAGTGAACAGAAAATACTCATTTCTAACGATAATACAGAAAAAAAAAGAAGAGGCATACACGTGACAAACACTTAGTCTTTCTCATGGCGACAACACTGGATACAATTTACACGGTTGATACCGTTCTGTATTCTACGCTTGAGCTTGATTAGTCTCAAGTGTCTGTGAAATGAACTGACTATTCTATCGTTTTTCTTCAAATTCTGAGTAAACATACTTGTGAACTGGTCGAGAGTAAACCCCTGCGTCATATAATACAAGAACATAATGCAGAACTGACCACATACCAGAGAGGAAGACGGTAGGCTTTACAGTTCCGACGCAGAGCCCTGATGTGTTGGGGTATAACGGGTGGTAGACCAAAACTATCGAAATATACGGCTTGTCCGGTGGCTGTCACATGGAAAGCAACCCAGTGTGTTCCGGAGCGTGTATGGATATCTGTATTCGCTACGATAGCGGTCGGGTATGTCCAGTGCAGCGGGATCTGATCGGCTGGGTAAACTCCCTTCGTCCGAGCAGGTGCTTATTCCAGTGCACTCAGAATTTGAAAAGTATCCATCCTCTTTGCTTGTCGTGGACTCACTGATAAATTTGGTAGAAAATCTGTGAAATCCTCAGTCACAAGCTCCGGCAGGCTGTCTTCATGCGTGCAGATTTCTCTTCTATACCGTTGGGACCACACTGATCCTCTCCTTGCTCGAGCGGATTGTTCGGGGTTTCTCTCTCGTTATCAGCAGATTGTTCGGGTGAGTTTAGCAAACTACTCCGGAAAGGGATTGAAGACAAGCTTTTTTCGGACAGTCCATGTGACTGCAGCCACTTTTTCAGTTTCATGGCGTTACGCAGTGCACAGTTGAAGTTCTTACGAGCACCGATGTGTAGAAGACATGACTTGTCCGATGACAGGTCTCTGAACGCCGGGCACTCGCACTCACCACGTTCCAGGTTGACGATTTCTCTCGCCATCACCTCGTGAAGAAGTTTAGCTTTCTGCACCCCACGATAGAAGATGTTCTTTGCCATATGCGTGATACCCCGTAAATTCGCATTCAGTTGTTTATGCGTCACATCGCCCTCAAACCATTCTATACCATGGTGGTTACTTGTCAACCAATTGTCCTGCGAACGCCTTGATGAGGATAGCTCGCTGATGGAGTGAGGAGGTGTGATGATCCAGTGGGCCAGAGCCTTATTCTCGTAGACGACGACGGCAACCTCTTTCGGCATGAACTGCCCGCTCTCAGTGCAGAAGCCTTGTATATCGATGATGTAGTTCATGGTTGCTTGAAGAACTGAACGACTGTTACTCGAGAAGGTTTGGATCACTACTGGCAGACTATGGCGAGGGTTAGACTGGCTCAGGTATTTAAGCATCCCTGTTTTATGGTCTTAACTAGCCCTCTCCGTATTTGCCGAGATGAAAGGGATGAGCAGGTTCTAGCAGGTTTTACAATGCTCACAGGTCGTTGCCCGCAAGGGATGGTGCAACTGCAGGTTTATGGTGTTCTGGTTTCAACAGGATTCCGTGACCTGAGCTAGCTAATATTCTCGGTCAATTACCAAAGTCTGTGATGACTTGTCGCATAGAATCAATCTCAATCACGTTATCCAATTCTGCGTAGACGATACAGTTTATAGTCGTGGTCAGAGGATTCTCAAAACGTGTTTCGATTCCAATACTGCTATGCTTGATGAGGTTCCAGTGTCCGTTATCACTGGCTGAGAGGTCAGGAGTAAGATCGAATGCTGTGAGACAGTATCCGTCCGCATAGTCCTGACGAGAAATCCAGTTCCCCTCGTTTAGGAAATGTATACCGGTTCCCGTGAACAGGGTGTTGTAGGAATCCACAAATAATTTGTTCGTGAAATCTGGCTGTAACGGTTTCGACGGAATCTGGGTGCCATCGATATATAAGGATAGGTGGGCCAACCCGAAAGATGCGAAATTAAACGGGTTGCGTTTTCTGTCACCGTTATTCGCTTTGTTATCGACAAATCCGATGATTAAACGTTTCGGTAGTTGACCAAGGAAAGCATTATCGAGTGTCTCGGCTTGCACGCCGCTATGTATCGTTATTGTCATGACCTCAACGCGCGTCATCGGGTATTTCGCAGTTGTTTTGGCGAGGGTTCGTGCATGTGCCAACAGAATACCGGGACTGATTTTGACACGTCGTATGAGTAAGGTCACGTCCGTAACTTCCAATTGATGATAATCGCCAGCTTCCATCAAGCAAAAGGCATCCCTGGATCTGACGAGTCGCAATCGGAGTTCCACACCGTTTGACAGAAATTTTTTCTGATTGAAGACATCGCAATGCAAACGCCCGAGTATATCGACAGGTTTGTTTTCAGCGGAATATTTATTTCTTCTTCTAAATCCCTCATTGGTGCTGGTCGTGGTGTCGTCAAAGTGGCCTGGTGTATCAGAATACCATAAGCCCGAAGTGGGATGCGAATTCCTAGCTGCGTCGCCATAGTTCAGCAAAGTCTCGATGTAGGCTCTGTATGCGTATGAATTGTTACTCGGTGAAACCAGTTTTTGATTGAAATACACATCCGCTTGATTAAACATACTATGCAGGAAATTGTTCACAGGGGCTACACCTGAAGAATCTTTAACGACTGCATCGACCCGCATTCTCTTTGCACGTGCACATACCCGGAGCATCGTGTGTGAGAGATCTAAGTACTCATCACCCTGGCCCGGTACAGCGAATTCAATCAGTGAGTCACCGGTGAGTGCAGACACAGCTTTGTACTGCACCCATTGACCACCTTCGATAGATGTCTGTGTAGGAGGTAAAGTAAAGAGGTCCAGTTCGGATTTCAAGCATTCACAGGAGCGGGCATGTAGGTAGGCCATTTTTGCAGTGTGGTCCAGTAAGACTATTCGCTCAAGGTTTTGTCTTCACGCAGCTCCGAAAATATCCGTAACGGGTCTTTTCTTGCAACACTTTTTCTTTCTAGCTTTCCTGGCAGATCCTTTAGTACTCGTTGTCTTCTTCTTCTTCTTCTTCGAGGTGGACTTGCTCGTTTTCCTTTTCTTTGGCTTAGTAGGGGTTTTACGTCTTCTGCGCAATTTAGACCTCGTAGCTGGTACGGATAGCATCGGTGGAAGGGCAAGGCCAGACTGACCCAACGCTCCCCCGTACCTGAGTTTATAGCCTTCTCCTTTCATAATCTTTTCAAGCCCATCCTGGGCCTTCCGCTTCAGGATCTGACCTGTCTTGCTGGCGCGTGTCTGGAACGCCTGTTTCCACGGTACGTCATTGTCCAGGTCCGACATGAAATTCATACCACTACGCAGAACTTCTTTACCGAGTACACGTGCTCCTCTTTTCAACAGTGGAATAGCCCGTCTGAATAGGTCGCCCAGAAAACTACCGATACCATGACCCCGTTGATTGGGTGCTTCGACAAAAACGCGATCAATCCCCCCGCCTATTTGCGACTCGTAATACTCTATGTACTGTGCCATGGTATTAACTCGTTTTCCCTGTTATTTTCAATACCAGCATCAAACTAGTATATTTTCTTGAAGTGTAGTGTGACTGTCAAGGTTCCGTGGTCAAATGGTATAGATTTACCCTGGTGGTCTGTTATAGATATTTCGATCGTCCGGAAACTCGAAAGAAGTAAAGGAAGATAGTGTGGCGGAGAAAATGTTTTGACTTCCAATTTGCCGACCCTTTGGCTCAGTTGAAGTATACGCAGAAGCGGCGTATGGACGTCTCCTACGATACGTGGTTCTACGATGTCACAATAGACGAACATGAGAGATGGGAGCTCTTGGTCCTCTTTACCGGATTCCAACGGTAACATGCGAGCCTCTGGTGTGGGGAGCAGCTCTTCCTCCTCTTCACCGGATTTCAACGGTAACATGCGAACCTCTGGTGTAATGGGTGGTTGCAAAACTTCGTCTCCAGCCGTAATCCCATCGTCAGCAGCATTTGTACTAGATCCCGTCTCGGCTAGTTTACGATTTAACTGCTCTTTCTCGCTAGCTAGATACGTCAAGGGATACTGTATCTCAACAATAACGACTTCCCACTCGCCAGAGAGCTCGATCGTCCGTGGTAGCTGTGTGATATAGCAACAGGTCCTGTTATCGGGAAAAATCCGCATCGAGCTATTGCTGGGTAGGGTTATGTAGAACTGCGACTTCATTATGATGCAATATCTTGAAGGCCGGCGGCCGGAATCCAGCTGTTGAACTTTTCGGGGTAACCTTTCCAGCTGACACGAACTTTCTTACTGGGTCCCCGACCCTTGCTGCGAATGATTTCATCAATTTGGAACTCGGCGTTTTCAAGGTCCGTGGTCACGCGCTGTAGTACAGGTTCATAGAAATATCCGTCGATTTCCTTTCCCGAAAGGTCCTCTAATTCGTAAACGTTCGGTAAACCTGTTACAACTCGTCGAATCTTGAACAGTTCCTCGCTCCAATTAGCCTCGTATCCCTTCGCGAAGGTACCCTTCGTCTTACTTATACGCACAAGATCGTCCTTGGCGAATTTTGGCTTCCGTGCCCTGCGTGGTTGATGGTGACGTTGAATGTTTGCGCGTGCCTCCGCTGCGTTGAAGAGGGTCACGGCAGAAGGAGCCATTTTGATACTCGAGTGTACGGTGTCATTATACGAGCTGATGAGCTTTTGCAGGATATCGATGTAACGGTGGGTGTTTTCATGAGTAAAATATCTCCACATCCGTTCCTTCAGAGTACGGTTGAATCGCTCGACAACGGCCGCTTTTATATCAGGGTTACGAGTCAGGCGAAAACGTGTATCATTCTTAGTGAAGAGTTTTTGGAACGATCCACCCACAAACTCTTTAACCTTGTCGCTCTGTAGGGTGACCGGTCGACGCGCCGTAGAAGACAATATCTGTTTGAAGCCAGCAGCTACGTCGCTGGTCGATTTACGATATGGAGGGATCACCCATACAAATTTACTCAGAACATCGATGATAACCAGTAGGTAACGGAAATCGTCATTATGCTCCTTTATAGAACCAAGTTCTACCAAATCAGCTTCCCAGCGATCTTCTATATTTGAAACGTTGTACCTCAGTCTCTGGAACTTTCGTCATACCGGTTTGTGTAAAGTATAGGAATCCTGAATACCTAGCCAGTTTTCTATGGCACTAGCCTTCACATTCCGAACAGCCCTCTTCAACTTCCTAGCCCCGGCATAAACAGCTGGGTGGGAGGGATCGTAGTATATCCGTTCTAACTCTCTCATTTTCGTGATGCAAATGACAACCAGCCTTGTTTCGGCGAGTGCTGTGGTGATTTTCCGAGTATTTCTTCCGTTCGTCGAAATTTCGACGGTGAAAAGAAGGTTTCGTCGTCTGTGTTACCAGAACCGGCACTCGGCTCCCTGTCTGGATGATCGCCACTACTGGTCCCAGTGTTCCTGGATCTGTGCGCTGCTCGGTGACCTTTAGCCTGACTTCGTGTCACAGGGGTTACTGCGGCCGGTGGAGAGGTCAATTGAGCATTCTTCCAGACATTAAGATTTCCGACATATTCCCGTGGTATATTGATGCTCCGGAGAAGACGTGCGTACGCATGTCTACCATGCGGTTGAAAGCTTTTTCTAGAACGCACGGTGTCGTTAACTAGATCGACAATATTTGAACCCGGCAGAGGTTTGTTGTCTATGCTTACGACGCCTTGGTTATCCCAGGAAAAACGTGAGGGAAACTCCGCCAGATGCTTGAGGAGAAGTTCCGCCTTCGACTGGTATTTTTTCGGTACTGTCGAGGCAATCCTCGATATCCGTTGTTGTTTGTCAGCGGAGCTTTCTTCCTCTTTTCCTTGTAAGAGTTCCGCAGGATTAGTTTTATCAGGAAGGGAGTGAAGATCGACGCGTAGCGGTTTTCTGGACTCCTCGGCGAAATACAGGAAACGCTGTAATAGCTGTTGATAAAGCTTCCATTTCGCTGCATCATCCAGCTCGGGAGAGTTCAGAATAGCGCGCATCTCTCTCGAGTCTGGATGCTGGGGAACTTGTGCTCTGTTCGCTGTTCTCGGCGTCACCCGCGCAAGCTGCTGCCGAGGAGGTTATACCACGTTGAAAACGTTCTACGGTGTCCGACGGTATTAGTACCATCTTCTTTGCATGCTCCATCGTTCTTCTCGTAATTATTGACCGAACAGCTGAGTGAAAAGTGTCCCGAGAATGGGAGCTATTAGCATAGGCAGAAACCCGCTACCGTTTTGAACCAGTAATTTTTTCTTGCTTTTCCAGCTTCCTTTGCTAGCAGCCAGTTTACGAAGAAGATGTTTATGTTTGCCTAGTCGAGCTTTTTCCTGCCTAGTGAGTATGATGTTACCGCGCACAGTGTTTAAAGCACATTCAAATATATTTTTCACGAGAGTATACGCCCACTGCGTATCGTGGTTCGCCTGCCGTGGCGCCGTCTAGCGGATAAATGGCCGCATAACGTAGACGCGCGGCTGCTTGGGATCCGTACTGTGGAGCACGGCAAATGTAGGCCCCGTTACAATTATTCAATAAACTTTCGATCGATATTACCGAAATGAGCTTGGCGTACATACAATGTGGCTTCCAAAGCATCGATATTAATATTTTTCGTGGAAAATCCGTATCAAAAGGTAAGTAAATCGTCTCAAATAATGAAAGTTTGCGAAGATACCAAACTGCATCTTTACTTGCTCACGCATTCAAAATATCGCACAGATAATGATATGATTTTCGATCCATTTTTGAATCAATTTCAGGCAAAAAACTGTTCGAGAGCCGTCATATCACGGAAGTCCAAGAAATTTTAAATTCAGAGGGCCAACGAGTTGTGACCGGTAAAGTAATCCCGCAAACTAGGGTGAATAATTCTCCGCATAACGTAAGAATAGAGGTATTCATAATGAAATTAAAATTGTACTATTAAAATCTAATCCCAAAAAACGATTAATTAACAAATGTTTATAGTTTATTGCTATATGTGAAAGATATGAAAGAACACACACCAACAATGAAAACTACAGGAATAAGTATTTTAAACATAGGCTTGTATCCACCTATTTCTTCGGTCGATCTCGTAACTTTTTTTCGGAAACGAGTGAAATTTTAGATGTCGACTATTCTGTTCGGTATTATTGCAACCAATGATGCAACAATATCTACTAGCTGGCATTATTTATCTATTTTCAAGCGATTTTGAATCACAAAACCCCGGATTCGTGTGGTAACGCCGTACAGTTGACGACGCTTGAGCGTCTGCAAAGTTTCTGATTTGGTCGGCAGGGCGGCGCCACTAGAGTTAAGCAGCAGGCGTATTATCGGCAGTGCGTAGTAAAGCTAGTCTCTGTTGCGGTTTCAGACTGCACAGGGCCTTTAGAGTCAGCGTATTTGCACTTCCGAATCGTCTACGTGCCTCAGCACCACGTCTAGAACCACCTCCACGTCGTACGGAGCCCGCGCTCCGGACCGTTTGTACAACGCGTGACATTACAAACGAACGACTGGTAAACCGTGCTGAGTGCGTGACTTTATATCTTTCCTCGGGACATATACATCCTGGTGTTTGTCGCTGGGAAATATATTGCTACGGTAGCCACAGTTTTCGGGGGTGCTTTGTTTCAGATCAAGTAAAAGATAGCCGTGTGGCCGAGCTGTTGAATCGTGGTAGGCTTCCTGGACAAATCGTGGATCCTCCGGGCAGACTTGTCGAGCTAGATGTTGTACCTGAGCGCGATTTCGCGGGTTCTTGAAAAATATGATATAATTCGCGTTGAGCGAAATATCGCGTTGACCGCGTCCCTGATGAAACAGGTTATGTGTGATGAATAACACGCTTAGATTCTTATGATGACACCCCTTGGTGAAAAGATCAACTATTATATTACCGGAGGCCTCTCGCATAAGATCATCTATTATAAGCAGTTTGGGCAGCGTGCTCGAGTCATAGTCAGATTTTTGGGGAAGGCCTTCCCGATACTCGATGTCGCTAAGAGTTGCTCTGGCTCCGTTTTCTGTACTATGGAGGGATTGCTGCTCGGCGTGACACCAGATTATACGACTGAAGCGAGTATCGCACATCTCGCCGATATGACGCAGAAACTTCTTAACAAAGATTGATTTTCCACATCCAGAGGGACCGGCTATTATGGCGGAAAACGGGTGATTCCAGCGAGTATCCATTTTCTGACGTGAATAGAACACTAAGACCTGAACCTTTCCCAACGAATACTCCGAGAGATATTGAGAAATCAGGATAACAAAAGCTACTACATACGTCTAGAATAAATTTTCTATTCCGCGGTGGGGCCTCCCCGGCGGCGCGGTGCGCGCCATCTTTTAGCTAATGGCGGCGCGGTGCACACCGTCTCTTAGCTAATAGCGGCACGGTACACGCCGTCTCTTAGCTAATAGCGGGCGTGCTCACAGACTCGGCATTCCGGACGCTAAACAGCTTATAGTCAGCGTGTGAGCCGCTCATCTAGACTATGCGCTTAAGCTAGCTAATTTTGCGCATTTAAAAACGTAAGGAAGATGAAAACTTACCGGACGGCTGGCCGACCATGACCAAGTCAAGCTAGCCCTTGTAACAACTCAGCGACTATTCAACTAACTGAAATCAACGAGATTTTGAGATTTATTCTACTCATTTTATTTTTAAATATACTTTTATTTATCTTATTTCATTTCCAGATAAAATGGTTCTAACAGGTTCTATTTCCAATCTAGGCTCATTTTCTGTAACCTGGTCACAGGTATTTCGAGGAAGGTGATGATAAAAGGTATACAGAGACACAGAAATAATAGTTAATTTCGTAATAGTTTTATTCAGGGTCGAGATCCAGGTAACAGAGTGTATGTGGGAAGGATTAACCAAGTGAAATTGATAGATTTTACTTCATAGATTCTTTTATTATGAAGACCACAGTTGTCGTTAATTATGTATACTGTGTATATTACCTGAGCAGAGACTAGACCATGTTCAACCGTTCTGGTGTACATACATTTCCTTATTGCTAATAGTACTTTTATTTTTTACAGAGCAGGCACTCAATAGTATAGTATTACATACTAGACTAAACTAGATTATTCTACTCCTAATAGCTTGAAGTCCTAATTATAAGATAAATTTACAAAAGTTGTACAACTAAAATACAGTAAAAAACTAACTTAAACCTAAACTGGATGTAGGGTGCTGTTTCCTGGTTTCTTCCGGTTATTGTTACGTACGGACCAGGGACGGAGGCGGTTACGCCTCTGTATGCCCGTATGGGAGGGTATCAAAACTATTCCTGCAACAACGTCTTTTGACAAAAACCGGACGACATGTTTTCGTCTGATCGCGAGTCACCACATCATGCATTGCGGTTCGTCGGATCGCGCGATACCTAAGATGGATACTTTCCCCCTCCTCAACTACCATTTCCCGTATAGAATTGAAATTTATTTTAAGTCGCGTCGTATAATTGAGGGTTATGCCCTTGACCTTGCAAATTTCTATTTTCCTCACATCCGGGCATACTACTATGAAAGCGTAAAACTTCGCCCCGCCGGATACAAAGGCCCGTATGTAACTCCCTTCGCCGTATTGTTCTAGCTCGTCGGTCAGGTCACCCAGAAAACTGCCTACTGGCGGCTCGTACTCTCCGGCTGCACCTGACCGAACGTAGATGACCGAGTCCGTGTCATAATATAATACCCTACGACCCAGTTTCTCCAAATAACTATACAATTTGAGCCGCGCCTGTGCCGTAGTATACGCAGCTATGACCACGTTCGCAAGACTCGAGGCCTCCACGCTCTCGTTCTTGTATGACCAGCGAGCGTACAGAACGTCATCGTTCACGGCTACTAGGTCCCCCAGCAGAATCGACGGGCTTGCCACCAGACCTAGCAGCTCCTCTCTGGTCTTGACCACGCTGGTTTTTGAGAGGTTGTCTCGCTGGCCAAACTTACCCCAAAAGGAATTGAGACATAGCTTCGACACAGAACGCAGCCCTAGATTTTTTTCTATTTTAATCTTATCCAGTTTGATTCCCTCTACCCGGGAGTATTCTCCGATATAGCGACACCGGCTCTCTGCGCTACGACAGGCAGAGGGCCAGCCGCTAGCCTCCTGTTTTATTTTCAACAAAGTATCAATATACCGATCAAAATGTCCGCCTTCCCGGGTAGAGGGATCAAACACCGTCACCTCGTACTGCCAGATCTCTGACACCGATATCACCCTATAACCCATTGCCACGGCCGTTTTCACCTCGTCTGAAACCCATGTCCCACTTATATACCTCTCACGGACGTCGTTGTGAGGATATGGACCTTGTTCCATGTCTCGGCAACATGAGTTACAGAGAGGGAACATTAGTTTGCCGTGCATACGCAGAGGTAATACCAGATGATAAAGATTCCGGGGCGGCAGTACTTTACATTTAATCGAACCCTCGACTCTAAACAGATCTACTCCACTGGCCCCGGTCAGATTTTTGCATTCCTTGCCTACTAGTACTACGGGATGACCCAACGGGAATTTTCCGGTTTTACAGATGTAAGGGTATAGGGAGCAAACATCCACATAACGGATCTCCTCACCAAGTCTGGGGTCTACCTCGCGAAACCTCGACGTGTTACCCGTCCGGCCACCGTAGAATGCATCACGCGGATTCAGCTTAGCATTCTCCACGCTCGGTAGAAAGCCGCTACGTTCGAGATGTGCCCGCACTTCTACCCTTGCATCCACTAAACCTGAAAACTCGCACTCCCACATTTCCTCTACCGCGATACCGTGGGCGAGCATACGTCACGTCTTGGCCTGAGTTTCCTCAAGTCGCCTATCCATGTTCACGCCACCCACAATTTCCTCATCCCTATTTACGCGATAACAGCGAAGACAGCCGTGCCAATAACAACCATGAAATTCTAATACATGGCGTGTTCCGTCCGTCGACTGGTAGTAGCCGTCTACTCTACCTCCTAGCATGCGTTGCTCACGAGCCCTACCCGCGTGTAAGATCTCCTGACCTATCTCATGTTCCCTCCAGACCAACCACTGGATGGCCTTGGAGGATTGTTTATCGGCTAGTCCGTAGCCGGCGGGCGGAATAATCCCTATGCTGTTATCGCGAAGGAAATTTTTCCGGTATAGCATTGAACATGCAGAGGCGATTGTTGTACTCTCCGTGAACGGGCAGACAACGCCGGTACGAAGAAATATATAACGGAATGCTAGGCAGGCTAACCGTAAAATCGTGACGTCTGACCGGCAGTACTCAACGATTTCCCTACTAAACTCAAAAACATAACCTTCTCTTACGGCCCCTTCATACCACGCGTAGAAACGGGCCCTACCCTCTACCGTCATGGAGTCTGGCGCGTAAAACTCAGCCGCAGGTAATACTCCCACATACCGCTGGTTAGCCGGGATATCAAAGAGGTGTGGAAATACACCCTTCTGCGTGGCCTCTGGTAGGCCAAAAGCCTTTGGCAACACGGCTAAAGCCATCGGCATGTAGGCGAGAGAGTCTAAAAAACGTACATTGGATGTCTCGAGCAAGACTATTTTGCTACCGTTTAGTATTACCTGCGGAGCCACACCGCCTTTCTCCACTAGGTAACGGCGAATAAACTGCTCGTCAAAACCCTTTGCGTTATGCGAGATACAAATAACCTTCCGGTAGCCTTCGACCTTCCTATCAGCGAGTTCTACCAATTCACGGACTGGGTCATTCCTAAAAACAAACTCGCATTGTGCACCACACCCGAGGCAGGGGTCGGTAATACTCGTGGCTAGACAACGTGTACAGGTCCGTTGCGCAATACACAAATTTGGCACGTGTATATTTATCGTCTCGTCACCGTCTACAGTCTACAGTCTCCTCCTGTCGTGTCTCGAAGTTGTAAAAAACGAAAATGTGATTAGCTACCTCCTCCGTGTTCCGCTTTACAGGCCTCATGTAACAGCGATGATTAATTTCTTGGCTCGAGCGGCAGGTCCTGCAGTATGTCCACCCGCAGATATGCTTTCCCTTCGAAATATCCGTGAAGATATCGCAGGTTCCACATACCCGTAGGGTACTACAGACCGTTCGTTTACCGCTAAACGAGCCCTGCAGAGTGTGTCGTCTACAACACTCTGCCCCGTAAAAATCGCTATTACAGAGCTCACACTCGACTTTCGCAACTCCCCGGTCACATGCAGGGGTCGAGAGACAGCGATTGCATCTGTTTGAGCACCTGTGCTCGTTACCGTGAGCGTAGGCCACATTACACGGCTGGCAAAAGAAATCAGAGGCCGCGGCTCCTCTCATGTTCAAAATAGTATCATAGTGACCAAGACGCGGATAATAAAGAACATTCAGTCCAAGTACTGGTCCGCGGTAGCCCATACCCAGCACAATATCCTCTCCGTTAAGAAGCGGCCGGCCGCCTTTACCTATCGTCTCGCTGTTGTAAACTAGAATTGCAAACCCTTCCCGTGCCAAATATTGCTGAATCTGCGCAACTTCCTCGATACCGCAACCCTCCTCGGGTATGATGACACCCGCTTCTACTACCAGCTGACGAGCTTTCTCAGTCTGGTATTTTTTCCCTGATGCCCTAGCCCTGTTCCACTCCGCCTGTAAGGGTCCATCCCGTACAGAACCTCTCCTCGCACGCACTCCAGCGACGAACAACGCCCTCGGTAAACATAAATTATCACTGTTCGTTATAGTCAGGATAGAGCGTTTACCAACTAGTTGCTCCCCGTTCAGGGCTAAGCGTCTTCCCTGACCTGCCGGAACAGCAATAGTTGTTATGTTTACCGTGAACGGCTGATTGATTGAAAATTCACTCGCGCTCTGTGTAACCCGAAATACAAGTCCCCATAAATCCTCAAAGCGAAAATCGTGAGCCGGCCGAAAGTTTAGCCCCGCAGAACCCCTCGTGAAACCCTCTGTGATGAAACTAATGCCCATCATATTGTTTGGAGTGCAGAGCGAGGAGAAATATCTGTAAAGCTCGCGGAAGGCCTCTTCTAACCAGGCGATTGGATTCGCAGATTCGGGTGGAACACCGATTCTTACGGTTACCTGGCACCCTCCTAGACCGAAACGCTGGTAGCGGCGATTTATCCGCTGCGTGATTTGGAATCGGTGTCCCACCTCTGCCTGCTCCACCCTTTCGTCGTCTTCGTCGATGTTTTCATCCTGGTGCTCAGCCTCGTCAGCGGGAGGATCAGTCACACAAGTACCGGTGTTCGTCGACGAAGCCCCGCCCGTCTGCGACCTCGAGGTACTGGCGCCGTTGTTCACCCCGAATAGCCAGCTAGACGAGCGAACCCTAAGGGTTGGTTGAGCACCTGCAGAGATCGAGTAAAAACGTGAAATTATCTTTTCTCGTTGAAACAATATACATCAAACTATGCGCTAGAGTAAGGAGGCGTACAATCGGAACTACTCTTCCTCGGAAGCTGGAAGAAATCCTGCAGGAAGTTCCCCACGCGGGGATGGTATTATTAAAGTCTCAAACGAATCGAAATCCGATGGAAGATTTTCCCGGATAACTTCCGAGCTGGTGTTTGCAATCATGGAGATTTGATATTCCTCAGCAGAGTTCTCAATTGCAGCCGCTGTTACAGATTGAGAAGGATTTTGCAGAGATGATCGGGAAAAAGGAATTGGAGAATAATTATTAAAAGTTAAGAATACCTACGTTCCTGCAGCTGGCTAAAGACTTCGGGATCGACGGGTGGTGAGAGATCCCATACCTGACCATCCTGCTCCCACGGTTCATTCTCCACTGCTGTTATGAGATAAAATGTAGAAAATAAGAGGTTAAGAAACTTCGGATTCTTCGATAATCCGGGCCCGTGAACGCTCCGTTTCGCTCTGCGAGGCTGGTATCGGCGAATCCGTCACTTCGATGATCGAGACCTGGGAGAGACGCTCGATCGTCTCGCTTTCCTCCTCACTACCCGCCGGGATTCCACCCTGGGATACTGAGCGATGTAGCAGGAGAGGCTCACCGGATACCGCACGCGTGACCGTCGTGTCCGCCACGCGATCACCTGCGACCGTTTCCGCGCTCGCTACAATATTATGATTCTGTTATTATACCCAGCTCCGAGATACGGACAAGAAATTTTTGACGCGAAAGAGGTACTTACAGGTGAAAGCAGCTCCATTGCTAGTCACTGACAGGTCATACGCCTCGGCCGCCTCGAGAAGCATCCCATCATCAACACCCCCCTGCCTGAACATGGCTAGCTCTGGAAATAACAGATCTAGATGAGATACGATTATAACATCGTCGTAGTATAATATGAAAGTCAATTAGCTGATTTTTACTTACCGGGGACAGCGGAACGAGCCTCCTCCTCAAAACTCTGACGCTTTGGAGGAACGGCTGCATCAACGCATCTTTCGCAGCCCTCCAAAATCGCACCTGATCCACCATCACTCGCATGCAGTCTAAGCTGCCACTTAAACAGTTTCCGCGGTGAATCGTGGCGAGCACTTCCATCGAACACAGATTTATTATTCGGCGGAACATCATCAGTAACGCCTCGACATCGGTTGTACGCGGTATAACTTTTATAAGGGCTGCTATCCGCCCGTTAACGATAACCGAGTGGTGGCGGATCAGGTGCCGCAACACCGCCAAGGAGGCTCTCCTGATTCCGGCTACGGTTCGCGACATTTTCACGTAGTAAAAATAGGTAAAAAAAACTGAAGTAAAAAATCCAAAATGCACTTCAAAGAACGAACGAAGTTTTCGGCTCTGAGGAGTTTACAGTTCTGGTACAAGTTTACATTTGACACTCCTCTTTATGCAGCCTATCGGTCAGTTCCACCACCACCACCCACAAACAGTTGGAGGGAGTGGGTGGTCGACGGTTTTACCCCTTAGCTACCCTCAACTGTTTTCTGTGCTCTATTGTCTCAATCGTGACTAAGGTGGCCTAGTAAAACCTACGAAGTAAGTACAGTAGAACCTCGTTTATCCGAGGTAATGCGAGGAGGAGGTACCTCGAATGAGCGAAAACTCGGATAACACAGAAGAAGTAAAAAATTCGAAAATTTCAATCATTTTTTTTTGTATTTGAAAGGGTAGAATGAAATGTAATCACGAAAGTATTTACATAACTATAACCGTCATAGCAACGAACTCAAGATACTCCGCGCGTACAACATAGGTATAGCGGCTTTATCGGTTTTATCCGAGTTTTTCCGTATTTTCCGAGCATATACCTCTGTTAATGCGGAGTGCTCGGATGAGTCCGCTGCCTCGGATAACACGGCAACTCGGTTGATCGAAGGCCTGATAATCGAGGTTCTACTGTAATCATTCACAAGCTATTTTCTTTTTTGAGCACATAGAAATGGCTTTAATTAGCAAGCCTTGTACACCTCGGTGCCACGGCCCAGAGGTAATCCCTATTGTTCATAGTGCAAAATAGTTCTGTCTCGCATGGGCGACGGTGAACCCCTACCCCCGTGACACACTCGCTGTACGTAGGCGATTCCCAGGTATGCGACACTTCATTGAACAGCGCGGTTACCTGTAAGGCGAGCGTACAAAACTCCAGCCAAACCATTGCAGGATAGTTATAAACTGTATCCTTCTTTTCACCTAGCGACTTGTCTATGCACGTTTATTAGACACGACGAGACTTAAACACTGAGACCTTCTTGCTTATAGTGGCGAGTTTCTGTTTCGACACGATGGGGGGTTAGTTGTACGCTAGACCTTTTTTTTTCAATCAGTTGAAGTTTTAAAAAGGTCATAAACAGGCGTTGGTTACTCAGAGACTAATTACATTTTATTGTCTAAGGGTGGACTCTTTTTTCAATCAGTCGAAATTTTGAAAAGGTCATAAACAGGCGTTGGTTATTCAGAGTCTAATTACATTTCATTGTCTAAGGGTGAATTCGCCTACTCCGCACTGTTCTGTACAATACGGTGTCTAGGAGCAGTTCGCTACATTTTTTATGGCTGGGATAAGATTGCTAGAATACGGTAACCCGGGCGGGTCGCAGACAGGACAGGACTTGTCGTCGTAGCTTTCCCGGTTTGTTCTTCGGTACTATAGGGATCAGCTATGTCTTGGCCTTTTTTTTTACCCGGCCAGAATTCTCGAAATCCGTCAAACACACGGAGTATTCAACGGTAATTGCATTTTATTGCCCCAGAAGGCCTCCGCTCTCGCTATTCTGCAAAGTACCTATTTTACGATCGGCCCAAAATCCTACTTTCTGTACCTGGGATGGTATTGTCGAGACGAGTATTCTCTGGAGACTCTCTGTCAGGATAGGACTTGTTTCAGATTCTCTGGAGGCTCTCTGGCAGGATAGGACTTGTCTCAGTACCTTCTTTCGGAAAGCTGGCATCGCAGATCAGACCTCGGACCCGGAGGAAACCGTCGGAAAAACTACCACCACTCTCCGGCCCACCGGGTTCGTACTGGAGCCTGGAGGTGGAAACCCTTCAAATAAGACCCTATTTTCTCTTCCGTTACCCAAAAACATCTCGAACTTCGAGAGGCAAACATCTCTGAACCTGTGTGCTACTTAACGTGTAATAATCATGGCTGCTAACGTATCCCTGCTCGGAAGCACCGACCCCACCGGGACATCCTCTAAACGGCTGAGAGAGCGTAGAGCACTACTACAGTCAACTGCGTATGGATTGAATAATTCCTTCTCTAAAACGGCGTTGGTCGGGTATAAATTAACCAGTGATTACAACTCTGAACCTGTTGTACAATTTAACGGAACTGGTGTTAACTGTGTTACCCTGCGAATGCCGACATGGCTGAATTTTAAAAGGAATTTCGAAAACATCTCTGCATACTTCGAATCTGCGTAGTGTACCCATGAGGAAGGCTCAAAGAACGAACCACTGGACCTGGGCGGATCACACATAGCGCTTACAACCTCTTTCGGGTTGAAAACAATCGTTCTGACAGAGCCAGAGGGATTATGGCGCGAACACGAGCGGGACGAATCCTTGCCTAAGAAGTCGAAATCAACATCAGCCCCCGGTATCCTGATGCAGCAGGCGACATTTGAAGGTCTTGTGGCTGTTGCACCCTGCATTACCGAGCATCTGACCACTCTCTCGAATCGCTCTTCTACAACGAATCTGTGTAAAAACGAATTGGTTAAAGAACTCGCCTCGCTAGCCAACTCCCGCGACCTCTCAGACGCACCGCTCGAGCAGTACTTGGATCTGGTGTCAACGAAATTCGACGAGACGTTAGGGACCATCAAGAATGCCGTCAAAGCAAGTTTTGTGAAAAACTATTTCAAACTGACCATGCTCGAAATAAAGGTCTTGTGCCTCCGTGCTCTTGCCGACGAGATTCAAAGTGTTTTAAAGTGTATCAGGGTTTTAAAAAAATAGGATTTTGATATCTATTTCCTGTTCGCTATAAGTAATAATCTGATTTCATTATTATACGATATTCAATTAGCGAAATATCTCTCGGTTACTTAGATTTAAACCTATGTTGTCTGTATTTGAATTTATCTGTATGAATAAACACGAGCTGAAACCATAAACAAGTGTCCTTTTTTCATGAATCATAACCATGGTCACCTCCGAGTCCGCAGACTGTCCCGTCATAATCCCTACCTTCGAAAGACGGTAACCCTTATACCTGCATCCCCTAGTAATAAACCGAAATATATATATATGGGGCTTTCCAAGTGAAATCAGGGAGTCATCTCCCTCACCCCCTACGATTTCCAGCTGTTATGTTTTTTCAACTTACATGTGACCCCGAATGAGCAATGAATTTTTTTTGGATTTTTCCTCCCCCTCCTTGACATCCTGCCATGCATTTTTATTCGTTGATGCAAGAGTGAACAGATAGAAACACCATTTTTAGATGGATCATTTTTTGGTCATGAATTCGTCATCTGAAAACATTAATTTTTATCATCATTAGAAAATGGGCTGGAGCCTGCTCATATCCCTTTTTAACGATCTTCATTTGTTGAAAAATCAGAAATTCGAAAAATTCCGAATAAAAATGATCACATCTTGTATGAAAAAAAAAAGAAAAACAAAATATGTCCTGCTAATATTTGATATCTTGCTTGGTTTGATACTGACCGCAAAAAAATCACCTTCATTGACTTAGAAAAAAAAAGTGAAGTCTTAGAATAATAAATTAGTATAGGGGAAAGTCGGTTAAATTGGACCAGTTTTACAATAATTGAGTTATCATGTAATTAACAATTAACCGGTGTGCTGTGACGGAAACGGGACTTCCCCGGATCGTTCGAATGGATGCTTGTCCATTTCAACGTATCGCCTCCTACTTTAAAATATTAGATGCCAGCATGGCGCAGGGAGATTGAAATCATGTGACATGGTCCAATTTAGTTGGTGGTCCAATTTAACCGACTTTCCCCTATTACGATACAAGTGTGAAAAAACTTTTTCTGATAAGTGTGATTGCAGGACTCGCCTTCGGCACGTGGAAAAGTTTCATCTCACTTGTATCGTAATGTACTGATTGATTATTCTAAGACTTCACTTTTTTTTCTAAGTCAATGAAGGTGATTTTTTTGAGGTCATTATCAAACCAAGCAAGATATCAAATATCAGCAGCACATATTCTTTCTTTTTTTTTTTTTTTTTTTAATACAAGATGTGATCATTTTTATTCGGAATTTTTCGAATTTTTGATTTTTCAAAAAATGAAAATCGTTAAAAAAGGATATGAGCAGGCTTCAGCCCATATCCTAATAATGATAAAAATCAATGTTTTCAGATGACGAATTCATGACCAAAAAATGATCCATCTAAAAATGGTGTTTCTGCCTCTTTACTCTTGCATCAACGAATCAAAATGCATGACAGCATGTCAAGGAGGGGGAGGAAAAATCCAAAAAAAATTCAGTGCTCATTTGGGGTCACATAGAAGTTGAAAAAAAATATCAGTTCAAAATCGTAGGGGGTGAGGGAGATGACTCCCCGATTTCACTTGGAAAGCCCCATATATTTAGTGGAAGCGACGGATCCATACTGCCGAAGCAAAAATAACCATGGGACTATATCTATATATACCTGACCAAAGAAACGGACCCATACTGCCGAAGAAAAATAACCGTGGGACTATATCTATATATACCTGACCAAAGAAACGGACCCATACTGCCGAAGCAAAATAACCATGGGACTATATCTATATATACCTGACCAAAGAAACGGACCCATACTGCCGAAGCAAAATAACCATGGGACTATATCTATATATACCTGACCAAAGAAACGGACCCATACTGCCGAAGCACAGAGAAGCATGGGTCTCTATATCTATATATGGGGTATTCCAAAATATTTTTAACGGTCATTTACCCCGACCCCCATCGATTTCCGAATAAATTATTCTCAGGGTAACCCTAGACCCAGGTATGATTGCTGAATTATTTTAGAATTTTGCGATTTTTTTTTTAGAAGTTACGATTTTTTGAAAATCGCACTTTTCGGCAACAGCTCGTTTTTCATCCAATTCTAGTTAGCAACCAAGGTATCCCACGGAAAAGTGATTGGTGCACAACTGTCCAGTTTTTTGACGTACTTCGAAATGGAAATATTTGTAGATTTTTTCAGACACCGGAAGTGCCGAAATTCTCGTTTCAAAAATCAAAATCTCGGATTGCAAAAAGTCGCCGTGATCGATCTTTTTGAAATTTGTAGACAAAATTCGACATCGAAAGACGGAATTTTTAAGACCAGGCCGAAGTTGGGCCTACATCGAGTTTAGGAGGTATGGCTATTTTAATCACGCGAAAATTCATATTCCGGCGTTATTTTTGTTATTATTATTATGATTATTATTAAAATTATCAAAATTATTATTTTTGTTATCAATTAATGATGATAATGATAATAATAATAATAATAATAACAAAAATAATAATTTTGATAATTTTAATAATAATCATAATAATAATAACAAAAATAACGCCGGAATATGGATTTTCGCGTGATTAAAATAGCCATACCTCCTAAACTCGATGTAGGCCCAACTTCGGCCTGGTCTTAAAAATTCCGTCTTTCGATGTCGAATTTTGTCTACAAATTTCAAAAAGATCGATCACGGCGACTTTTCGCAATCCGAGATTTTGATTTTTGAAACGAGAATTTCGGCACTTCCGGTGTCTGAAAAAATCTACAAATATTTCCATTTCGAAGTACGTCAAAAAACTGGACAGTTGTGCACTAATCACTTTTCCGTGGGATACCTTGGTTGCTAACTAGAATTGGATGAAAAACGAGCTGTTGCCGAAAAGTGCGATTTTCAAAAAATCGTAACTTCTAAAAAAAAAATCGCAAAATTCTAAAATAATTCAGCAATCATACCTGGGTCTAGGGTTACCCTGAGAATAATTTATTCGGAAATCGATGGGGGTCGGGGTAAATGACCGTTAAAAATATTTTGGAATACCCCATATATACCAGACCAGCGAATTAGAACTTAGACTAGAATCGACAGAGTTCACCTAGGTTACAATATAAAAACTTACTTAGGGTTGAATCCATAGGTTGGTCTACTTTTGGAAAAAAAAAAAAAAATGGCGGCGGCAAGAACCGGCAACCCCCCCCCCCCCCCCTCCCAGCGGGGGGCCGTTTTGTGGGGGGCAATAAAATAGGAGCCACACTGCACCCTATCTACTTACGATCAAGTTTTTGCAGTGGTCCCATTTAGCCAGCAACCCATTCTCGTTACTGGGATAAAGCTCGGCAAAATCTTGGCATATCTAGAAGTGTTGATTGGTACAGTAATACGTTATACTCGATAAACCAGTAAATATTTGGACATCATAATCAACAATCCAAATTACCAATAGGTATCTATTGGGTGCTCCTAGAATCGTCCACTATATGAAATACTCATTCACCAGGGGATCGTCGTCTTCAACCTCAGCTACTCTCAGGGCTGATTGATCGGACTGTGTTAATCGTGTGGATATCAAATATTTGAAACGCAACGCGTGAGTCGCAGACCAGCTTTTGATCAGTTCTGGCCAAGAGTCAGTACAATGATGCTTCAGAACACTGATGGCTGCTTGGACAGTTCGATCGTTCTTGTCAATGCTTCCTGAATTCAAACAGAAAATACAATGACATCAGTAGTACCAAATCTGAGACCAATGTAATAAATATAGATTTTAACGCACCTGGATTGCGATTCTGTAACTTTTTTCGCTAACTCGCTAACTCGCTAACTCGCTAACTTTTCGTTAAAACCGTTGGTTGGCTGAGCAGCATCGAATCAGAGATAGTTTCGGGTTGAAACGATCTCCGATTCGACGCTCATCAGTCAACCAGCGGTCTTAACGAAAAGTTAGCGAGTTAGCGAGTTAGCGAGTTAGCGAAAAAAGTTACAGAATCGCAACCCTGATAATTTCGCTCGTCTCACTGTTTTGTCGTTATGTTTGCCAGCAGACATAGATTGGGCAGCTGGATTGCTTTCAGTCGATTTTGAGATTCGCGCTGCATTTTGTTTGGTTAAGGCATATTTAAAATTCCTCACTTTATTTGGTAATTTACCAGTTGGAGTTTTTGTGCGCCAACAGGTGGATCATAATAAATTTCCTACAAATATAACGAGCACATAAAAACTTGAGACGCCTCAAACTCAACTATACCCCTTTGAATTGGGATACCTCTGGCAATAAAGTTATCAGCATCAACTTCTACCAAATACTTACAGCCTCTTCGTCAGGGAATAACTTGCATAATTTTCCAGTTATGAGTTCATACTCTCCTGACTAGGGCTGCAATATTCGAAATCAAAAGGTAAGTGATTGCGTCTGTGTCAAAATAAAATCAGGAATAAGTATTCAACTTACCTTTGGTTAATTTTCATCAACTCTCTAACAAGAACTAACACAATTGCTTGTCGGCCAGGCTCTGTGAAACAGCCATGTTTTCTATAGTAGATTATCGCAGCTTCTGAAGATGTGTCATTCTCAAGCAAGTTTTCGATATCCTAGACAACGGAAAAACGAATTGAATGAATATTCGAAGACAAAAACAACATACCAAAAAGAAAAAACAATAATATACCAGCGACTTGAGGTTTTGGAGTCCTTTGGAAGCTGATAAGTGTTTTGACTGAATCTCGTTGGAATGACTAGAATATTTTCTTTTTAGCTGTGAATGACCACCAGTCGTCTTAATCGATGTAACAGACGATGCGGGTGAGGATTGACTCAAAGTCGGTGATATCAATGCATTACTACTGTGGCTGTCTGTGAGGCATCCGATGCCTGAGTCCTGATGAAAATGTTCCACCTGTGTATATATATGGGGAATTCCATACGAAACCGACCAATCCGTAACCCCGACCATTTTTGATTTTGTTAAAAATTTTGTATTTTTTTGTACCCACCGAAAGAAAATTTCCTGAATTTTTTCAGATTTTTGTCTCAACCCGTTCAAACAGAATGAATTTTCAAAAAAAATTGAACTTGGACCATTTTGATTTTATTGGAAAAAATTCAGCAATTTTCAAGAGACATTTTTACAAGTACTGACCAATTTGTAGCTTGTGATATTCATAACTTCTATTTTTTTCCTATTTTTTACCGCGTGTGAACCAAGGAATCTTGTTTCGTTCTTGAAATAATAACGCAAGTACAATGGAGTCCCGCTTTTGTCAGCCTCACGGGAGGACTGCTGACAAAACCGGGAACGTCTGAGCCCCGCCTAAGGAGGCGTACGAGTCAGCGAACGCCAGTGGCGTAGCAAAAGTGAAGCGGTGCGCTGGCTTCGTGAATAAGTGAGTCTGCCAAAGCGAGGTTTGTTTACATACATTGCTACACCACTGCCGGAGACTTCGGGCTACGCCTTCGCCTCTATCTACGTGGTTCGACGCACGAGCGAAGGAGAGCAGTGGTAGTAGTGTGGGAGGTAGGGGAACGTCTAGCTTGACATAATCGAGGCTGACAAAAGCGGGACTCTACTGTAAAAGTGATTTGATTCCAAATCATTCTTTTTTATTTTATTCAAGTAGTTTGTATACAGTGACATTTTTTCGTGAATATAGTGACGTTTTCGGTGCGCTATACCGGGCTACACTTGGTGTAGCCGAACATTCCCGATCAGCTCCGAAATTTTTAAATAATCGCCGAAGCTACGAATTTTATTCGAAAAAAATAGCGCGCCTGTTCTTTTCTGCGTATAATACAGCGCAGAATAATAAAATTCGGAGCTTTGGCAATTATCTGAAAATTTCGGAGCTGATCGGAAATGTTCGGCTACACCGAGTGTAGCCCGGTATAGCGAACCAAAAACGTCATAATATTCATGAAACAATGTCAATGTATACAAATCACTTGAATGAAATAAAAAAGAATAATTTGGAATCAAATCACTTATACTTGCGTTATTATTTCAAGAAAGAAACACGATTCCTTGGTTCACACGCGGTAAAAAATAGGAAAAAAATAGCAGTTATGAATACCCGGGAGAAATAGTATATTACATACCTAGGGCAGTAAAATAAGGAAGGTCCCAGATCACATGTAATTGTCGTCCGAGGCGAAGCCGAGGTCGACAAACATGTGATCTGGGGCTTTCTTATTTACTGCCCGAGGAGTGTATAAGATTTTTCGCATCGACGGAGCCGAAAAACGGGAACTTCGTCCCGCGCAGCGGGACGAAAGTTGTCGCTTTCGGCCCGGAGGTGAGGAAAAAATTTTATATGATCATATATAATTATGTATAAGTTCATATAATTAAATATAGTTTTATATAGTTATGTATAATGTTGATATAAAATTATATATATTTATATATGGGCGGTTCCACGTCAACTGTACCACTCCTGTCAGTCATAGTCAGCGATTCTACTGTAATTTGGTGGTTATGCTAGTTTGGTATGGAAATAATTTCTGACCAAAGGATTTCGCGAAATTCGAAAAACTATAGAAGTTGCCCAATTCGAAACTTTTTGATCGTCAATTCTTTGAAAATTCATATCTCTGCAACCACTTATCGGATCGGGAATTTCCAGCCACGGAGTGACGTGGAAAAGTGTGCAGTTCAATGAAAAAAATACATCAATAATGGAGGTGAAAAAATTAGCTTCTATTATGCAATACAATGTTAATAATTGATTTTCAATCATGTTCTCTCACATTCTAAAATTCGAAAAAAATACAGGATACTCCTTCCAAGATTATCTTCAATTTCAGCCATCACAAAGTTTGGAGTCGAATCCAGTTCGCGCGATATTAATTGTCAAAGTCCGCCATGTGCTCGCTCGCCGCGCGGTGTAGCCAGCGTAAAATACCCAGAATGCAGAATGTCATTAAAGTGCGTAACTGCAACATGTTTTATAGCGTTCATTTGTTTTACTCGCCTAAATTCGAAAATACCATTGGGTCATTTTTTTTTTTTGGTGCCGGTTTTGCCCCCAATGCCGGCTTTGCCCCACCGTCCCCTAATAATAATAATAATTCATACCATTTTGATTCTAATTTTGCACGTATTAAATTTTTGTTAACAGAATTCCAAAATATTACTTTTCCTAACAAACCGAAAGTTGAAAGAAAAATTTGTTACAGCATTTTCTGTTTCTTTTCTGTCATACTATGTCCTGTGAAAATAGAAAAAGATAAAATAAAATAAAAAAAATAAACCTCTAGGGGCACGTGTTCCCATTGGCCGAGTCACCCAAAATTTGGCTCGAATTTTTTTTGTTCAATTTTGAACCGATTGAGGGGGTAGCACAACAAACATTTTTTTTTGACCAAATAAGAGCTACCCTAATATATACACACATGAGAAGCCTTCTCATTCTTTCTTCATATGTATAGACCGACACCTCAAGAATGTTCAGTGTTATTAGGTCTGTGTTGAACGACAACCAATTGAATATGAGTTACCTACCACGCAAGTAATTAGGTACCTACCACGTTTTCTACGTTTACAACGGAGATGGCTAATCCGTTATCATCAATAAAGATAAGCTTCCCGCTGACCGATTCTTCCTGATTAGCGAGAAAGGTGTTTTCGGCAATGACTGTAAATGCCTCACTTTGGAAAAATGTATCTGTCTGCACTTCTTCAGATATCGGTACAGTCTTAATAGTCTGCAATTCACAATGGGCAAGAAGTGTAAAATGAAGAGATGACGCCCCCAACAAAATTTTACTATTCATAGGCAATAAGCTATTAGGTGACTTGAAGCAGCACAATGAAATCCTTGCGCTCACACTATCATCGCAGGAGGCTGAAATTCTTTTCACAGTCTATACTGACATTATTCAAAAACTGCCGAAAGGATTTTTATATTACCTCTAATGGCGATTTTCAAAATTTCACCGAAGTCTTCCCTTTGGGAAAGATCCTGGAGTGATAATTTTTGTTTTTATTATTGTAGTGAATACAATAAGAATAGAATTATAGAGGGAGAGATAGTTGTCAGAGATTTGAGATTCTGGCAGGCGCGTAACTAGAAGACATCTTTGGGGGGGGGGGGGGGGGGGGGCTGAGATCTGAGCGGGGTGTTTAGAGAGATGAATAAAGGACGGACAATGTGTTTAAATCCCTACTTTTATTAGAGTATGGATTATTAGTACCAATTCTAACACACTAATATAATTATAATAGTAAATATATTGACTGTTCGTTTTTTGTACGCTTGTACTTATATCTAGGTACGGTAGAAACAAGTAACAATAATATATCATTATAAGGCGCAATGCATATCACCAGATTCATAGTGGCCTTATCTCCTAACAGTGAATATATTTAATGTTCATGCTTCAGTATGGAAAATGGGAACAATATTATGATTTCACAACGCATATCACGGCACTAGTTGCAAATATCTCTCTCAACCGAATTTTCAACCTCTACCTATTAAATATTAGTTCGAGCCGTCGATTTCCACTGTTCGCATATCTGGTGATATTTGCATCCCGATCAATCGTTCAGTAATTGTGAATATGAAGCAAAGCCAGTCCCGTTAGACGATTTTCAGATATGGTGTTGCGCAACCATGTCTTCTCGGGAAAAAATAATCAGATACGATCGTATATGGATAATCATATCTGATCATATACGAAAAATCGGCCAGGCCTGACCACATATGGTCATATCGGATCATACCTGAGTAAATATGCCCATATGTGGTCAGGCCTGGCCAATTTTTCGTATGTGATCAGATATGATTATATAGAAACATATGAGTGTTTCTTCAGAAATGATGATTCATGCGGTCCTCCCGGTTTTTTGACTCCGAAATGGTCGGAACGTGGGCGAATGGGTGGGGATTTCCGAAGTCGCGGTAGTTGTCAAATGTTGGAAGAAAAAAATATGGAAAAAAATCACTCATTGGCTCGAAACAGTGAAAAATAGGTGCTGAATGTGAATACCGTGGCATGTCCTCAACCCGAAATTGAACTTTCGATTGGTTATTCCTACTCGAAGTGATCGGAGGAGAGTAATGATCATAATTGAAATATAAGAACATAATCTGAAAATAACTTTTTCACATACATTTGGTCCCTCAATGATAATTCGAAGTGCATAAGCTAACTTTGAACAGTGTCCCCAGATTTTTCTACTTTTCTCTAAATTTCAATTAAACCGATGGAGTGCTGCTAAGGATGATACAATATGGTGTCAGTGGTTGTGTTTTGTCAGGGAGACATCTACTCGAACATTTACACTCGTGGCGGCCGGTCTCAAGGCGATTTGTTTATATGTAAGTACTCGAAAACAGGTTGGCAACGTATGTCACGAAATTACGTGTCAATACCGTGGTCACGTTCCCTTAACGTATTAGTAACGATTTCGGATCCACTGTGGTCGGAAATTCTTCCTTTCGCCAGCTCAAAATGACCCCCTCTTGCTAAATATTCAACTCGGAAACAAATCAATACCTCGTTGGTTTGAAAAGGAATTGTCAATACCGTGGGTGTCAATACCGTGGATATTATATTATATTATATTATATTAGATCCGCCATTTTTTTCTGGCATTATCTGGGAGTTGACAGAAACACGTATTTCCATCAAAATTTGCAAACAAAAAACAATTTTTGGCGGGTACGGCCTTCTGCCTCTAATTTCCTTGATTTTTGTTTTCTTCCAAATGCACCAATTTTCATTCTCGGACTGAAAGAAAAAAAAAATTATAAAGTTTCAGCGGATTTACGCGTTTCCGTAAATTTCCACACGATTCCGAAAAAGAAATTGCGGGTACGACCCGTTGGTCTTAGTTAAGGTTGTATCCGCCGAAATTGGTTTGTTGAGGAAATCTCAATAGATCTACGTGCTTCCATCGATGTCGTGGCGAATCCGTGGGAAAAATAAAAAAAAAAAAACTATTTTCTTGAATAAAAAGTTGTAATGACCTTCGAGATTTCTGTATTTGCAAAAATGAACTTTGGCAAGCTGTAGCTTCTAAACGACCCATCCGAGCGTAAACTTCTACTGAGATATTTACTTCCTTGTTCGGTTGTCTAGTGGCGGTATTTTTTTTTTCAAGACCCACGCGAACTCCGACTTTCCATTGATTAGTACTCTGGCTTGAAAAAAAAAAAAAAAAAAAATACCGCCACTAGATAATCGAACGAGGAACAAAAAATCTCAATACAACTTTGCCCTCGGATGGATCGTTTGGAAGCTACAGCTCACCCAAGTTCATTTTTGCAGATGCAGAAATCTTGAAGGTCATAGAGTTGTTAGTTCCTGATCCTCTGAGTCTGTAGCTCAATTACTCCTTGAACACCTTTGGGTACCCAAAAGTACCCCAAAAACATGTCGAAGTTGGTTCGGTGGGCACATTTATATTGTAAAAATTCCACGATCTAAAAAATCATCATTTCTGAAGAAACACCTGTTCGGGCAAAATATAATCGAACGCTTAGATCAGCTGGACGGCCAGTCTATATCGAGAGCACACACACCATCGTGCAGTGTTTACCTGCTTCAAATCGAACTCTCAACTCATTATTGCGCACCGAGCGTTAGAACTATTCAATGTATATGTATATGTGTATTCCTGCGGACTAAATCGAAGTCCATATGTATATCAGTATGTCTCAAATCTCCCTGTGGGAAACATTGTAATATCATCTATCGGCCTCGTGGTCAAACATCTGTACATATCTCATCGTGAGAATTTAATAAAGACACGAGTTTTAAGTAAATACAAATAAAACCCCGTGTAAGGCTTTTCTTAAACATTAATTCCGTCAGTCACTCATCCTAGGCTTCTCTCTCGCTAATTTGTTCACCCACATCTAAAGAACCTCTTGTCGTCTCTCGCAACAACACCCATATATGATCATACACAATCAACCATATATGATTGTATCCGACAATTGGCCCGATCGGGACATATATAATTATATATGACTTCATATAGTTTTATATAATTATACAGAGCGATTCTGAGGAAACAGGTCACGCTAATAGAGGCTCCCTTATTTATTTTCGTCAATGACAACGCTGTCAAATACCACGAACAAGCGATCTACCGACTTTTCATATGCTTATGACTGATATCTTCAGACGACGTAGCGGTAGCTGTCACGTTGTATAGGTTAAAATGAACTGTCATATCACAATATCGTGTAATTAATTCCGATATTGTTCATAATACAACGGTATACGATATTATTTCATAAATAAGTAGTGATGAGGTTAAATTGATTGCAGGCGTCGAATTCTGTTTATTCCAACATTATTAGGTTATAAATAATTGTCTTGGTGAAATTCACAGATCTGGTAGTGATAAAGTTATCAAGTCAATAGCATACGATATTGATTCTTTATGAATTCATTCCAGGTGTGAATTTCTGTTCATTTACTACATTAGTTATAACCAAGGATTTCTTTGGTGACTGACTGACCCGTTGCATCTCGTCGACAAGTAGGGTTACGAACAAATCGATGTGAATATCATTCATCGAGTAATATCTCATCGATCCAGTGAAAGCTTTCCATCCTACGAGGCATCTCCGCTGAAAAAAACTCTACATGTCTTCTTAGCCTAATGAGTACGAAGACAGTCCTGCATAAATGATGTGTTGGTCTATCAATGCGTGTTTGAGTTTCATCGAGTGATAAATGAATTAAAAGTATCGTTCCTTTTGTGAATCTATTTAATTAAGTATTTGATTGCTGCGTAGAACAAAGCGTTGCATTTTTGTACAAAATACTCAATCACAACAAATTGTACAAATTCAATAAAATTCTTTGTTTATTCAGTTGATATTGCATGATCATATTAAATAATTAATGATACATGTGCAAGGACGCTGTCCTTCTGTAGAAAAAAAAATATACAATTTAATAATAACTCAATAGCATGGTTTTGGAACATGCGGCCGGTCATAGCTTTCGGACCATCGCAGATGATTTCGCAGCCAAGAATCCAGGACGTCCGTGTCCGGCGATGGATACCGTGCGGAATATCGTATTGAAGAAGGAAACTGGAGTGACTTTTTCGCGTCGAAGTTCTACGAGTACACCGTTTTCGCCACAATTTTTAAAGCATTCAATTTTCATAACTTGCTTGTCGCCCATGGTTTGTTGCGTGGTCATTTCTTTAAAGTACTGCCCTAATTATTCTGGGATATCTAACAGATGTTAGAATGGGTTAGTTATGGGTGGGATTGATCTATTCGAGAGAGGTGCTTCATACAATCATGATAGAACTTGACTTACAAGTTAGTTCATTTAATCATGTAATTGTATTTCGCGCCTCTTTCTCTAGATCAACACGTAGATGTTTAGAGCTTATTACGGCAGATCAATGAATTCATGCATCAGGACTGTCTTCCTACTCATTAGGCTAAGAAGACATGTAGAGTATTGTTTTATTTAGCGGAGATGCCTCGTAGGATGAAAAACTTTAACTGGATCAATGAGATATTGCTTGATGAATGATCTTCACATCGTTTTCTTCGTAACCCTACTTGTCGAAGAGATGCAACGGGTCAGTCAGTCACCAAAGAAATCCTTGGTCATAACTAATGTAGTAAATGAACAGAAATTCACACCCGGAATTAATTCATAAATAATCAATATCGTATGTCATTGACTTAATAACTTTATCACTACCAGATCTGTGAATTTCACCAAGACAATTATTTATAACCTAATAATGTTGGAATAAACAGAAATCGACGTCTGCAATCAATTTAACCTCATCACTACTTATTTATGAAATAATATCGTATACCGTTGTATTATGAACAATATTCGAATTAATTACACAATATTGTAATATGAAAGTTCAGTTTAACCTATCAACGTGACAGCTACCGCTACGTCGTCTGAAGATATCAGTCATAGGCATATGAAATATCGGTAGATCGCTTGTTCGCGGTATTTGACAGCGTTGTCATTGACGAAAATGAATAAGGGAGCCTCTATTAGCGTGACCTGTTTCCTCAGAATCGCTCTGTATATACTGGTATTGGCCCGGAGAAAACAAAAATAAAAAAAAAACTGGTCCTGACCGGGCATCGATCCGTGAACCGTACGCTCGCCAACTCTGCCCGCTACCGACTCACCTGAGATCAGTTATTGAAATTAAAAGTTTAAATGAATATCAAATATACAAATTTCATACATTCAAATTTCTATTGAACAAAATTTTACATCTGACGTATTAACTATCAATTTTATAGTAATTAAATGCAACAAACACGCAGTCATCATTAAATGATATTCTGTGTGAAATACAAATTGAGTAAGCGAAATTAAATCCATTGAATAAGCATTTGAGTAATTTGATAAATTCAGAGTTTATTTACACGAATGCTAATTATCAATTATGATAATGAAAAATGACAAAAAAATGCAACAGTAATTTTTTTAATCTCCTGGAAGTGCGTTTTTTCGAATAAAATTTTTCTGTAACAATGATCAATTAAAACAATGTCAAAATTATTTAATATTTGGTAACGTTGATTTCCTTTATTAGCACCTGATAATTAGTTAAGAAATAAAAACAATCATGGAGAAACGTTTTTCTATGACTCAATTTGTAAATCATATACCGTGAGAAAATCTTGAAAGTATACAGTGGACTGTGCGTGTGCCAGCTTTGCAATCTGCCCATGCAGGCTAACTATTCTGAACTTCAGCTATCAAACGCTGAAATACGAGATTTCAAGGATAAGTTGTTTCCAAGTCAGTTGGTACTGTCTGTCGGATAAATATGGCCAAAAATCAAGAGCCCGCGGACCATAGAAATTGAATTATTTGGCGCCGAGTGTATACTTTCAAGATTTTTTCTCAGTATGCACTTTTCCTATGATTATAAATATAAAGTATACCTTCAATGATCAACGCATGACCTCTCATTTTTTTACAAATTTTGTACATATATATATAAAAGTTAAGTTTTGAAATCGATCAAGTTTACTTGATATTTCCGAATTGTAATATTTATTGAATGCATTTATTTACAAAGTGCACATTTTTGCGTCGGAAGAGGAGAAATATACACTCAAGTAAAAGATGACTCAACAATCATCGATTATCTGTCACCATTCACGTTGATATACTGTAAATAAGGGAGGAAGGGGCAAAATGGACCAGCGGGGCAAATTGAACCGCGGGGCAAAATGGACCCCTTGGGGAAAAAAGTTCATATTCATACTCCAGTTTTTTCATCGTCAATCGGTTTTTTTTCTTTTTTCAGCGGTCCATTTTGCCCCGCGGTTCATTTTGCCCCGCCGGTCCATTTTGCCCCACGCTCCCCTATTTATATCTAATGACAGAGAACTATATAATTATATGACATTATTTATTATATATTTTTATGTATAATAATGTATAGCTTTATATAATCATATAAACTCATATCTGTTTATATATGTTTATATACAACTGTATATAATTTTATATGAACAATTATATATAACTAAATAGAATGAGATATAAATATATAAACCTATACATAATTATATATGATTATGTATGGTTATATATGATCATATAAAAAAAAGATGGTTATATAATTGCGATTTTATAGTTAATTCTGAACCTTATATGTTTATATATGGCCATATAGAAATCGAGATATATTCAGATACAATACTATACATTGTCACATATAGTATATACAGTGCAACCTGTGAATAAGTCCTCTCCAAATAAGACCGCTTCTCCAAATCTTCGTTCGAGAGTTGCCCCCACTACTTCGCCCATCGCAGAATCGGGGGCGAACCTCTGAATAGGACCGAGCGTGGAAATTGCGTTTTGATCTTAATTTATGCTTTAAATAATAGCATAGTAATGAAAATTTCAATCGATTGTGATCAATTTCATTTATCTATTGTTAACATTTATTTTCTTGTTTATTGAAATAGGTATTTTTCCTTTTTTAACATAGTTACAATTGCTATATTGACATATTAAATATCACTTCGCTAACATAGAAATAATTCCTGTGTGAAAATAGGTAGAATGCCTATTTTTTTCTTTCCGTGCATGTACAATAATACAATGACGTAATTAAGAAACAATAATCCACATGTACTTACCAGGTATTACACGAACTGAACATTGAAAGACCGAGCTTAGAACTAAGGAATGTATGTTACGTTACCATACTATGCACGTGAAATGTATCGAGTGCGAGCGGTCCTATTTGGAGGTTGAGCCGAGAATTTTTCGTTGCGAGTTCGGACCACGGGTGGGGGCAACTCATTTCTCGGAATTATATTCCCCTACAAGGCCGAGGGCGGTCTTATTCGGAGGTTGCACTGTATCTATATATGATGATATATAGTACTGTATCTGAATATATTTGGATACATATATTTGTATATGATCGTATATGATTGTATCTGAGCGTCGTATACGAATGAAAATAATTATATCTGGTTATAACTGATCAGATATAGTGCATTTGTTACCTCATATGTTCATATATGGGTATATGGGACGCTATATACATTCGGATATAGTATTATATATGGTCATATACACCGGTATATAATTGCACATCATCATATATGATTTTATCTGAACATTGTATGCGATTATATATCACAATATATGGTTATACCTGTAGAATGATAAAAGTTTGGAATCGAAAAATTTGTTCAAACTAAATAACGTTGTACTCGTTCGCTCGCTGCGCTCGCTCACTATATTGGCTTATGATTATGGGTTGAAAAAACAATTCGGATGAAGAAATTGAAGATGTCAACATTTATCAAAAAATATTCATAACGAAAAAATAATTAGAAAAAAATTTGAAAAAAAAAATTTGGAGTCCGCGGTACGTTGGTGGGCAAATGTTTGAATATCTATCAGATGACATTGACATGGTTCGCGATCGATATTTTATATTTCTTTTTCTACAAAAGGCCCCCCAAGTACCACTACCTCCAAATTTTTTTTTAATTATTTTTTCGTTATGAATATTTTTTGATAAATGTTGACATCTTCAATTTCTTCATCCGAATTGTTTTTTCAACCCATAATCATAAGCCAATAGAGTGAGCGAGCGCAGCGAGCAAACGAGTACAACGTTATTTAGTTTGAACAAATTTTTCGATTCCAAACTTTTATCATTCTACAGGTACTTGGCAGTTGTATCTGATTTCAAAGCTTTTGTATGTTGATAATCATCAACCAATCGAGTGAGCGAGCACAACCTTTGACTATTTTTTTGGTGGAGTGATCTACACATTAATGGACTTGGCGGAAGGTTTTTGCACCGAAGGTGCTTTTTGGGATTGATTTCACTACTTTTTGTAAAATTTTGCTTGACCACTAGGGTGGGCCGAAAAACCCTTCATGTCGAAAATTGAAAACGGCTAGTGTCAAAAAGTTTCCTTGGGATATGAAACGAAGGCTTCATTTTTTTGGGATTTTTATCTCGACTCCTTCCGCTCGACCAAGAGGCTTGAAGTTGCCAGTATTTGCAAAAAATCTCTAAATACTATTAAAAAAAACTACAACCCTTTTCGATAGTAAGAAAGATTTCTGAAGTAATTTGACGTCTAAATTACTATGATATTAAAAAGAATGACCAATACAAAAAGAAAAAAAAAAAATTAAAAAAAAATTGGAAAAAAAAAATTAAAAAAATCAAAAAAAAAAAGATTCTGCCGTTGCCGGTCCCAAGCCCGGATGAGGAGAAAAGAGGAGGGTATCACGATAAAAAGGGTTGTAGTTTTTTTTGATAGTGTTTAGAGATTTTTTTCAAATATTGGCAACTTCAAGCCTCTTGGTCGAGCGGAAGGAGTCGAGATAAAAATCCCAAAAAAATGGAGCCTTCGTTTCATATCCCAAGGAAACTTTTCGACACTAGCCGTTTTCAATTTTCGACATCAAGGGTTTTTCGGCCCACCCTATTGACCACCCAATAATTGTGCTCGCTCGCTACGCTCGCTCGGTTGTTTTGTGCTATTTCATACCGCCCGAAGTCCCTCGATAAGCAAGAACGTCGACAGCAACGAGCACGCGTGTGCTCATAATTTTCCCCAAGTCTCAAATTTGTAGACTGACGCGTAATGTACTTTCATAGCATTTACAAATTGTTCCACTACAATAATTTTTTATACCTACAACATTTAACCCTGCGTGTAGCTCTCCTCCTGTCTCATCTGGGCCCAGGACCGGCAATGGCCGAGTTACTTGCACGCAGGGTTATAGTTGCTGCTCATGACTGAATATATATAATTATCAGATATATGTATTGCAAATCGTAGGTAGTTTTTTTTTCTTAATGCAACTAGGTCCTCTGCAAAAAGAACATGTACGCGTCCCGTACTCATAACGTCAACTTCCAATTCGGGTCTAAACAGAAGGTATCAAAATATTCAGAATTGGGCCTATTCATGCAAGACTAGCGTAGAGCATAGAATGGAAGTTTATGAAGTCAAACACTCGCATTCTGCTCTCTTCGTCTGACTCTTGCCGTTTCTCGTATCAAATCAGACTATACCGATACTTTGCAACCCAAGCGTTTTCTTTCATTATCCTCACCTCTTATACGGCGACCCGCTACAAAATTAAACAATCCATAAGGAAGATTTTTCTCCAATAATTCCATTTATAAATAATTATACGCTGAGTCTACAAATAATGAATAAGGTAAATGGCCCAGTTAGTGACCCTGTCCCAGATTGTGACCCCGACGGCACAATTCTAACTGCCATAAATACAATTTTTGTCGAATAATAATCCAATTACCGGCTAATTGAAGAGCGTTTCTTACCTTCAATTATTGAAGAAATTCCCTTTTGTACATGAAATATTTAGAATAGAAATTAACTAGTAAATAGTGCGACACGCGTCTCAGCGGGTCCGCAGCGATAGTGCTAGACGGTACTGACTAGCGACGAGGGGCACTGAATTGTGGATCTTGTTCACCATGTGAGTATAAATCTACCTACAAACGGTGTCAACATCTTCAGCAGGAACCAGACTATCGATGAGATAAGAAATGATTTAACTTTTCGTCACATATTTGTTTAAATTCGCCGGGTCAATAAATGCGTCACACAATTGAGGTTATGTCCCTGTTGTAGACCCTCGATTTGTCACCCGTTGCGTCAAACAATTTGATTCGTTTATTTATTCTAATTTTCCGTGAAATAATCAAGGAAAAGGATATTAGCTATTACGGATGGCTTTTTCAATAAGTATGATTAAAATATTAACATTTTTCGTTGTTTATACCTAATGTGTGTCCGTGGTATTAGATATATTGCGATTTGACCCGTTCGTATGGGGATATTCGGAAGTGTCAGAAAGTGAGTACACCCATGGGTCACAAACTGCGGCACGGGGGTCATGAATCGGGTCCACGCAGGGGTCACAAACTACAGCAATAGTGTTTCTTCTGTGTCAGGAACCCCGGCAGCAGAGAAGCGCTATTAAAATGAGGATTCCATCAATAAATCTTCATTGTTTCACTTTTGCAATAGGTGACTTTCAATCAGAAGGCTTCAATGCACGTATTAAAACTTTTAGTTTTCGGTTTAACTGTATCACGAGTGACTATATAGCAAAAATCCGACACCGCCGCTCTTAAAGGGTCACTAACTAGGCCGTTTACCTTAAATATGAATCAGAATCTCTATCATCTGAGAAAGAGGGAGTCGATCGATCATTTCTTCAATATTGAATAAGTATTTTCATTCTCACCATTTGTCGTGATAGCACTAATCTGAATTTGATTGAGCTTCTGAGCGGAGAATCTAAGCTAATTGTAAAACATGGATTAAAAAATTATCTTCACCGAAGGTCAAGGCATGACGTTGATGTGGAGTGTAGAATAAAGCCTATCGTAGTCCAACACACAACGTCGACTTACAGTCTCGTTTGGACTAGAGGATACCGAGATAAAATATAGAAGTCGTTGAAGTCCTACACATAACGTTGACTCACAGTTTAGGCCCGAGCAGACGAGCCTCTAGAAATGAGCCTAACATCGAGCTTGGAGTGGAATTTGTTGCAATCCAACGTTTGAACTCGGCTTTGTTGGTCTGGCTCCTTGCCGTTCCTTCTATGAAATCATGCTATCCTGATATTTTTCAACTTTAACATTTTTTCTTGATGTTCTATTCTCAGACTTCCTCAGGCGGTGACTTGCTAGAAAATTGAATCCCCAAAACACCGTTTCCGCCGATAATTGCATTCGTGAATGGAAATAAGCCAAATCTACAATGTATAAGTGAATAAAATATACAGGTAATAGTCAGTTAATAGTCATCTAACAGTCTTGTGTCATACAAGGTAAGCCTAATCGAAAAATTATCCGTTCAAAATTATTATTACTATTTATCACTATGAATTTTACACGTCAGTCGATTCGCATAACCTCAAAAGCTCAAGATCGTAGGATTTAAGATAATTAACCTATCGAAACATTTTTGTTGGTGGATATCACTTAAATGTACTTGGTGTGAGGTTTTCGCACCTAAGTGGCTTTTGGGAGGTATTCACTAGTTTTTGTACCTTCAAATTTTGTACCAAGCATTGCTTGTACTTTCTTTTATTTCCTTCATTTGGACTTAAAAACATGAAATAATGACAACACGCGTCTGCTAGTGTTCCAGACGGTTTCTGTCTGCGATACCAACGCCATCTACCTCGTGACTCTCGTACTTACGCCACTCTATACAACTTTTGTGTAGTTTCCCGTCTAGTGATTTTTATGGGAATGGTTTGAATTGGCTGAATCTTGGTCTGAAGAAGACGAAAGACAAACATTGTATACGAGAAACGGGGTATCAGGATCTGAAGTTAATTATATCTCAGCATCCGGACACCGATTTAATCGATCTAGGGCTCAAATGAAAGCTTTTCATATTTCAATTCGTGTATGTTGTGAGGTGGAAAAGAACGAAGATACTAGTTCGCGGTATAGGTTAGGGTAGTTGCCTCTCGGGTATATACTCTGTGATCTGTAATGATCTGTGATCTGTGATGATAGACTCGTTGAGTCTCGTGCTTGAAGAAATTTTTTTTTTAATGTACTTAGCGCGAGACTCCATCGAGTCTCTTGATTAACCGTGCACCGAAAACGGGAAAAGGGACTCTGTAGCGCAACTCTATTGTCGATTTCGATCACGTAAGTACCAAAACGTATTCGTTTTACACTAAAATGGAGAAATGGTGTAAGAAATAAACTTAAAAAACTTGAAAAACTTGGAAACCTTGAAAAATGTTATTTCACGTATATCTCTACTACATATATGTATATATGACCAAATCATTGTGAAACATTTATCACATCTCATGAACCAAATCACGAAAGTGAACAAAATTATTTGGCTCTGCCATCCAGTATAATAATTTAACCAGATTTCGGCGCTCCGTATCGATTCTCAGTCTCTCCTCCCTGGCCCGTCTTCGCTGTAGTGCATAATATGCAGCTCGGTTTGCTGCTGTCGGATTGGGATAAAGAGCCTACAGTCCGTCCCTGGACTACTTCCCAAGAAACCTGAAATGATCCTGACCAGATAAGATCGTTCTAATTTTATCCTTTTTCCTTCACTTCACTATATCTAACTAGGCCTTCAGCAAACCAATACCTTGACCTCTTAGCCCTTTCCCATGAAACTAACATTTGTTCTCCACTCTAGGGTGTGCAGTTTTGCTGTAATTTTTGGAATCCTCCTGGGAGCGGTTCATGGTTTTGGATTCCCGTTTCCCGTTTTCCTGCCTCCTGACGTCTTCCGATCGTGAACCGGTCTTACCCCCCAGGCGGCTTCCAGTGTTCCAGACACCCCCACAAGGTTGAATTTTACCGCGACTCTTCAAGACGGAGGATTGAACACTTTTTATACTAAAATTACTTCCTTTGATAAGACAAAGCTATACTATCCCCTCAAGGTTTTCTGTGGTTTCCCTTGAGAGTAGGGACAAATGTTCCATAGTTTTTGGGAAATTTTTAAATTCTTGAGCAACAGCTTCCACTCTCCCAAAAGAATTCACACACACAGTCATTTTGCGACTACTGGACCGGTTATTTCTTTTTGAACCTTTTTCTGCATATTCTTTTTTATTTGAAGAGTCGGGTCGACTCTTTCTCTAGGGGGGGAATAGTGTTAAAAAAGGGTGTAGCCCGATATATTTAGCGCATACGGTCGAGTAGTCTCAAACATGCGAATTGTACTTAACACTAACCAATGATAACGGTTGCTAGACAAACTTCTGTTTTGTAAATAGTCTTGTTTGAGACCTAAAACTCAAGTAGATATAATGTGGGGGTTCTGGATATGACTTCTTTACCGGCCGAGTTGTGTTGGTAAGTTACTGACCGAGCGGGGTAAGTTACCGACAGTCGGATGGTAACGATTTGGGGGTACCGATCGTCGATCTTTGTTACCGACAATCGGATGGCTGCCATTTTGCGTCGTGCGATGGCGCCACTGCCGATTGTTACCGATATTCTGATGGTAACGATCGAGAATCCTGCATTGCCGATCTGCGCTTACCGACGATCTGATGGTTGCGATTTTTCGTCATGCGATGGCGCCACTATGGATCGTCGATCTTTAGTTATCGATAGTCTGATGGTGACGATTCTGAATCATGCATGCCGATTTCCCGATACCGGCAATCGGTCGGCTGCAATTTACCTGCAGATCGTTGATCTTCAGTTATCGATGGTCTGATGGTAACGATTCTGAATCATGGTTGCCGATTTTCTGTTACCGACAATCGGACGGCTGCAATTTCGAATTCTTAGCTTATATACGAATTATACTAGCCGAAATGAGTGGCGGGGTGTTTAATTATGCAATCAATGACTCGAATCATCTCATAATGACATATATGTTTATTTGTTATCTCTTAAGACTAACCTATTATAAAAGTGATAATTTTCTTAAAACTAGCTTAAAACTATGCTTATTTTACAATTTTCTTACAAGAATAACTTAAACTATACATGTACATTATTCTTAACCTAAACTCAAACTATATCTACAACTAGGTGGTGGTAAACGCACCGGGGTTTACACACGCGGATCTGAAACATACAGGTATTTCAATTGTCGAACGATATATAATGACAATTACGGGTACTTACCATGGATTATTTTCATTCCCCATCCTCCTCCGCCCCCTCATCCTCATCATCCTCCTTCTTTTCCTCCTCCTCCTTCTTTTCATCATCCCAATTTTCCGGCACCTCTAGCACCTCTACTACCGCCGGCACCTCCTCCTCATCCCAATTTTCAGGTACCTCAGGCACCTCTACTTCCGCTGGCACCTCCTCCCCATCCCACCTTAGTGGTTCATCCTTAAGCCACACCGGTTCACCATCAATGTAATGGGATGTATAATATACAACCCCATTCACCTCCATCTCCTCACGATGACTTGCATAACCATCATCGTCAGACATCCAACCATCGTCCACCAGCTTGATGATATTAATTGGACGATGAGCCATCTTCTGTTTTAATGGGAAATATCAATTACAAACTATATCCACCATGAAAAAAAAGCTATGATATCGAAGAATAACGATACTTACTCCTTGTTTTCAGAATTGTTAAGTTTTCTTTCACGATTTTTTCTGTTCTTCGGTAGGGCTTGCACTTGTTTTGAGGATTGTTCAGTTTTCTTTCACAATTTTCTGTTCTTCGGTAGGGTTTGTAGACTGTGTAAAATCCCGAAGCAAACTCGCACTTTTATACCCAACTAGAAACTCTAAATACGCCTACAATATTGGAGGGGCTAACCATTGACACACTTGGGTAATATTTTTTCTGCATAAAGGTGCAAAAGATGTAAGCCTCTCAGGTACAAAATCTCTGACCGATCATTGGAAACGTTTGAATTTTCATGGTATTTGAACGTCGGTGTGGTGGGGGGCGTGTGCATCTAAAACCCCAAAACCCACGGTGGGTGTGAACATTCGTAGAGTGTCAGTTTGACTACCCAGTTGTAAAATTCACCCAAGAAAAAAAAAAATGGACAGCGCCGTGTATATGAATCTTGTTGAGATGATGGAAGATGCATACAAGTTACTGTGTACACTACCCCCAGAACAAGCGAATGAAGATATTTTTATTCATTGGCGCGATATCGCTCTCAAAAATATTCAATTCTTGAACAATATTTTAACGCAATCTAAACAGAGTGTGAGTGAAAAACAACGACTGCAACATATAATTTCACTCCTCCAATCGTGGGTGGTGAAATTTGAACAACATCGTGCGACTATCGTTGGAGGTAATATCGGCGATGATATTCATAAACGTGTTCGATGGGATGATATGGAGAGTGCCTTCAAGTGTCGTATACGCACCGGAGCCGTGACAAATCTCCAACATAAAGATTTGGCTAGATTTTTGACTGACGCTGGGGTGGTGACGATCGAACGTCTGAAAAATGTGCTACGCGAAGAAGGAAGTATTAAGGTGAATGTGGGGGTTTCGTGTAAATTTGAAAACGTCAAAAACGATGAGATCAGTGTGGAAGTGAAGAACTTCAATACACGCAACGCCACGATTCTTCCATCGACGGATCTGGAAACCTGGTTCACCGATAATGTAACGAATCCTCTGCTAACCATGGTAGAGGATTTCGAGCAGCGTGATTCTGGTTGGAGCATGATTGAGATCATAAATGCTGTGATCTGCATCAACCGATACGAGCCTCTTCGCGGTGGACTCTCGACATTCGCACCGCTACCCGAGGATATTCAGCGAAAGAAGGCGGTGGTCAACGTGAAAAACAATGACGATCAATGTTTGCTGTGGTCTGTTACCTCAGCCCTCCACCCCGTAAACGTTAACGCAACTATGACATGCAGCTATCGACAGTACATATCGGAGCTAGATTGTACAGGTATCAAATTCCCCGCAACCCTTCATACTGTAGAAAAATTCGAGAAGTTGAATAATTTGAGTATTAACGTATATGGAATCGAGTCGGAAACTTTTGAAGGCAAGAAAAACTCGAATAATAGTATAGTTACCCCGCTATATTTGAGTAAAAATGTAACAGAGAACAATACAATCCACCTGCTCATGATTGAAAGTGGAAGCGAACTAGATAATGGTAATTTAGATAATTTCAAACCACGATTCCACTTTGCTTGGATCAAGAATCTTTCACGTTTGGTTAGCATGCAATTGTCAAATCATAAATGTGCACAATTTTTGTGCGATAGATGTTTGTGTCACTTCAGCGTACAAAATGCCTATGAAAATCATAGACAAGATTGTCTGCGGTTGAATAAAGTGCGAATGGAATTTCCCAAGGAGAACACTTTGGGATTTTCCAATTTTAAAAATCAGAGCACTGTACCCTTCGTCGTATATGCCGATCTTGAATGCATGATGAAGCCCGGGGTAAAAGAATCCCAAGAGCATATTCCGCATAGTGCGGCGTATTATACACACTGCGTGTACGATGATACATTATCGGAATACAAGGGTCACCGCGGATCTGATTGTATTAAATGGTTGATCGAGGAGCTTCGTGAATTAGCCGTAAAAGTAGAGTCGCGTATAAAAAATGTGATTCCAATGGAGGTGTTGAATCAGGCACAACGCGATCGTCACATGCGCGCGAAAAATTGTTACATCTGTGAGAAGCTATTTTTACCTGAAGAGAAAAAGTGTCGCGATCACTGTCATTTTACGGGTAAATATCGCGGGGCCGCACACAATCGATGCAATCTGAATTTTCAAGAGTCGCACACGATTCCGGTGGTTTTTCACAATTTATCGGGTTACGATTCTCACTTTATCATTAAATCTCTGGCTACAACTTTTCCCGGTGATATTACGTTGCTACCCATCAATCAGGAAAAATACATATCATTCACAAAGAAAGTCGACGGTACTATGATTAGTTTGAGGTTCATAGATTCACTTCGATTCATGGCTAGCAGTATAGAGAAATTAGCATCGTACGTCGACGATGCCGATAAGCAAATAACGCGGAAATTTTACAGCGATCGAGATGAATTCAGTTTGATGATTCGTAAAGGTGTCTTTCCGTACGAGTATATTGATTCTTGGGAGAAACTTGACGAAATAAAATTACCCGATAAAAAAAATTTCCATTCGAAACTCAGTGCCGCGGGTATTACCGATGCGGATTACGAACACGCGAAAGATGTTTGGGCCAAGTTTGATTTGAAAACGTTAGGCGATTATTCGGATTTATACCTGAAAACTGATGTACTTTTATTAGCCGATATATTTCAAAATTTTCGCGATAGCTGCTTCAAAACGTACAACTTGGATCCCCTGCATTATTATACCGCGCCGGGGCTTGCTTTTGATGCAATGTTGAAACAGACGAAAATTAATCTCCAACTTTTAGACGATCCAGAAATGATATTATTTATTGAGAAAAGCATAAGAGGTGGTGTGGCGCAGTGCTCAAATCGCTATGCTAGAGCAAATAATCGATTCATGGGTGAAGATTTTGATCCAAGCAAAGCGGAGTCATATTTAATGTATTTCGATGTAAATAATCTTTATGGTGCAGCTATGAGTGAGCATTTGCCGAGTGGGTCGTTCGAGTGGGAAAATGATGCCATTGATGTGATGTCCCATCCGGATGACGCACCAATCGGTTATATTCTAGAGGTGGATTTGGATTATCCTACAGAGCTCCATAAACAACATGCCGACTTACCTCTGTGTCCCGAGCATTTCACACCGCCGGGTAGTAAAATTAGAAAACTTACGACAACGCTTCTACCCAAGAAAAAATATGTTCTGCACTATCGTAATTTGAAGCAATGTATTAAATTTGGTTTGAAGCTGACGAAAGTGCATAGAATTCTAAGGTTCGCACAATCGCCATGGTTAAAGTCATACATCGATCTCAACACAAATATGCGAAAGCAGTCGAAAAACGAGTTTGAGAAAAATTTCTACAAGCTCATGAATAACGCTGTATTTGGCAAGACCATGGAGAATGTGCGTAACCATAGAACCGTGAAACTTATCACGAAATGGGAGGGTAGGGGTGGTGCACGAGCTCTCATTGCAAGGCCAACATTTCATAGCTGCACCATATTTGATGAAGATATGGTAATTATTGAGCTAAGTCGAACTAAAGTATATTTCAATAAACCCATCTACATTGGTGCTGCTATTCTCGATCTATCCAAAATATTTCTATACAACTTCCACTATGATTATGTGAAAAATAATTTTTCAAGTACTGAATCGAAATTAATGTATACTGATACAGATAGCCTGATATATCAGTTTACCGTTCCAAATATCTACGAAATCATCAAGCGTGATGTTGCGGCCATGTTTGATACATCAGACTACCCGCCGAATAATACCTATGGCATTCCCCTGTTGAACAAAAAACGCATCGGTCTGATGAAAGATGAAAATAATGGAAAAATTATGACTGAATTTATCGGCTTGCGAGCAAAACTCTATACATTCAGAACTCGTGGCGATACTGATAAAAAACGTGCAAAGGGTGTAAAGGGCTCGACATTAAAATCCATCACGTTTGATGATTACAAACGATGCCTTTTCGGCTACCAAAATTTGGTTGAACAACAGTGTATGATAAAAAGTAGTCGACACACGGTTAGCACTATTATACAGAATAAGTTAGCTCTAAGCTGGTGTGACGATAAGCGAAAGTTGATACCTGGTAAAACTGATACTTTACCTTGGGGATACCAAGATTCTGCAAACTCGTAAATTTCTAACATTTTCTAACATTTTATAACATTTTCTAACATTTTCTAACATTTTCTAACATTTTCTAACATTTTCTAACATTTTCTAAAATAGAATAAAATAATTTCCCATTTACTTTACATATAAATGTTAGAAAATGTTAGAAAATGTTAGAAAATGTTAGAAAATGTTAGAAAATGTTAGAAAATGTTAGGAAATGTTGGAAATTGTGAGAAAATGTGAGGAAACATTTCTTTTCCATGATGATCATGTAATCTAGCATTAAGATTGAGGAGAGTGAAGAAACAAATGTAAATATGTTTATAATAAATTTTATTCATGAAAATTATATTACATATCCGATTTATTTATCCAACTATTATGTGAACCATCGAATCCCAACCATTTTACATAGAGTTGATCACCACGCCTTCGCAAGACCTTTTCTACAAGATAGCCATCGGGATATTGCACCCTGCTGAGCTCCTCCTCATAAAAACCGCCTTCAATGGGCTGATTCAGGTAGTCGGTGAGTTTGTAAGTTGGAGGGTTGGTATTCTTCACCTCATCAATTGTAAATATTTCTGTTGTCCAATTTGGCGTATAACCCTTTTCGAATACATTCTTATATTTACTAATTCGAACTTTATCGCCGACCTTAAATTTACGTTTTCGTTTGCTTCTTTTGATTTGACGCGGTTTATACACACTACGATACAGTTGTTTTTCATCAGCTGTAGTTACATCTTTCGGTTTCATTTTAATCGTGCTATGTTTGGTATTATTATACGATGCAATTAAATTTGGTAGAATGTTGGTCCACTTATGAGAACCTTGAAGTGTGAATTGCTTCCACATTTTATTTTTCAGTGTACGATTGAAGCGTTCGCATATCGACGCCTTCAAGTTGCTAAATGTCGAGTACATGTTGATCCCGTGATGTCTCATAAGAGATTTGAATTCTTTGTTGTAAAATTCCTTGCCCTGATCAACGTGTAGATGTTTCGGTACGCGACCCAGAGTTAGCACAGATTCCATCGCAGCAGTCACATCTTTGGCATTTTTACTCTTGATCGGTACGGCCCACGCAAATTTTGAAAATATATCAATCACTGTGAGCAAAAATTTTGAGCCCTTGTTGACTGATGAGTATGCGGACATATCGACGAGATCGGCTTGCCAGGTCTCATCCAAGCTGCGTATATCGACATAACGTCGAGGATAATTACGCCGGGCGGGTCTATGAAGTTCACCCGCTATTGTTCTCTGCATGCTGTTGCTGCTGCTTACCATTCGAATGTTTAAGGTTTGATGTACACTTTATTTGTTTTTACTTCAGCAACCCTTGGATCAGCGTACACCAATCTTGTGTTGCTGAAAGTTTTTTCCAACGAATCCACTGTGCTTTTCAATTGCGCAATATCCCTCGAAATGCTTGTTATAAGTTCACGAATTTGCTTATCATTATTATCGATTTTGATGTTGATGGGATAAATCATATTCACGAAAACGCTATGAAGATCGTCAAGCCTCTCCTGTATGCATCTATTGAGGACACCCAGAGAAACAGCGTCGTTTGGCTCCTGCGGATCCGCGATATTACATAATCGTTTGTCGTCCAGATCGTACTGTTTATCAGCGGTGAATTTGAATCCAACACCCTGAAGACCTCGAATAACACTTTTTTCGCGGCTGTTGCTTGTCAGCGGTCGCCCAAATATGTCTATGCTCATTGTTCAACGATCTGTGACCGAATGATTATTTTATGATTAACCTCAGCCTAATAAATGATTTCCGCCTCGCGCAGCTCCTCAATGATGGAGGATATTTCATTGTTGTGGCTAGTATTACCAGCCGCTTGAGATGCCTTGAGTAGTCGAAGACGATCAACGAGCTCATTAGGATCATCCCAATACACATAATCCATGCTTTGTCCTCGCGCGATTTTATGGGTGGGTAATAAACCGTTACCGGATCTTTCCCTAGGGTTTTTCGCAGGTGAGTCGATGTACGGGGCAATAAAATCTTTGTACTTTGAATTTTTTTCTCTATCAGAACGCAAGCTTTTGTCAGCATTGTAATATTTTCGATGCGCATTCGTTTTTTTCACGATTCTAGCATAATTCAATCTATCGTTTTTATCCACAATCGCAGGATTGGGCAACTTTTTGAATAACAATTCAAGCAATCCCGGTGTGTTCTCATAGCTCTTATCGCCTATATATATCCGATCATCTTCAAATACGATATCCGAATCACCAATCTTCATTCCGCCGAGTTTTAACTTTCGAACACCATATTTCATATCCAAGTTCTTTTGCTCTTTGATCGAGTTGAACATGCTTAAATAGCGCATCGTCTTGACTTCTTTTTTGGTCATCGGTGTGCTTGTAGAGGCGATTGCAGATGCGTCATCCTGGTTATCATCATCATCAAGGATATCATTCGCATCATCATCCATAGCGGCAACTGTTGTGGTATTGTTGCCAATAGCAATGTTAGTTGACAAGCTTCCCTCAATCGCACTTTTATATGCATCATTATCGTCGTCGTCATCATCATTATCATCAGCAGCAGCAGCAGTATTCTTATAATCTTCTGTTTTTACAAAATCTGCGGTCTTCTCTGTTTTTTCAATTGAACTCGGCTCCGTTTTCACTTCTCGCTTCATTAGTAGCCGCTGTTGCTGCTTCGATGAATCTACCAATTGATGCAGCGGTGTAACCAGAGGTTTGAAGATTTCACTGATAGCCTGCTCGCTAGTGTCTTTGCCCATTTTTATCATGTCGTGTTTACGTCGAATGATATCGCTAGCCTTGGCTATTTCTTGCAACACATCGTTCTGCTTACGTATCTTGGAGCTCGCCATGCTGCTAGTTTGATCGATGTGTTGTAACTGTACGCGGTTTATTCGTGATTCAGACTTATAAAGCAGTCGAAACCTCTCCTATATCGCCCAGCGTTAATCTCACTGTCTTTGTCAATGGTCACGAAACTATATCTACCGTCGTTCCAACACGCCAAGCACAAATCTTTGAATTTCTGATAGGTCATATCGGTATTCACATGATCAGCATAGATGTGTTTCAAATTCATTTCATCTTGACGAAAAAGAACCAATAAGTTTGCATTATCACGCACCAAATGTTTCGGAATTCGGGCATACGTTTGACAAAGATAAAAACTATCGACATCCTTGTGTCGTCCCATACAGAAATATGCTCTGATATTATCTTGCTTTTCACAGGCCACGTCATCGAAGATCATAATCGAGTTGGGATGCGCATCTTTCGGCTCTACAACCTCCTTGTGCTCATCAAACGGAAAATAACCCAACCCCTCAACAGGTTCCAATAGTCTCTTCAAGAACTCATACTTTGGCTGATTGAGGGATTTTGAATAGACGTACACATTCTCAAATCGTAGACCATTCGCATGAGTCAGTAACGTGAGAAGGGCATTAGTTTTACCGCAATTCGAAGGTCCGCAAAAGACAGCCCTCACACTATTTGGCAATAGAGACCCATGCCGTTTCCCCTTCTTCTTTTTTCGCTCGACCAAATTATCGAAATTGGCGATTGGTAGTTTAATCGTTTGATCTTGAAATTTCATGATGCTTGGCAAACGTCGTAATGAGAACTAATATATTTACGTATAAAATACAGGCTTTTATAGAATTTGTGTCAGTTCATGATTAGTCATGGTTGGATACACACGTAGGCAAAGAAGCGGTTCTGGATTCATAAATAAAATCATCAACAATCTCCCTGTCGAATTGCATGTCCCTGGCTATCAATACTGCGGACCTGGTACAAAATTGGCAAAGAGGTTAGCTCGCGGTGATCGCGGTATCAACGCTCTAGACGCTGCATGCAAGCAGCACGATATCGCATACTCCAAGAATCACGATAATATTGCGGAGCGTCATAAGGCTGATAAAGTGCTTGCTGAGAGGGCCTGGAATCGAGTTTTGGCTAAAGACGCAAGTGTAGCTGAAAAAGCTGTCGCCTGGGCGGTCACCAACACCATGAAAGCAAACTCCAACCTAGGTATGGGTATGAGGGGAATCAAGACGCAAACATCACCCAAGAACAAGAAAAGAACATTGAAATTTATTATACAGGCGGCAAAGAAATCTATGAAGCCTGGTCCTAAAGCTATTGAGTCGGCTTTGGCGGGTGCCCGTTCGGCTGCGTCTAAAGGAAAAGTGCGTGTGCCTCGCATCTTACCTGTTCCCCAGAAAATTGGAGGTTTATTACCGTTTCTCATCCCCATATTTGCGGCTCTCAGTGCCACCGGTGCTTTAGCTGGTGGTGCAGCAGGTATAGCAAAGGCTGTCAATGAGGCTAAAGTGAACAAACGTCAATTACAAGAATCCAAGCGTCATAATGCGACAATGGAGGCGATTGCCCTGGGGGCGGGTTTATACCTGAAACCATATAAGAAGGGTATGGGACTGTATTTGAAGCCGGCAAAAAACTAACAAAGCTACCACACCGAGCCCTCACGGATGTCGATTTACTTAACTATGCAAAAGCTATGAAAATTCCACATTTCCGAGGTGTTTTCATGCGGAATGATTTACCCAGTTCAGGACCTAGAAAGCGTGAATCTGCAATCATCAATCTTGATGATAAAAACGGTCCGGGGACGCATTGGGTTGCATACACGAAAAATGGCAACGATGCGGTGTATTTCGATAGTTTTGGCGATTTACAACCACCTAAAGATCTGATGAAATATCTCGGTGTTGGTAGCGTAAAATATAATCATAAGAGATATCAAGAATATAACACGGTAATTTGCGGTCACCTGTGTCTCAAGTTTCTCAGCGGACAACTATAAAATGTATGCGAATCGTTGATGTGACATTAGTCATGGCTGATTCGTTCACGTTGACACTCTCCGGGGAATCGTCGGTATTGAGGACTCAATATTTTCCTCCAATCGAGTTATCACCAACAAAGACGTATGTTCTCGGACTCATAGAGCTCCTGACATTCAATGCAATCCCCAATATAGATGTGGGGTGTAATAAGTTTTATATAAAACCAGACACAACGATCACAATACCCACTGGGAGCTATGAAATCGAAGATATCGCAAATTATTTGAAAAGAGCAGTACCCAAGGATATAAATATTAGTCTTAAAGCTAATAACAATGAGTTGCTCAGTGAAATTAGATGCAATCATTCTGTGGACTTTAAACCAAAAGATTCCATTGGTCGATTGCTCGGGTTTACCTCCAAAACTCTCGAAGGTGGTATTACCCATAAATCCGAGTTACCCGTTCGCATACTCAAAGTGAACGCCTTGCGAGTTGAGTGTAATATTACCACGGGTGCTTATATAAACGAGCATCGAGTACATACGATTCATCAATTTTTCCCAACCGTACCACCCGGATATAAGATCGTGGAAGTGCCGACAAATGTCATTTATCATCCAATCACCGTACAGTCAATACACGATATACAACTGAGAATAGTCGATCAGGACGGGAAATTAATCAATTTTCGCAGTGAAACTGTAACTATACGATTACATGTGAAATCTTTGAGATAAAATGGGCATTGTGTTTGAGAGGACAAGAAAATCTGGTGGTAGTTATAAAAGCTCGATAACATGTCCAAGCATCATCAGTCGTCGAGCAGCTCCGATTCGAGTGACACATCAGAACGCTCAGTTTCTCCAGAGCCTAGGACTTCGACTTCGTTGTGGTGGAAAATAAGAATTCGTTGCTATTTCTGCATATGCCCATCGCGAAAATGATAAAAATCCAAACACCCGTGACCTTTGACGAGTCGATTGCCCACTGTGAAATACATGCGCATCAACCGTACGCGGCGTCCACCTTCAAAAATAACGATGAAATCCGCATAGCTGTACAGAATCAAGATGCATGTGTATTACCCAGCAAAAGTTTGCTCCACATCTACGGTCGGCTTACAAAATCGGATGGCACCGCTGTTAGTGCAGGCACGGAACTGGTCAATATGGCTGTGTGTCACATGTTTGGCGATATGCGTTACGAGTTGAATGGTCACGAGATTGATCAGAATAAGAATGTCGGCATCACGAGTATTATGAAGGGATACTTATCATTCACCCCAGGACAACAACATCTCCTGGGAAACACCGGTTGGTTGGTGGATAATCAAAATAAACTAGCCAACGCCGAGGGATACTTTGATGTTGTTATACCGCTGAATTTTCTACTCGGATTTGCCGAGGACTATAATCGAATCATCGTCAATGCGAAACATGAGCTGATATTTACGAGATCAAACAATGATTTAAATGCCATACATCAAACCGTCGTGGAGGGAATCAAAATTTCACTCGAGAAAATTGAATGGTTATTACCATACATCAGACTGTCAGATTCAGCAAAAATCAAGATGCTCAATTATATCGCCCAAGATCCGGCTGTATCTATGAGTTTTCGCTCGTGGGAAATGTACGAGTACCCGATGCTGCCTACAACAACGAGACATGTGTGGGTTGTGAAGACATCTACACAGCTAGAGAAACCAAGGCACGTCATACTAGGATTCCAAACCGCACGACGAAACGATGCGAAGAAAAATGCCAGTCAATTCGATCATTGTATGATCAGAGATGTGAAACTTTTCCTAAACTCGCAGTGCTATCCCTATGGAAATTTGAATCTTGATATTGCTCGCAATCAATACGCCATTCTCTACAATATGTATACAAACTTTCAAATTTCATACTACGATAAGGAGTCCGAACCTCTTTTGTCAAAGAGTGATTTTTTGGATAGAGCCCCACTTATTACTATAGACTGTTCCAAGCAGAATGAATCGTTAAAGAGTGGACCGGTGGATATTCGTTTGGAATTCGAAACTAGCGTCGCATTTCCGGCAAATACTTCAGCCCACTGTATGATTATACACGATCGCATTGTTGAATACAAACCCATTAGCGGTACCGTCAAAAAATTAGCCACATTTTGAGGATTCTGCATGTTTGAGAACTATAGACTAAGCTTATCCTAAAGGAACAATAAATAAATAAATAAATGTGATTGCAATTTCATTGTTATTTATTCAACCCTAACCCATTCCCATTACATATATACATGTGTGTGTGTGTGTGTGTGTTTATATTTTGCCACAGAATTCAAATTTATTGTATGGTCCTCCAAGATACAGTATCTGTAGACGTTTCTGATCCGCCTCGTTGTTCAACTGATCTAGTTGGTTGGAGTCGTTCTCCAGGGCCTTTCCGACTCTCGCAGGTAGGAATACGATGAATTCATCGGCAATCGTAGCGATGATTCTAGGACCGAATTTCGTTTTCACTAGCCTCAGTTTTGAGATGTCGTACTTTTGTCCAATCTCCAGCTCGGACATCTTTTTCATCTGCATATCATTATCCATACGGCTGGTATTGTTTAGACTGCTGAAGTCCATCTGCACAAAAAATGAATAATTCGGAATTAGTTTTTATATATTATAATTGAATACGATTATCGTGTAAAAAGATTCTTACCTTGTTCGAAAGAGTTTGCTGATTCGGGAAGATGTATTGGTGGTGGGATGTCGAAAGAGTTTGCAGGTTCGAATATACTAGGAGGATGTATCGACTGTGGGGTGTCGGAATGTACGAATGCAGCTCCCTGCGAGCTCTTGGCTTTTAAGCCATCATCCCCCGCCCTCGAGACATGTGGGGAGGATTTTTTATGGCCCTCCTCCAAATACCAGTTTTTGAACCGCTGAACGTTCTCGAAGGCACAATGGTAGCCTCCAGGTACATTACCATGACAGTCTCCATACGAAAAACAGCGAAATACACTTGATTCCAATCGCAGTATTCGAAGATTCGGACACCCCAGCTCATCCAAATCAATCACCGATTTCGAGTCGTCATTGAGAAGTTTCTCGACCCATTGTTTCTTCTCCAATCCCTTCACATAAATGCGACACACATCTTGTGCAACTTTTCTCACAATTTTCACTACATCTTTATACGGCGTTTCTCCAGCATTCCAGGGTATTCCATGATGATACCATGTCTGCAGCGAATGAAGATTTTTATACTCGCTTGAGAGAGTCACCCGGGAGCATGGTGCCTTGAAGAGGATGCGTGTGATACCCAGCTGATATGGCTCATGTACGCAAATGCTTATTGCGGCCAGCTCTTTTATCACAAATTTATCACTCAATCGCCCAAAACCTTGTATATCTAATATTAGCTCCATATTCACGGTTGTATGTGCGGTCTCAAGCAAAGTCGGAAATTGACTGAGCTGGCGATTTATTGTATGGGATCGGTACACATGCAGGTGTGCAGATGGCATCATGTGAAAAAAAAAAAAATGGCGGGAAAAATGCGGGAAAAATGCAGGTGTTCTGAACAATTTGTGTGTTTAGGAAATTCTAACATTTTCGATGTGTGAAAAAAACTTCTGAATGATATTTATTGCTCTATCCTTTGAGACTTGCCGATTTTCATGAGCCGAGGTGTGATCTTGTGATTATTGCAATCTTTGCGTTTCCAAAATTCTAGCGTTTTTTCGAGCCGCGAATAACGTGTGAAAAAAATTCTGAATGATATTTATTGCTCGATTCTTCGAGGTTTACCAATTTTTATGGGCCCAGGTGCAATCTTTTGATTATCGCAGTCTTTTTGTTTACAAGAATTCTATAGCATTTTCAGGTGCTGGAAGGATATGAAAAACTTTTGAATGATATTTATTGCTTAATTCTTTGAGGCTTACCGATTTTTATGGGCCCAGGTGTAATCTTTTGATTATCGCAGTCTTTGTGTGTTTGTAAAATTCAAGCGTTTTCGGGTGACGAAAGTATGGTGAAAAACTTCTGAATGATTTTTATTGCTGAAACCCTTGAGACTCGCCTATTTTTATGAGTCGGGGCGGAGTCTTTTGAGAGCCGTTCTCGAGTTGGTTAGGCTTGATTTTATTTTGGGTTGGGGGGGTGTGCAACCCATCTTCTCCGGGGATACCTCCGCCGCCAAGAGTGATTCCACTCGAACCACACGTTCAGATATTACCCGGTAAGTATCCGTAATTTTCATTATATATCGTTCGCTTATTGAAATATCTGTATGTTTCAGATCCGCGTGTGTAAACCCCGGTGCGTTTACCACCACCTAGTTGTAGATATAGTTTGAGTTTAGGTTAAGAATAATGTACATGTATAGTTTAAGTTATTCTTGTAAGAAAATTGTAAAATAAGCATAGTTTTAAGCTAGTTTTAAGAAAATTATCACTTTTATAATAGGTTAGTCTTAAGAGATAACAAATAAACATATATGTCATTATGAGATGATTCGAGTCATTGATTGCATAATTAAACACCCCGCCACTCATTTCGGCTAGTATAATTCGTATATAAGCTAAGAATTCGAAATTGCAGCCGTCCGATTGTCGGTAACAGAAAATCGGCAACCATGATTCAGAATCGTTACCATCAGACCATCGATAACTGAAGATCAACGATCTGCAGGTAAATTGCAGCCGACCGATTGCCGGTATCGGGAAATCGGCATGCATGATTCAGAATCGTCACCATCAGACTATCGATAACTAAAGATCGACGATCCATAGTGGCGCCATCGCATGACGAAAAATCGCAACCATCAGATCGTCGGTAAGCGCAGATCGGCAATGCAGGATTCTCGATCGTTACCATCAGAATATCGGTAACAATCGGCAGTGGCGCCATCGCACGACGCAAAATGGCAGCCATCCGATTGTCGGTAACAAAGATCGACGATCGGTACCCCCAAATCGTTACCATCCGACTGTCGGTAACTTACCCCGCTCGGTCAGTAACTTACCAACACAACTCGGCCGGTAAAGAAGTCATATCCAGAACCCCCACATTATATCTACTAACTCAACAGTTGTATTTTCTCAAATATTACTAATTTTCTTTAAACCATTTTATTCGCACCTTGAGTCACTTTATTTCCCTCGGGAATCTACTGCCATCTTCGCGTTATAACGTACTTTATTACACATTAATGGACTTGGCGAAAGGTTTTTGCACCAAAGGTGCTTTTTGGGGTTGATTTCACTACTTTTTGAAAAATTTTGCTTGACCACCTAATAATTGTGCTCGCTCGCTACGCTCGCTCGGTTGTTTTGTACTATTCCATATCGCCCGAAGTCCCTCGATAAGCAGGAACGTCAAACAACATCTAACCCTGCGTGCAGCCCTCCTCCTTTCTCATCCGGGCTTGGGACCGGCAATGGCGGAGTTACTTGCACGCAGGGTTATATGTTACTCATCATAACAGTATTTCAATTCGAATATTATTATATATGGACTTTAATAAACAATTAGGTTCTGTCCAACATTTTTGGAAGGTTACTTTTTAAGGGTCAATCATCATGTATTTTCATTCCATAGCTATGATCAGACCGAAATATACCACAACCTCAAGTGTATTCAAAACTTGAACCCGCTTATGCTTAATAAAATGTCCATATGTATATCACAATTGTTCCATCATATTTGTTGGCGCAGTTAGCTCCTCTGCAAAAAGAACATACATGCATACTTCGCATTTTTGATCCATTTCTGCTTCCTAATTTCATAATCATCGACATGTTGCCAAGCAGACGTTCCATCTTGAAGCATGCTAGTATAATGTCCTGTTTCAATATTCTGACCATGATGGAATACAGCGCTATTGACTTTATATTTTTTCGCGCAAAAGACGGGTTGATCCGTAGGAACTGCTTTGATACCGTAATCCGTTATCTTAGCAATATTGCCATTCTGTACGGAAGTCAATGTGAGCTGTAAAATTAGACAGCTGCTCGCCGATGATACATCGGTTTTGATGAGTATATTTTTTGACTCACAATTTTGACAGGACGAATCTTCGACGTTCTTCCAGCGCGAAAAATTGTGATTGATAATCTCTGTTAGACTGTGAGTCTTTTTCTTGCTTGGTGCTAAAGCAAGTAACAGAATGTAACCAGCTTCGATTGTCTTGCTCGTGAAACCACAATCCTTGTAACGCCTTGTAGAGGTTAGCTCGTGTTTTACGATATTTCTCAAGTCATCGTATTTCCAGATTAGACTGGTTAAAAATTCCGGCGCATCCTGCTGAACGTTCAAAGTGAACTCTTCACCGGCAAGTCTCCTGGCATGAAAAACATCACCTGGTGATTGTAAATTGACATAATTTTCGATCAAGATTTCCATGACGTCGTCATTTTGTTGATTCAGCCAACAGTTTCTAATGGGTTTACTGTGGAATAGACACTGTATTGTAGCGTTAGCATAACAAGAAACACCATCTGTATTCCGAAAACCTTTAACTCGCCACGTTTCGCTGGATGAATTTTCCGCGATTGGTTCCTGACATGTAGATAAATTTATTGGTAAAGACCATTCGCGATCTTGAACTTTTCTCACCCGTTTTTTTGAAACGGTCATCGCCATATGGTCCGGTCGATATTGCTTTCTCAACCTATTATACTCCAGAATAGCGGAATCATCTGCTAATATTGCATGCGCATCGTAATTAATCAAGTGGACTCCTTCTAAGGAAGTTACCCGGGAGAGGGCAACGTACACTTGTCCACAAGAAAATATAGAATTACCCGCATCGATCACAGCATTCTTCAAACCGAGACCTTGGCTCTTATGGATTGTAATTCCATAACTGAGGCAAATTGGAAACTGTCTTCGAATAACGAAAGCCCCTTCCATTGCCTCAAATTTTACATCTACACGCTCTATAACGTGTTCGACACCTGTCGCTAAGACAACTCGTATTGCTCCAACATCCTTCGTATCAATAGCTCGTGATACCGACGTGATTTTACCAATTGTACCATTCACAATACCTAAAGTAACATCAATATTTCGTCTGATCATTACTTTTGCACCAATTTTTATGGTAATTAATTTGGCAAGGCCGGCAGTTCGAGAACAATCCTCATCTGCCATATCCAAAATTTTATGCACTTTCTTTTTGACATATGGGGGGCAGTCGACTGTATCGTGGGCTATCAGTTCTATTTCTTCGCTTCGTATCTCGGCCAACATACCCGGGAAAAAATAGTTGTATATGAATATAAATAATCATATATGACTTATCATTAATGATCATAAACGAAATTTGTCTCTATATGACCATATATAACCATATATAATTGTATATAGCCATACCTGGGAAAAAATGATTTTCTATGATCGAATATGATTATTAATCGTATATGATCATAGAAAATCATTTTTGGCTATATACAATTATATATGGTTATATATGGTCATATATGGTGATATATGATTATTAATCATATATGATCATAGAAAATCATTTTTTCCCAGGTATGGCTATATACAATTATATATGGTTATATATGGTCATATAGAGACAAATTTCGTTCATGATCATTAATGATAAGTCATATATGATTATTTATATTCATATACAACTATTTTTTCCCGGGTAGCTTCATTGAGAACATCACACATCCGACACGTGGGAAGCAGACAAACTGCGTCGTTCGGTAAATTATTTATGTATTCACATAGTTCACGTACCCTTTCACTGAAGGTTGAAGTTGTGAAGTTTGTGAAACGGATTGTCCTCGATGCTAGGATCTCTGTGTCCGAATCGATAACAATTCCTAGGCGTATTCTTGATAGTACCTCGCGATAGGACTCATCGTTTTTTTGCCGCATGTTAATCTTTAATTCATCGTAGCTGAATAACTTACTCCACAGATTAACACTTCCCATTGCGCCCAGAAGTTTATTCAAAACTGTACTTGATAGCTGAGTGAACGCAGGTTCTTCTCGAACGGGTGGGAGTTGCAATAAGTCGCCGGACAGAAGAATATGTTTTTCACCGAACCAACCGTCATCGCAATCGGTGGTATCAAATATTTCACTCAGTCGGAGATGTATGTACATGAGTGTTACATTAGAAATCATTGAGACCTCGTCAATGATAATGAGCGCGACATTTCTAAGCTGCTCTCGGATGACTTTCAGAGCTGCATTAGAGAGTTGCTTGTATTTAGGAGTGCCCCCGTGCTCAACAGGCAGTTGAAACAACCTATGAATAGTCGAACCGTTGACATTGAATGCTGCTATTCCAGTCGGTGCTGTTACGGCGGTAACTTTACCAGCATGTTGCTTGATCCATCATACGAGCGCTTCGATAAGATGACTCTTACCAGTTCCACCCTCTCCACTGACGTAATGTCGTAGAATTCTATCGTTCGAATTCACGGCAGCCGTGGTCGGATCCAATACCCGTTTTTGATCAGGATTCAAATCCACAATTATTTGCGAACTGTTCACCGTGTCGACCTTTTGGACGCGTGCTTGAAATTCTTTCATCGCACCTTCTGCTTCGATTGGCCCACAACCTAATAGTACCGCATCCGAAGTGTCGCTTTGTTGGGATTGAGCTCCTTCTGTCATGCGTTTTTCGATTACCTCCTTGATATGCTCAAAACCTTTCTGTATTTCCGCAATGCGTTCGTGATACTGTAACGCATCTTCGAGCTCTGTTTGGACTGATTGGAATGCTTCTGCGTACGTATCGCATCCATTCCGCAGCTCATCTGTGTCTCTCCACGGTGTAAAGAGTAACAGTAGCGCAAAGTAATATCGTTCAGGCTGATTATTCACATTATTTTTATAATGATTAATTGAGGCGGTATCTACACCTTTGAATTTTCAAAAAATCTTTTTTTTTTTTATAATTTATTTGGAATGCTAGTGACCTACTCTACCTGCAAATAAATCGGTGTCAAAATATCTAGAGGATTCGAAAAGTTACAGCCATGACAGTGCCAGATTGCGAAAGAGCGCCGCGGCGCGGCGCGCGAACCCTCAGATTGGTGCCATAAGTATTGTACAACACCGCCAACACCACTTACACCACTGCTTAATTTCATGACGTTTTCATATATTTCGATTTCGAATTTAATTCCGTGATCTTTTAATTCTTCGTAATTATCATTCTGACACATATTCAATTTTCAATATTCTTTTGAATTGTGATCATTGACAGAACACATGGCTGCGATCTACATTTTTCCGAGGTTAGGTGTCCACTTGTTTGTAAATATTATCGTGCTTTTATTACGAATTCAAACCACTCGTAATTTCCATTATCGAATAAACACAGTGTTTATATATCTGAGATGAGACTTCGGAATCGAAAGAAGATGATCCATTAAAAAGTGCGTTTGAAATCGATGCCAGGAAACTACACATTTGGATTTCTAAAAAGATGAGTATTTCTACAATACATATATTAATTGCAAGAGTTTAATAAATATTATAAGAAAAAAGGTATGATTGATGAAAGATGAAAGAATTTTCGTAGTATTGACAAAAATCGTGCTAGCATCTTCTGAATCTCAAAACCATTGAAGATCAAAAATTTTAGAGAATTTGTATGTTGAAAAATTTTGATCAGATTTTTTCTAAAGCAATTCATTATTTTTCTAACAGCCTCACCGGACACCTAACGGACACTGTTGTTGTACAGAACAGGGCAAAACTCACTACGAACCTCCCCCTGGCACATGTGTCTAGACTCGACTCGACTCATAACTCATCGATACGAGAGCAGCTGCGGATCCAGCATATTAGTCATAAGCAAAATCTTGAAACTTAATTTCCTGTAACTACATTTTCTTCTCTTGGAAAAGTATGAAATAACAAAAAAATTTTGATAAAAAAGTTTAAAAGTTGATTTCTGGAGAATGAATATTTTGAACGGTTGTCGTAAAGAATCAGGAGCATCGCTGGACCGATTCTGGCGTTTGTGGTCTTCAAATTTGTAGAATCGAAACCTCTATCAGATGAACATAGAACTTTTTGATAAACCCATTTTTAGTTGAAATATTAGAAAAATAAGCAAAATTTTTTTTCAAATTCAGAAAAAAAATCGAAAAAATTCAATAACTCAAGTAATTCTTGCAATATCAAAAAGTTCTATGTTCATCTGATAGAGGCATGTCTTATGAACAATTGAGAACCAAAAATTCCAAGATTGGTCCAACGCTGGGTCTGATTCTTTACGGCAACTGAGTGATTTTGTATTTTTCTGTCTTCAGCGCAGCCACTATTAGACTAGAAGTAATACATGATGTAAGATATGGATAATGAAGGTCAAACCCTCCCCAAACATGATGATTTTTTTCAATTTTATCAGAGTCTTCAAGTTGAAAAAAAAAGGAAAATTGTTTTTCAGAAATTCAACCCATTTAAAGGTGTATATACCCCCTTAAACAACCACGTTTCCTTCTTCTCAGGTACAATGATTTTCCTATCTTGTGATATTCAATATCTTTTGCTTTCGGTGCAACTTTGGTAACTTCGTACCATTTTACGAAGTCGTATAGGTTAGTTAATTCCAATTCCTCTGGTCGAGCTGGATAATGCGTATCGACTACTGAATCACAGAAAATATCAGTAGAATCCGCATCGAGGGCTTCAATTTCTTGACGAGTTTTGACTTTTCTGTTTCTTATTATATTCACATCTATCCATTTAATAGTTGTTTGTGGATCCGTGCCGTGCAACGGAATTCCTAATAGCGTATCAGTAGCCTCGAGCGCTCCGCATTCTCTATGACTTAACGTACGTTGAGCAAAACTCCACAGACGACTGCAGAGCGATTTTGCCGGATTGATCAGTGTTGCCATGTCTTCGTCCATGTTGCTTTTTTCAGATTTTGACAGGTATTTAGTGATATACCACATGAGTATAGCGCTGAGCTCGCCAATGAACTGTATGTCCATATTGCCTTCCCAAGCATAAAGAATTGCTGGGTTGTAGTCATTGATATCCACCTCATTCTGATTTCGAGGGAGATCATACAGCCTACTTCTAGACTTGAGCTTCCGCCTGCCGGCTATTGAAACAGCCACGTCCCTGATAACAATGTTATTCGTTACGGGACGAGGAAACCCGAATCGACATGTTTTGGACAAACCACCGTCTTTTTTTCGCTTACTTCGCAAGCAATAGGCATTGTGCTTGTGCCGTTGATGCGTATTCACGCGACGATACAAGTCAGGTGAAGCATGTTTCGGTGGCATTCTGCAGGTTACATATTTCAGAATAAAACTCGCTATTTCTTCGTTCGAAGATTTCCCAATAACCGGAGCATCTTTGATCCAGATTAATAGGTGGAAATGCTGCATTCCCCTGCCTTGATATTCGCGCTTCCAAAAATAATGGGTCACCTCTCCGATAGGGTTATCGGAAGAGCATGTTATGAAATCGAGCATAGCGCGAAACTTGTTTTCAATGAATCGAGATGCAGACACTGGATCCGCCGCGACCAATTTACTCGGAGACATCTTAGCGGCAGCAGGGCCACCGACTTCGCGAAGGTATTCCGTCATATCTGACCATAACCATTCGCTCGGACTTAGGGTGAGAAGCCATGTTGCCGGACCGTAATGATGTGTCATACAAGATACATCATTTCTGGGCCGACTTCAATATTGCGCCGTGTTGCGCAGCCTCGAAAATATTGCATTCAAATTCCCTTCCAATTCTTCCCTGGAAAGTTTTTCTATATAACTCGCGGCGGTAAATCGTTCGCTTGGATTGGTGATATTGAGTTTGTAATAAATCCCACTATTCAATTGCCGAATATTCGCGTCATTCAAAAGATAGAACAAGTATTGCTGATCCAGCCGGTACTGCGAATGCTTAGACATGAGTCTCGATTTAATAAATTCAGCTTGCGTCAAACGCGCTGATCTATCCTCGTGCTGTCCATTGCAACCATACGGATACAAATGCGGGAAACATAGCAAATCCAGACTTTTATGACGATTATCTAATGGCACGTCTTGGATTTTTAACATTTGATAGAGATCTGTGATAGTTTCATTAGGCCTCTTTTCATACATCGGATGTATAGTGAATTGTTCGTAAATTTCATCCGATTGAGACACTTGAGTCAATAAGGCGCCCTTGTTTGCGTCCACTGTATTATCCTGGTATTCACGCTTTTCATCGTCGTCATTTCTGATTTCACTTGCGGAATCTATTCTATCAAGACTTTCGCTTTTCTTCGAATTGCCATTCTCATCGTTATCTTCATCCACTAATTGGAACTCAATGTCTTCTATATCGGCTAGCAAGGTGTCAGCCGTTGCTGGCATCTGAATTTCAGAATATTGAGGATTGTTCGTCTTGAGCCATATTAATGCGTCCCATACTTCATTTATGTCTACCAATTGTTCCCACATCAACTTAGATTTTGTTGGGATTCCGCGAACTAATATGTATAGCTCGTAATCGAGATTAATTGGATCTGCAGGGGGGCAGATTTTCTTCAAAGTTTCCTCCATAGGTAAGGGCAAATGAAACGTCCTGCCTTTTACTTTTTATACCATCTTTCTGTGCGGTAGATTCTTATTTGCTACGGTATTCATCCTTTGAATAGTTTGAAATGCTTTAGCTCTTTGTATCAAAATTCGTTCGAAATCATTCAACGATTGTATAATTTCCGGTACTGATTCGGTAATAAGTTTATTCATTTTACACTTAGGTGGCATGGTGTTTTGTCTAAGTTTAGGAAGGCAGTAGTTGCAAACATATTCGCAATTATCATCTCTACATTCCACATGCTCCATTAAATCTGTCCAAATTTTGGTTGTTATGGGTTTTCTGAATTTATCCACACTTGTGACTTCTCTTTTGAAACAAAGTTTTTCACATGATACGCAGACTAAACGGGGAATGTCTATAGAACGTTTAGTCAAAGCATTGAATGCACTTTTATACTTCTTTCTGATTTCTTCTCCAACCAAATCAATATCATTCGTGATATTATTAGCGACGCTATTAGCATTTTGCTGCGCAAGTTGCGATATTCCATTCAGTTTCTCGAAATCACCGTCGTTCAGTGCCTTGTCGATGGCGGAAATTTTCGCGTAACCATTCATCAATTTGTATACTAGCCTCTGTGTATACCGAACTGATGGAAAATGTGCGGATAACATTTGCACAGTCAAGAAAATTGATTTGCAGGTAGCATCGTCCATATAACAAAGTTGCGAATGGCCTAGCTTACTATTCGCGTGTCTAGCTGTACACTCCAACTTATATAGAAACTTATGTATAGATTTCAACGTGCACGTGGATATAATCCGAAGAAACTTCACGTATTTCGCGAGTAATGTAATATCGTTCGTTTTACACATTTTGTTACAAGGCCAACTCTTGTATTTGCTTTTTACACTTTTGTTCTGTTTTTTTTTCTAAACAATGGCAGAATGTTGGCAGCTTGCCCTGTTGTATTAATCGCAATTGGTTCATGAAACTGAACAAGATCATACCCAGCTTCCGCGTAAAATAATTCAGCTGAGGCAATGTGCCTTGATGAACCACAAAGAACACTCAATTCATCTTCGATTTTATAACCGGAGCATTTGTCAACCTCAGTTAAATATATTTCTTCTCTTTTATTTAGAACTTGTAAAGTTTTCTTAATCGAATTTATTTTCAAATCTCTATGACGAATGGACCATTTGATGATCGATTCGGCATTTATTCTTCTATCACTTTCGGTTAGCTCGTCAATCTTTGGCGCAATCCTTGGTATATATTTTTCCATAGACTGTATTAATGCTATGGTATTCGCATTTTGAATACGATGATATTCAGCGACAATCTTAGTAGCGGTACTCTTCTTGAGCTTTGCCAAACGATTTAAAGGATAGATAGTGCGCCTAATAGTTCGTCGCTTCTCAGAATTCGATCTATAATATGCGCGCACTATATTTCGCTTTTTCTCAGGGTTCAAATTATAGATAGTACGCCTAATAGTTCGCTCCTTCTCAGCATTCGATTTATAATATGCGCGCACTATATTTCACTGTTTCTCAGGGTTTAAATTATAACGCTCGCGATTCTCAGTTTTCTGCGATTCAGCATTCAAATGATAACGATTACGCCTCTTCGCTCGCCGCTTTGCAACATTTGAATGATAGAGTTCGCGAGCTCGACCTCGCAGCCTCTCAGCGTTAGAAAGGTAGTTCTGATGGTTTATAATACTCCGTTTCGTAGCGACACTACAGTGCTCCGACTTTTCGGCACTAGAATTATTAGACGTATATTTGTCTCTGTTTTTAATACCACGTTTTGTCATGGCATCCGCCATAGATGTTTTTGGTATGTCTTGGTGTATCTGTCCGCGATTAATGATATCTAATCTAACATGGTGCATAGATTCTGGATCTATATTTGGCATCAGAAGTTGTTGTTTTTTATCAAACTCTTCATCACATTTAGTCGTTGCATCTGCCTGAATGTGCTCGCCGCAGATTAGCGGTTTCGGGTCGGTTGCAACATTTGTTTCTGATTCTAATTTCGGATGCAAAGATTCCTCTTGTTCTGTGTGCGCAATGAATTCAGCTCGTTGTTTTTTAACCCCAACAGGGCATGAGTTCTCTTGTTCTATTCGCTGCAAGTTTGGAGTTTGAACGTTTTCCGACAATACTTTACGTTTACGAGTGAGAGTATCACTTTTTCTAACCGTGCGCTGCGTTTTACGAACGTGAGGAAATTCCTCGATGACGTTGTTTTCGAACAATTTCAATAAATGTGGACGCATTAGAGGAACATCGTATGTTATTTTATTCGGCCTGTTACCATTAGCGAGCGAGACTGCAAATGCGATAGCAAATACCCCACAACCCGAGCCGTTGGTTTGGCCTTGAACTGTTGGAAACTTTATGCATTTGCTGTCAAACTGATAGAAAGGAAATAATTTTCTCAAATATATCTCGTGCATTCTATGTAGCCTTTCGGAATTGAATGAATCATATATGAATATCGAATTGGTATCATAATATGCGCATACCCAGTGCAGTTCATCGCTGTGTAGTATTTGGATATGCTTTTGAGTGGGAGAAACTGGCTCGATGGTAAGTCCCATTTGTACCCGCCAGGTTTCACGTGGTGAATATTCTGTACAGCTTCTTAAGAGGTACGCAAATTGAGTCATGTGAAGATCGGTCAACAACGCGCCTGATGTAATTATATCTTTAAATTCCCCGTCAAAAGTTGGAGGGGCGTTACGCCTTTCTCGCCTCCGTGATTCCCTATCATTCACAGCAATAAATGAACTCGCAGTTACCTTGTGACCTTGCATTCCGGGCGAACTTTCACGCGCAAGATTACCTAGCCGACTATTCTGTGCACCCACTTTTTGCGCGTGAACTGTATCTCGTCGTGTAATTTCTGACGTAATTCTTGAATGTTTATGAAACAATTCGCAATTTTTTACATCCGTTCCGGGTACACCAATAACTCTTTTTGGTTGTTCAACAATTGCAGCCAATGATCTCACTACAGCTTGCTGCGAATGTTTTTGCTTGGTGCTATTGCGAGGCACTTCGTGGTTATTGATAGCAATATTTTGTTTTGTATCAGATACTTGCATTCTAGTAATGCAGGGGAAGTCTTGTATCTCGTTATTTTTGAATATCTGTAAAAGATGTTTTCGCATTAGCTTAACATCGTAGATAATTTTGTCTGGCTTTTGCCCGTTCATCAATGAAATTACAAATGCGATTGCAAATACTCCACAGTCAGATGAGTCGGGCTGACGCTGAACTGTTGGAAACTGTACTGTATTTTTGTCCACTTTGTAAAATGGAAATAAACGTTTCAAATATATTTCATGTTCTTCACGGAGAACTTTCGAATTCAACGAGTCGTATATGTAGATCGACTTCGTATCAAAGTAGGCGCAAACCCAGTGTTCGTCGCCTTTTTTCTTACAAGCGCTATACTCGCCGCCGTTTTTTTCATCACCGCTATGCAATATTTGAATATCCTTGACGGTCGGTAAAACAGATACGATTGTATCTGGCAAATATCGTTTCCACGCCTCTTGAAGTGCGTAGTTGGACGTACGGTTGACAAGTTGGGCAAAGCGATACATATGCTCATCCCCCAACCAATTACCAGATTCGATAATCTTCACAAATTTATGTGGTGAGGGGTTTGTATTCAGCTTCCCTATATTTGGCGCAAAGCTGCCGATCTGTTTCAGGCGCAAAGCTGCCGATCTGTATTTAGTGCAAAGCTGCCGATCTGTGGCGCAAAGCTGTCTTTTTTGAGTTGGGAGAAGCTGATTTGGTTTGTTACTATTATCTAACCTAAAAAACCTAACCTGCCTACTTACCTGAATGATGATAACTAAACCGTCGAACCTAATTATTGAATACTTTCCTGTGCTTGACACGCCAATTCATACGCTTCTTCTTCTTCTCCTTCCTTCCGAGGCCTAACTAACAATCCTTAACTAACTGAACCAGTTTACACGCCGATGTCGAATGATTTTAGAGATATGGCCGAATTATGTCAAGCAACAGGACTATTCTGTACCAACATTACAGCAGAACATTAACAGTTTCTAGATTTCATTAGTTATTTTTTTCTTCCTTTTTCATTATGGTGAAAATGTTAGCAATGTATAGGACATTGAAGGTGCTATTTCATGGGCAGTTAACTGCAATAGCAGTTTAGTAACTTACTAGATTTCCTAGTAAAATCTAGTGATTTCTAGTAATTCGACTAAAAACATCTGAGGAATTACTAGACTGCTGCTGCAGTTAACTGCCCATGAAATAGCACCTTAATGGCGCTTTCTATCAACAAGTGTGATTAATGCCTGGTTTTCAGTGCTTTAGCCACGCGACAGGTGAATCGATCCTCCTGATTGGTTGATTCTGAAATGAAGTCAAGTTACGGCGCTGCGTAAACCAGGTATTAAATTATTAAAATTATCAGCTCCAGAGATTTTCATTTTATTAAGTTGTCGAATATGAGTCCTGCCAGCTCGGACAAAATTGGGTAGGGTGGAGCGTAGGAGTAAACAGCGCCTGATTCTGCTGTTGCTGGGCTGAAAGTGGAAGCACACAGAAGTCCATAAACCATAAGCAGAAAGCATAAGCCATAGCGCATCACTTCGCTCTTGAGGCCCGGGCACGCTCAAATCGGATCGCAGTTGCAAACGCAGTGATCTGACGCTCTCGATTGGCTTAGCTTGGGACAAATTTTCTCAACAACCAATCAGGAGCGTCAACCACTGCTTTGCGTTTGCGACTACGATCCAGTTCGATCGTGCCCGGGCCTTTACTGCAGATCTTATATCTATCTATATATATCTTTTTTCATTCTTGATTCCTTTTTGAATAATAATGTGCAATGTTTAGATCATCCATTATTATATTTTCAATATAAGTAATGCGTAATCACAAAATTACTTCTTCACTGATAGGGAAATGATCGATCGACTCCCTCTTTCTGAAATGTGAAAGATTCTCATTCATAGAATAATATCATTTTTCGTTCCCCGAAGTGCCCATAGTTACGGTTATTTATTTTTTATTCATCCTATTCCCAGTTATATCTGCATCTAGCAATCTTTTTCCCTTGTGAGTAAAGGCCTGCATAATTCGCTCAAAAATAATAAGTAAAATATTATTTTAAATAATGAACAGAAACTATGAGGGAAAAGCACAGATATCACTCAAATATCTCAAGTCCCTCGGACGGACTCTATAATTCTTGTGTATTTCTGACTAATTTGACAACAGAGTCCTGTCCCAGAACCGAAAAAACTACTAATCTATTCTACTATACTTTCTCAATTTTTTCACAGTTACTGGAGCGACGTTTATTACTAAGCGAGATTGTAACGAGTCTTGTGCTTGTGATATAATTCAATAAATGAAATGCAAAAAATGTGGGAAACATTGAAAATAAAAATGATGATCTTCGTAACTCAAGTGGCTTTATTTCAAAACAAATTTTGGACAACAACCCCACCGTGATGGCGGTAAGGGTAAGGGTAAGTGAAAAAATACATTAGTATATGTTTCAGCCCCTTTTGTTGTCATCCTTTTTCTTACCATTACCCTTACCGCCACCGCGGTGAGGGTTGGCGAGATCATAAAGTAGGGCCACTAAGTTACGGCGCGTTTGGCGCCTGACTTGCCAACGATGATGGCTGGCCCTCTGCCCTCGCGGGGCAACATTTTCTTCTGAAAAAATTGAAATTACATCATTATTATGAAGAGTTTTGTAGCAAAATCAGGTGAAGCAACTACCGGAGCTCAATTAGACTGAATGAATGATAGTTCAGAACATTTATACTGTATACATCATCAAAGATGATGATGACTGACTCGTAGCAGTTGCTCGAGTACCTCAAGTCAACTGTACAACTCCAAGCTCGTCCTAACTTACATGACTGAATGATAACAGAAAATTTAGCGGAACAATTATTGTCATATTGATAATATGGATATAGATATATAAGTGCTTCGGTAAGACATGATTTTACGCCATTCGATGAGAATGCCTAACGTTCTTAACTATACCTCCAGCCACTCCGGCCGCCCCAGCCGCCTCGGCTGCCCCGGCTGCCCCGGCCGTCCCGGCCGCCCCGGCTGCCCCGGCTGCCACATTTAGGGCTTGTTGGGCCCCTATAAGCACTACGTCCTCTATAAATATAAGCATACAACCATATTGATGAACTGTATAACAACATCGGGCGAGTTTTCCAATTGTTTGTAATTAAAAGCATTGGATGGTTCGACTAATAAAATACATAATGAAAATATGGAATTCCTTGTTCAATTTGTAGAAATCTCAAATGGTAACTAGTTCGTTCGAATATGAGTTGCCATCATTTATGCATACTTTCTTCTGTCAGATATTGAGTATTGATGCATGGGGGGACTCTATCGAACCTTCAGCTTTGAGTTTATAATTAATTGATGATTCAAGTCTAATTATTTAGAAGGGCATGGGATATATGAGAATTTACACCAGCCACATCTGGCTGATTTGGGGGGATTGGGGGGATCTTCGCCGCCGGTCCAAGAGGATCGACCTCTACGATCCCCTGATATGGTGGATCTATAAATCAGAACACGAAATTTTACCACAGTGACATGACAGGTTTGTGTATAAGGTGAAAGTGAATCTTGCGTAGCCGTTTCGACAGATGATTCTCCGGATCGAGATTGGCGAAGATTCCTCCGCAGAATTTATTAGAAGGTTGTTTGAAACTAGGGTCAAATTTTTCATCTCAAAAAATTTCACTCGTCAAGAGGAAGATTTGTCAGAGAGGGACCACGGGTCGAAAATGAACCCATCAGCAGGAAAAAAAAATAATAAAGCTGAAAAAATATAGAAAAGAGGATTGATCTGCGACCTATGGACCCTTGTTTGTTGACCTTCATGAGTATCATGTTTTCAAACGATGAAAATTTGGAACTGTAATTTACGGGACCACGTTTGGGGGGTTACTTTCACCAAACGCGAAGAATCACCTGGCAAAACGGCAGCGCAGAAGCTAGTCACAACCTGCATAGTACAATTTGTCACACTTACGGACGGGATACACCGGCAAATCGCCCAGATTCACCGGCGGGAACTCCGCGTCGAACTCCTCGTACAATTCGACATCACCGTCCAAGTTGCCTTCGTTTAAATTTATGCCGTCAAGATCGAAGTCGATCAACTGTTCAACGAAGATAAAATACGTGCATGAAATTTATCGAATTTTAGCAGAATTAATTATATTGTGCTAATAATATAAACTTACGCTATCTGGCGACGCACGTGGATCTGACTCGGAAGACATGATTGCAATGACGAACTATTCCCTGGGATTCCCAACGTAGCTAAAACCATAGACAAACTAGATGATTGAAAGATAGGAGCTCTACCAGGACGCACTGAATCCAGATTCCCTAGGGTCCAACCAATCAGCGACTGAACTACTATGAAATCTGTACTCAGTGCATCCTGGTAGGGCTCCTATCTTTCAAAATCCTCCAGTTTGTCTATGGTTTTGGCTACGCTGAAAATCCCCGGGAATTGTATCGTCATTGCGGCCATATCTTTGATGAACTTGATGCCACGTGCATCTTCTCATCGTCTACAGATACCGTAAGTTTATATTATTAGCACAGAATATTATTGATTCTGCTAGAATAATATTAATTCTGCTAGAATTCGAAAAATTTCATGCATGTATTTCATATCCGTTGAACAGTTGACCGACTTCGAAGACCAGTGAGAAAATGAGTGGAGCGAATCCTGTCCGTAAGTGTGAAAAATTGTACTATGCAGGTTGTGACTGGCTTCTGTGCTACCGCTTTGCCAGGTGGTTCTTCGCGTTTGGCGAAAATCACCCCCAAACGTGGTCCCGTAAATTACAGTTCGAAATTTTCCTCGTTTGCAATCATCCTACTCATAAAGCTCAACAAAAGTTTAAAAAGCTCCATAGGTCGCAGATCAATCCTATTTTCTATATTTTTTTCAACATTATTATTTTTTTTCATGCTGATGGGTTCATTTTCGACCCGTGGTCCCCTTTTCACTTTTTTTTCCCCCTCTTTGGTTCGTCTTGATAAGTAAAATTTTTTGAGCAGATAAAAAATTTGACCCCAGTTTCGAACAAGCTTCTAGTGAATTCTGCGGAGGAATCTTCGCCAATCTCGATCCGCAGACACATCCGTCGAAACCCTATACACAAATCTGTCACGTCACTGTGATAAAATTTCGTGTTCTGATTGATAGATCCACCATACCAGGGGTTCATAGAGGGCGATCCTCTTTGACCGGCAGCGGGGATCCCCCCAATCCCCCCAAATCAGCCAGTTGTGGCTGGTACAGCAATTCTTATATATCGCACACCCTTCTAAATAATAAGACTTGAATTATTAATTAATTATCAAAGGAGAAGGTTCGATAGAGTCCCCTATGCATGTATACATCAATATCTGACAGAAGAAAGTATGCATAAATGATGGCAACTCATATTCGAACGAACTCGTTACCATTTGAGATTTCTACAAATGAACAAAGAATTTGATATTTTCATTGTGTATTTTATTAGTGGAACCATCCAATGCTTTGAATTACAAACAATTTGAAAACTCGCCCGATGTTGATATACAGTACATCAATATGGTTGTATGCTTTCATTTATAGAGAACGCAGAGCTTATAGGGGCCCAACAAGCCCCTAATGGGGCGGCCGGAGCGGCCGGGGCAGCCGGGGCGGTCGTGGTAGTCGGGGCGGTCGTGGTAGTCGGGGCGGGCGGGGCGGACGTGGTAGTCGGGGCGGCCGTGATAGTCGGGGCGGCCGGGGCAGCCGAAGCGGCTGCAGGTATAGTTGACAACCTTATGTATTTTCATCACACGGTGTAAAATCATATACCGAAGCACTTATATATCCATATTATCAATATGACAATTATTGTTTCGCTGAATTTTCTATCATATCATTGAGTCCTGTAAGTTGGGACGAGCTTGGAGTTCTACAGATTACTTGAGGTATGCGAGCAACTGCTACAAGTCAGTTATCATCATCTCTGATGATGTATACAGTATAAATTTTGATAATCGAAGAAATATCGTAGTTTTCATAATGAAGTTTGATTGAACGAGTATAACGATCATTGTTCTGAACTGTGATTCATTCAGGCTAATTAAGCTCCGGTAGTTGCTTCACCTGATTTTGCTACAAAACTCTTCATCATAATGATGTATTTTTTATTTTTTCAGAAGAAAATGCCCGGCGTGGGCAGAGGGCTGGCCAGCAATGGCAAGCCCGACGCCGGAGACGCCGTAATTCAATAGAAATGTTATATGAGATGGCGAACCCCTACCATGGTGGCGGTAAGGGTAAAGGAAAAAAGAAGGACGGCGAAAAGAAGTAAACAGCGAGAGGATAAAAATATATGAATAATCTTTCTTACCCTTACCGCCATCACGGTGGGGGTATTATCAAAAAAATAAATAAAACAATTGTGTCATATAGATCATCATTTTTATTTTCAATGTTTCCCACATGTTTTACATTTTCTTATTAGTCTGGTTTTGACTAGACGATACGAAGATATAACATAAAGCTTGTCGAAGTCTAACTCATAACGTCAACTGCAAATTCGGGTCTGAACAGAAGGTATTAAAATATATAGAATTGAGCCTATTCATGCAAGACTAGCGTAGAGCATAAAATGGAAATTTATGAAGTCAAACACCCGCATTCTGCTCTCTTCGTCTGACTTTTGCCGTTTCTCGTATCAAATAACACTATCCTGATACTTTGCAACCCAAGCGTTTTCTCTCATCATCCTCTCGTCTTATATGGCGACCCGCTACAAAATTAAATAATCCATAAATAAGTAATTTCATTCCGTTTGTCGTGATAGCACTAATCTTAATTTGGAGAAAGCTTAATAGAGTCGAACATACAGACACAAGTTGCATACCAGAATATAAGAAATTGATTGAAATTTGTCATTAAATTATGAACATATTATGAATATACATTATCCATGGATTAAAAAAACTATCTGCACCGAAGGTCAAGGCACTACGTTGACGTGGAGTGTAGAATAAAGCCTATCGGAGTTCAACACACAACGTTGACCGACAGTCTCGTTTTGACTAGATGATAGGGAGTTAGATTATAAAACTCGTCGGAATCCACGCATAATGTTGACTCACAATTGGAGTCTGAGCAGACGAGTTTTCGGAGATGAGCTTAACATGGAGCTTGAAGTGGAATTCGTTGCCATCCAACGCTTGAACTCGGCTTTATTGGTCTGGCTCCGTGCCGTTCCCTATATCAAATCATGCTATACTCATATTTTTCGACTTCATCATTTTCTCCCGATTTTCTCTTGTCAGAATTTCTCTGGCGATAAGTTGCTAAATAATTGAACCGGAAAAACCGTTTCTTCTGATAATTGCATTCATAAATGAAAATAAGCCATATCTACAATGTATAGGTGAATAAAATTTAGAGGTAATAGTCAGTTAATAGTCACCTGACAGTCTTGTCCGTTCACAATTGTTATTCTATTCATCTCCATGAATTTTACACGTCGATCGATTCTAATAACCTCAAAAGCTCAAGATCGTAGGATTTAAGATAATTAACCTATCGAACATTTTTGTTGGTGGCTATCATTCAAATGTACTTGGCGGAAGGTTTTCGCACCTGAGGGGCTTTTAGTGGGTATTTACTAGTTTATGTATGTTCAAATTTTGTATTAAGCATTACTCTACTCTCTCTTATGGATTTAAAAACATGAAATAATGCTAGTGTTGCAGACGGATTCTGTCTTAGACTTAGAGCATATAGACCTGGAGGGAGCCACTCCTATCTTGTTCCATAAGTGGCAAGCGCAGGAAGGATAGACATAGCGGTGTGATATCCTTTCGCTCTCTCTGGCAGAATGTGATTGGTCGATTTAAACTAGTCACGTGACCCACGTCAGAGCTATGCCAAGCGGTACGAGAGAGAGAGGTTATCACACCGCTGTTCCCGTCTTTGTCATCACGCTTTTCAGCCAGAAGGCTCCCTCCATGTCTATATGCTCTAAGGTCTTAGAGCATACATTTCTAAGGTTTCTGTCTGCGATACCAGCGCCATCTAACTCGTGACTCTCGTACTTACGCCACTCTATACAAGTTTTGTGTGGTTTCCCGTCTAGTGATTTTATATGGGAATGGTTTGAATTAGCTGAATCTTGGTCTGAAGAACACTAAGGAGAAGAACAAACATTGTACGTGGAAACGGGGTATCAGAATCTGTAGTCAATAATATCTCAGCACTCCGGACACCGATTTAATCGATCTAAGGCTCAAATGAAAGCTTTTCATGCCCACATCCTGGATTAAATTAGTTTCAATTTGTGTATGTTGTGAGGTGAAAGAAAACGAAGATACTAGTTCGCGGTATAGGTTAGAGTAGTTTCCTCTCGGGTATAAAGACTCGTTGAGTCTCGCGCTTGAAAAAGTTTTTTTTTAATGTACTTGGCGTGAGACTCTACCGAGTCTCTTGATCTACCTTTGCGGGCGCGGTAGAGGTCAGGCAGTTTTACAAAATATCTCACAATCTTCCCTCAACTACTACACGGAGAAACTTTGAGTATCAATATTTGTTTGATTGCGTATGAAAAGTTAACATAAAATATAAGAATTTAGGGATAATCGAGGTACTGTTACAAAAATTCACATACTGACTCCGAAAATGCCGAGTTGATAAATCTTTTTAGAATAACTCATAAGAATATTAGAATCTTTCATTAAAAGAATCACAGTGTATGTAAGTTTTCATATTAAAATCTGTATTGGCTCGAATAACGAAAATTAATATAGAGCTTTGCGAAGAGTGAAATCAAATGTTGTACGTTTCAGTATCAACGCGTTGCGATCTTTCTCAACCACTATACGAAAAATGGAGGTCACGTGGTGAGCTGAGTACGCGGGAAAAACAAAAACTAATCTGATACTAGATTCGGTAGGGGGGGGGGGGGGGCGCTTTTGAACAAAGCGGTTAGCAAGTGAGCAATGAACCGGTCGGCACTGGGTATTTTCGGTGTCCAGCGCGTTATCATTTCCCATGTCATACTTTGTATGTCTGTATTTGTGGTGCTCTAAAATTTTACTTAACTTATATCGGCGAAATGCCGATGTAAACTCTAATCTCAGGGTGTTTAGGAATTAATCCACGGGCCTACTCTTATATGAAATCAAGGATTATGGAAGGTGACTCAATTCAGATTATATTGGTACATGTAAATAATGCGTTTTTATTTGGAATAAAAATGTAATATGGTTATAACAGTTTTTTAAGATTAAAGTTTGAACATTGGTAGGTGAAAACCTCACGTGCCTCTTCTGAGGGCTTCTATATTAATTGACTTCTTATTTGGAAGTATTTACCGGCGGTCAACCGTGATCTTAATATCTAATACCTCATGCTAAATGTCATAACTCTGACTGAGTTATACTTGTCCTATAGCTTGTTTTAGGACTCCTATATCTAATCGCGTTTTTATCTTAATAACTATTACCCATACTAGTTGAAATCACTTTTAAGTGAGTTGAATCGAAACATATCTTATACTAAATGAAATGACTCCTTAGAGTTGAAAGTTATCTTAAAAACTAGTGCCTGTATATAATGTATGAACTCTAAGTGAGTTCGTTGCCTATAACTCGTTAGGACGTTTATATTATTTGCTCTACCTGAATTTATCTAAGTAGTGATCTATTAATGCTAATTAAAATGACTCTCTTTGAATCGCTTTGCCTAAAAGTAATTAGGACTTCTATATTATGCTTTGTATTATAAGTTCTCTGACTATTTATTGGGACTCTATAATGCCTATGCTAAGTGATTTGATTTCAAGTGATTTTACTGCAAGTGATTTTACTTCATGTTTGATTTGATATTACTGAGCTGATTGAATATTTTAAAAGAAGAATTTAATTACAAGAAAGGATTTTACTGATTTGACCCCCCAAGAAGTAAAAGAAGAGACAGGTGGTGTGCCGAAGCGATCCCCCACTAGCTATCTTCTACCTCAAAAATATAAAGACTTTACTGATTTGACTCCCACGATGGTGTCCAAGAAGCAAAAGAAAGGACAGGTGGTGTGCCGAAGCGATCCCCCACTAGCTATTCCACACTCCTCAAACGAGATCGTGTACTTGCAAAAGCAATAGACATGCCAAAACGAGAAGACAGGTGGTGTGCCGAAGCGATCCCCCACTAGTATCTCCTTCTGCTATATCCAGAGAGATATTTCTCTGATTAAATGCTATTTAATTGCCGAACTTATCTAATTCACATAGTTACTTTGTAAGCGAGAGTGATTTTAGGCAATATGGCGATTTGCCGTTAGTTAGCCCATGCCTACGGTAGATGGCTCTTTGAGATGGTTGACCGCGCTAACAACAGATGGCATTTTGATATGGTTGACCGCGCTAACGACAGATGGCGCGCGCTATACACCTTGTTGTATTACTATTTATATAGGTCGTGGCTTGGCCGCGTTACATATTGACATCATCACCATAGGATCAGTGCTGTAGGGGGATCAAGTCATGCTTGTTGATGAGATCTTCCGCCTCTATATACGCTCACCAACTTCTGTAAGTGTCACTCGCGAGAATATCGAAAGCGGTGGTCGTCGCCTCACGAGAAAATATCGAAGTAATGTACATGACCATACACATATAGTTGCAGTACCTTTCACTGCTAAGTAATACAAACACAACCACACTAACACAACACAGCGCGCGTCCTCGATGTGAGAGCGGTCTGGCCCTTCCGCTGAATTCGGAATAGCTCGGAAATATTCGGCCCTTTTTCGTATAAAGTTTTAGAATTTCTCTCATGCAGAATACTGAAGTTTCATATATTACTTACAACTGCTGCTATTTCGAATACTTGAATCTATGAACACTTTGACATTTCTAACAGCAAATAGTACTTTCTCCAAACGTACTATACTAATTATTGCTCATCAATATGGTATGGACCACGAGCGAGAGCTTTTCTGCCCTTGGTACACAATATACTGTAACTTTTGGCGAGTTTCTCAGGCTTTGAGCTGTAGAGAAACACGCAAGTTATTGTGAGTTCTTTACTTAATTTGAAGTTAAGTTTAGTAAAAATAAATTTGGTTTTTCTTTGAGGTTAAAAGGCAGGGAAAAGGATGGGTTTTACCACCATTGGCCACCTATCTAACCTTTTGACTCTATTTTAAACTGGGACTCGGGTAGGTTTCCCCGCCAAAGCCTTGTATCGTCGGACTCGAAATTTAATTGAAGCCGACGACGATTCTAAAGATCAGAACCGGGAAATTAATCCAAGCCTCATCTGCTAAGCTAAAAATCTGAATTTTTACAGATCCGGGAATCTTTCGACTCCGAGACCGTGCGTCAGACTCAAAATCGTTTGCATTGGCCCTCGGACACGCAAATTCAATTGAATACCGTGCGCTCTTTGCAACAGTTCAAGACTGTTCCCTGCTGGCTTTACTAGGTAGATGTTAACTAGGAATCAGGGCTAAAACGATCAATAACGTTCAACAATCAAAGAAAAAGTGAAGAAATATAATTAGATTCTACTTAGCATTTATATACAGTGGTTTTCTTGATTCTAATTCTAATGAAGTTAAATTGGTCACTAGACCAAGGCGGTCTAGTGCTATCAAGTGATTCTAAATTAAACAAGATATGAGTCGTAGTGGTGCTATATAGACTGACGCTACTAGCTAGATTTTGAGACGGCCGGCCTATTGCTCACGTCGCTCGAGTTAATAATTATTTGTGAGTCGCACGGCCGCTTTGGCTCGAATACGCTGATGACGCCGTTGAGCGTGCTTCTTTTGTAGCAGAAATCCCCACTCCTCAGCGTCATCGCCGTCATGCTTGAGCACAGAGGATTAGCTTAATCCTCTGTTCCTTTGTATGTGCTATATCGGTTATGATTTTGAAATTAATCATAGCCTGATATGTTATAATACTGTGACATATCAGCTGTCTCCGGGTCAGATCAGCGTGCGCAACGGCAGCTCGACCGAACGAAAGACCAGCGTGACGTCATCGCAGGTATAAATTCGGCACCGTTAGGCGACTCGCGAGCTATTGCCGCCTGTCGGGGGATATTGGCTCATCTCTACGATATTTTTGTAAAATCATATCGGTGGTCTTCAAAGAATGATTCTTAAGCTTCAATTTCATTAGAATAAACTTCGGTAAATGCAACGCCTGTCGGGTTCATTTTAATATTATAAAACTCAAACTTAGCTACGGCCAAATGCGGCATATTATAACTTGTATTATCTAGAGTCATTAACCTATTGCCTGTCGGAATAGAAAAAACGAAAACATAGCATGGCAAAACACTTTGTGAATAGAAAACAGAATAGAGAAAACCGTTAGAGTTCAAAGAATAGAATTTAAGACTGATTTGATAACTTCTTTTGTAATTTCGTTTATTTAATCTTCTTTCGATATCAAAAATCACCAGATATTCAACTGACGAGTTCATTTTATGACTTTTCCCTTGGCAAACTTCCTGACTTAGGTGCGCTGCATCGGTACCAGTTGTACACCGTATAATTTGTATCCGCTGTTGGTTCACTCTACGTCGGAAATGTCTGCACTCCAGGTTTAGGTGCACTGCATCAGTACAATTCAATATACTGATTGTTTTACATGCTGTTCCGCCGAGCAGGCTCTACCGCATGGCTGCCATTCAGCTTGGGAATTCTGAGGTACGCTCGGTCAGTCGTGCTGCTATTTTGTGCGGGCGACCACTTCGGCTTTTGCCTCAACGTTCGCCCACCTGTTTCACAGCTACCAGTTCGGCTTAGGTCGCAAGCCCTATTGCCCTCACTGGTGGGAGCGAGGCTATCCATACCTCTACCAGCATAAGCACTGTTGGTACCCGAGCTGAAATAAGCGCAGCTCACCCGCCGAGACCAAGGCCGTACAGCCAATGACCTCTCCCCCGCGATGTAGGGTCGACAAACCACTGCCACTACGAGTTCCATTACCCACGACCGGAGCGAAAGGAAGCCTTACGGCATGTCCAACTTGGGCGAACTCCGATCCCTCATAGTACCTGTTTGGACCCTGAATCGCGGCTCGTACCCGAGGTACCAAAGTACCCCAGCCCATCTCTCATCTCTCTCTTTCCGGGATTGAGGTGTCTTCAGAGAGAGGGGTCCTTTTTGGTGTGTTTTCTGGTGTTAAAGAATCGAAAATCTTCAACGAACTATCAAATCAGCATCTACTAAGCTGCAGCTCTTCGCAGATATGAAGGTAGGTGCCTTCCTGCCTTAATTCTCTTATTATTCTTGGTTTCTCTTTCGTCTCTCGTGCCTAACCTCAAAATACGGTGACTGGTCAGTAATCACATAACGTCAGTGTCTTCGCAGTTTGGCGCCTGCTGGCGACATCTGCCGCTTTCCTCTAATTATCGATCAATTGATCGATAAGTCTTCTGTTATATCGACGTGTTTATGAGCTGTTGTCATCTGTTGACAGCTCGGTATTAGCATACCCTTCGGGGTCGATAAGACGATAGAAAGATGTCGGATAAACGAGCGACGCGCTCAAACACTGCCATTAATGCCAGCAACGCGGGTTGCTCGACTTTTAGGGGTTCACCTCGGCAAGGCGGAACAGGATCAGAGCTTGATTTTGATGATTCCCGTTTTTCTAGTCCTCTGAAATCAGATGGCGAACAGCATCTCACGTACAATAAGTTTAGAGAGCTGCGCGCACAACTCAGCATACATGACGGTACTCTCGCATGGCTGATTAAAACAGCGAAATTATCATCAGATGACAAGCAGGCTCTCAGTCAGGTAGCGACGGACTATCAAACTGCCTTTAGTATTGTATCTTCGGCCTATGCCAAACTAGCCGCGGCGTCAGGGACAGCAGACGAGGTTAAGCGTGCTGTCCTCAAAGCATGCGAAGCTGTCACAAAGTCTTGTGTGGAATCGGTCAGTACTAGCATCAAGCGAAACATGCCGGCGATGATTGAGAAGAGTCTTCCTGATCTGACAGCTATCGTGAAGGGACATTTACCTGAGGCGACTGCTGGCAAGTCGGGAGGAACCGGGACATATGCAGAGGCCGCTAAATCATCTGGCTCTAAAATCCAAGTGCCGAAAGGGCCTACAGTCAGAGTTCAGTACACTCAAACATTTGTGTTAGCCCCCAACGCCGGGTCGGTAGATAAATATCCTAATTACGAAAAGGCTCGAGATGCGGCAATAGGAGCTCTAAGAGCATCACAAATGCGGCTAAGAATAGAAAATATCAGAAGTGCAGGTAAATCTTGCGTCAGGATAGAGACGAGGTCGGTAGACCTGGATAAGGTGAAGGCCCTTCCGGCCCTCGCTGAAGCCGGGTTGGAGTTAAAAGAAGATGTCAAGTACAATCCTAGGCTAATTCTTCATGGCGTTCCAGTCGCCTTGAGCAGGGACGATATTAGGTCAGATTTCATTGCACTGAACTTAAATGGCGAAAATGATGAGGCACTTAGAGTCGTGTACGTCTATCCTCCTAAAGAAAATAAGGCCTACACCAGCTGCGTAGTAGAGGTATCTTACGGTACTTGGTCTTCTCTCAAGGATGAGAGCCGTATCTATATAGGTCACTCGGCGTGCAGATTTGATAATCATGTCAAGATACTCCAGTGCTTCAAATGCCTAGCTTTTGGGCACATCGCAAAAGACTGTAAGGCATAGGCTCGCTGTGGCCATTGCGCAGGAGATCACGAAACGAGAACCTGCCCTGTTAAAAATAGTGACAATGGGTGCCCAAAATGCTACAACTGCTGTAGGGCAAAACATGCAGATGACAAGCACTCTGCTCTGGACGGCAAGAAGTGCCCATTATTAATGAACAAACTTAAGGACAAGATCAGTAGAACACACTATGGCTAGTAATACTGAATCTGGTTCTAATGTCGAACATCTTAAAATCTGTCATGTCAACTGCCGAAACCTTTTAGCTGCTAATCACTTCGTTGAATTTAGACAATACTTTACCGGCTCAGATTATCACATAATCTGCATGTCCGAGACCTGGCTCACTCCTAACATAACAGATAGTTTCATTGATCTGGAGGGATACAATCTATACAGATGTGACAGAACAGGCAAGAAGGGTGGAGGCGTAGGCTTCTATATAAAGTGTAATCTTCGGACGCGAATACTTCAGGACTCAGGGGGAGAATACTGTCGTAAACCAGAGTTCATCACCGCGGAGATCGCGGTCTCTCGGACAGAGAAGCTAATGCTAAGCGTAGTGTACCGCCCCCCGGACATGGCTTATTTGAGTGATTTCGAGAACTCCTTTCTGCAACTCTTCGTGCATTACTCCAAACATGTTGTAATTGGTGATCTCAACCTCGACCTCAGGCCAGAGGCATATGACAGCGATAAAATGCGTGACCGGTTATGGAATTTTGTAAATAGTTCTAATCTTCATCTAGTCCCGTTCGAGCCGACGCACAATCTCAAGAATAGTGCGACGTGGATAGACCACTGTATTATTGACGATCCTGACGAATTAGTAACAGCAGGGCAATTGGACGTATCATTTCTTTCAGCGCATGATCTCATCTATATCGTACTGGATATAGGAGTAGAAAAGGAAGCAAGAGAAATCTCATACAGAGATTTCAAAAACTTCTCAATAGACAACTTCCTAGGAGATCTGTGTAGAGTTGATTGGAAACCTTTCTTCTGTAGCGATGACATTGACTCGAAAGTTGAGTACATGAACACCACCGTGACTGCCTGCCTGGATAGGCACGCACCCCTAGTTAGTGCCAAGACTAAACCAAATAGGGCTCCTGCGCCTTGGCTGACAGCAGAAATTAGAGCTCTCATGAACGAGCGCAACCAGGCACGTAGAGCCTGGAGAAGAAAGAGATGCCTGACACTGCACGACAGGTTCAAACGTCTTCGGAACCTGGTCAGGACCAAAATCGATAGTGCTAGAAATGAATTTTACACCATGACTCTCAGCACCTCGAAATCTTCATCAGAGTTATGGTCACAGCTCAGGAGGCTAGGACTCGTCAAATCGAAATCTTCGGCGCGTAACTTACATTTCTCGATCTCTGAATTGAACAAACACTTCGCGTCCTCCGATTCTATACAGGTGGGCTACGGTCGACAACTGGCGCCTGAAACCCTGAGTCAAGCATTAGAGGAACCATTCGATGATAATAAGTTCCATTTCTGTAATTTCGTAACCGAAAAGGTCCTCAAAGCCGTCTTCCACTCCAAATCGAACGCGATTGGGATAGACGGTATTCCAATTGATGTGTTTAGGAAAAGTCTTCCGGTTCTCCTACCCATAATAGAGCACCTGTTCCATTTCTCGTTATCACACGGGGTGTTCCCTTCTTTATGGAAAGATTCTGTCATTGTGCCTCTTTCCAAAAAAAAGTCTCCAATGTCATGCAACGACTACAGACCTATCTCTATTCTATGCGCACTCTCTAAGTGTCTCGAGAGGCTGGTAGCAGACCAAATCTCTGACTACCTTGAGGAACGAAACCTGTATGATCCATTCCAATCGGCCTACAGGAAGGGACACAGTACTCATACTGCGCTTATTAGGGTCGTACACTACTGCCGCCAGGCGATAGACAAAAGAAAGGTTGTCATTATGGTCTCATTTGATTTTTCCAAAGCTTTCGACAAGGTCAATCATTCCATACTTCACACAAAGTTGAGGAAATTGAACTTCTCACCACTGGTCCTAAAATTTCTTCATTCGTATCTCACCAAGAGACGGCAGGCTGTCAGGGGAACAAACGGGGCATTATCTGAATGGGTCAATAAGACGCTGGGCGTGCCCCAGGGATCGGTTCTGGGACCCTTGCTCTTTATCATTTATGTTTCAGATCTTCGCAATATCTTATGTAACTGTAGCTACAACTTCTACGCCGATGACCTCCAGCTGATGATCGAGTGTGAACCAGCCAACATCCTCAGTGGAATTGAGATGGCCAACAGAGACGTCGATGCGGTCTGCGGATGGGCAGACGACAATGGGCTACAATTGAACAGCGGTAAAACTAGAGTGATATTGGTTGGGACCACCAGGTACATAAATTCTCTCAATCTCAGAACGATGCCGCGTATTCAAGTACGGGAAACAGGGATTGAATATTCATCCAATCTATACATACTGGGAGTCACGCTGACGAGCGACCTCACCTGGAGGCCTCACATAAATAACGTTACTAAAAGAATATACAGCACCGCGTGTCAACTACGCCTTTGCCGCAAACTATTGCCCGAACAGTTACGCATACAGCTAATATCAACTCTGGTTTTTCCTCTGATCGATTACTGCTGCATCATACACCTCGACCTGACTGACGAACTGACGCTCTCGCTGCAAAGAGCCCTGAATTCATGCGTTAGATTTATCTATAATATCCGTAGGGACGAACATATCACCCCCTACTTTACAATGATGGGGTGGTTGAAAGTCAACGCTAGAAAAGAATATCTACTAGGCTGTATGATGTACAATGTATTGAAGACTCAGGAACCACTGTACCTGAAAAGTAAATTCAAGCATAAAACAGAAGTAGGGATTAGAAGCACGAGAGCACCATCCGAAAATCTAGCTATCAAACCGTGTAGGACTCAATATTTCAAAAACTCATTCACACATGGAGGCGCTGCATACTGGAACAACATACCGCTTAGCATCCGTAACTGTAAAACTCTAGTCACTTTCAAATATCACCTGTTCAATCACTTACTATCTAGTCAGACACAAGCTAGTGTCCTTTAATCTAGTCACCTAGACTGAGTCCTTCCTTAGGTTATTTGGGCCATGGTTTTCCCTGTGGACGAAGGGCAAATGCCGGGACTCGCGGAGTGGGCCTCCATTGCATATCTAACCCACCCCACTCGGCCTCGAACAGACACATACTTATATAGGCCGACAGACACGACGCACACATACACTCTTGTACCTACACACACGAAAACACACAAATAAATAAATAAGGGCGAACTAGTCTTAGATTTAACGTTATGAGTAGGACTAGTCAAAACCAAAATTATATAATTACCAAATCATAGTATATATCAAATTTATAGTATAATATATTAGATTAATCATTTAGTTGTATAAGAACTAGCAAGATTATGATACCTCAAGTACAATGTATCACAGGCAAATGTGAAATTTTTGCGAAACTGTAATCCAAAGTGCCAGCGCTTAAGGGAATCCGTCCCAGAGCGCTCAATAAATATTCTATCTATCTATCTATCTATTCTATTCTATCTATCTATCTATCTATCCACTTCCAGTTAACTTGCTTGCACAAGGGGCACTGGTATCTCCATCTCGGATACGCAGGGACGACACTCCCTGAAGGACAGCTGGAATTGGCGTGCTAACAGCCGCAAGCAACTGCACCGCGGTTTACCAGACTGCGACCCTCCTACGGTTCTCTCCGGACTGCCAATCGACGACAGCCCGGGTGGACTGCATCAGTACAGTAAAACCTCGCTTAAAGTCCAAGTCCGTGTTTCAGAACCTCTCTTATAGTCCACGAGAGGCGTAACGCGAGCTACGCTCATCAGCCAATCAGCGAATAGCACTTAGAGACGTGATATGTAAGGATGGGGCCCCATGCGAATTTCTTACCCCAGGGCCGTAGTATGTGCCTACAAATTTTCACCTTCGCTATGTACAGTACATTATTCATCTTTGTCTGTTTATTACAAAAAATATTATGGTACACTTTTACATTGCTCATCACTTAGAAGTCAATTGACAAATCAAATCTGTACAAGGTTTCTTTATCAAGTGTGTATCCTTAGGAAGCCTGATTATTTAATAATTTAGTTCTAGTAAATGCCAAAATCTGAGATGCATCTCTTTTTTTTCGCACCTCCGTATTGTTCTTTTTCTACCAGTGATCAGATATTTGGGAAAGAACTTTTTAAGAATGTACCACAATAAATCGTACTAAAATAACACTCGTATGTACTACTCAATAAAACACTTCAACTTCAAACGGCATTCGAGGTCATGGTCGTTACTAGTCGTGACACGCGTGACGTCATGAGACGTAAAGGGGCCCCAAGCTCACAGACGCTCGACACTGTGTAGATGTATTTGTACACAGTAGGCGGAGCTTACATACTATAAAGTAGGTCGTCCTTGGACTTTATCAGAGGTTGGACTAAACGAGAGGGGACTATCAAGGAGGTTTTACTGTACCAGTCATAACTCATATGATTTGTATCTTCTGTTAGTCCATTCTCAATTCTGGTCGGCAAGCTTATTTACGAAGATATTTGATACGTCAACGCCCGTGTTGCGAGAGACGATAAGAGGTTCTTTAGATGTGGGTAAACAAATGAGCGAGAGAGAAGCCTAGGATGAGTGACTGACGGGATTAATGTTTAAGAAAAGCCTTACACGGGGTTTTATTCGTATTTACTTAAAACTCGTGTCTTTATTAAATTCTCACGATGAGATATGTACAGATATTTGACCACGAGGCCGATAGATGATATTACAATGTTTCCCACAGGGAGATCTGAGACATACTGATATACATATGGACTTCGATTTAGTCCGCAGGAATACACATATACATATACATTGAATAGTTCTAACGCTCGGTGCGCAATAATGAGTTGAGAGTTCGATTTGAGGCGGGTAAACACTGCACGATGGTGTGTGTGCTCTCGATATAGACTGGCCGTCCAGCTGATCTAAGCGATCGATTATATTTTGCCCGAACATACCGCCCGCCTCGCTATCGTTAGACGATTGCGAAATCATGATATGCCGCCCGCCGTGAGGGGGTCATTTTGAGAGTTAACCGGTAGCACGCACAGTTTTACTATCGGCCGTTTTAACACCGACGATTTCGTTTTCACCGTCACAACGCGAACTAGTCCATCTGATCCTGGGTGGACGTCGATGACCCTCGCGAGTGGCCAGACTGATGGTGGTAAGTTTTCATCGCTGATGAGAACGATGGCTCCGATGTCGATGTTTCCGTTGATTGATTGCCACTTCGGCAGATTTTGAAACGTCTGAAGGTATTCCGTGCTCCAACGTTTCCAAAAATGTTCGAGCATTTGGCGTGAGAGTTGCCAATGCGATAGGCGTTGGACGGGTACGTCCGCGAGCGAGGGTTCTGGCACGGTATTTTGAGCTGTGCCGATGAGAAAATGCCCTGGAGTTAAGGCACCCGAGTCTGTCGGATCGTCCGAGAGTGCACACAGTGGTCGCGAGTTGAGGGTAGCTTCCACTTGCGCGAGGAAGGTTTCGAATTGCTCGAAAGTGAGTTTGGCTTCGCCAATGACTCTTTTGAGGTGGAACTTCACTGATTTCACCCCGGCTTTCCACTGTGACGTACAGAGCCGACGGTGGGGGTTTTACTCCGTGGGGTGCACGACTGACAAAGATTCGGCACCTTCCTTGGGTTGCTAGAGGTTGGGCGCCAGGTACCTAAGGGTACCGCGTTATGCGAAAAAGAAAATAACGGAACGGAACGATACGGTAATATAATAATAAAGGAAATAAAGTAATAATAATAATTATGGAAATAAAATAAAATAATAGTAATTGAAATAATCGAATTAAATAAAATATATTATAATAAAAGAAAATAAAATAAAAGGATTAACTAACGCTAACGATACAACACGGTTGGCTCAGCGTGAGGGGAACATGGGGGCGAAATAATATAGGGTAGACTTGTATATATATTTTTATGGTTTATGGATTAAATCACAAAGAAACCTTTTATTTTGGGACGATAATTAACAACAATAGATAAGAACAATTAAACAAAAGATAAAAACAAATTAAACAATCACAGCCGATCACTTGGATCGAGACTAACACAGTTAAGCAATCAAATTAAGATAATGTTCGGAACAGCTGACTGACTAGGTCACAAACGAAAAGTAGGACAGATAACAATATAGAATATAAGGTAGTATAGAGGAAGATAAGGTGGGACAATTTACATAAAAGGAAGAAAACAAATATGGTATGGTAGAAATCAATCTCTCTAAAATATTAGTTCATAAATTATAGGTCGGTAACCTAGGGGGATTGGGAATCTATAAAATCAATAATTTGGGGACTTCTTAGAACTAATGGGACCAGTCGGTATTACAGAATTTTCTATAGTACATGCGAGGCGTCTTTCTATAGAAAGTGCAAGGCGTCGGGACTAGATTCAAACAAGTTCGTGCCAAGATGGCCAAGGCAACTTTACACGAGGCACGCCATGCAACTACGCCGCAACAAATTAACACAAAGGGAACGCGAGAATCTAATACAAATTATAATTCGAAATAATGATACTTATACCAGCTCAAGGTTTATTAAGGGTTTACTGACTACTTTCAACGACAAGGGGTTACGGGAAGGGGATTATTTTACAGTAGCTAATCTACAGCATGTAGACCGATTTTTCCAGAGATCCGTGGCTCGACAAGCCGTCGAGATTTTTGTCTTATTTGACTACGAACTTATTTTTCCACGCGGGGATATATTTTCTGAGAGTTTAACAAATAACAATTATCGGTAATTCAAATTAACAAGTAATGATACTTTCAAGGAAAGAGACACGGAAATATTTAACACACGATTTAAGACAAATAGTTGACGATACGATAACTAATAATTATACGAGAAATAAGGAAGACACGATAAACGAGGTTTAGACGATAAATAATAAAAATACGATGAAGAATGACGATACGATAAATAATAACGACACGAGAAACAGGGACGATACGACAATTATTGACGCTATGATTATTATAGACGGTATTTTCTCGAAAAATCAATCGATAAGGCACAATATATATCAGGGGGGATACAATAATCAATAATATAATCAATAATCAATAGTTAAACAAAACTAAAGCACGACAATTCGATGATATGTTAATGGCGTCACCATCCTCGAGGCCTGACCCAACTACGCAATAAGAAACGAATTTCTTTTTAATCGATCTATTATCAATCGAAGAGTCGTCTAGGATTGGAATCTTACCTTGAATAAGATGTAACACTCACTAACTGAGTTTATTTAGTGAATATTTTAGGCTTCAGGCTTGTATACCGGGAATATTCGGTGAAAGTGAACGATCCCCTTCCTACGGCCTAACCAACACAGGCGCGCACCGCGTACGTGAGACTCGACGGGCGGGGCTAGGCAGCCAGTGGTGCTTCTACCGAATCTTCCGCGTTCGGCCGAGTCCGCATAGCCCATCCGCGCTAACTCGATAAATACTATAGCCCATCCGCGCTAACTCGATAAATACTTAATTTAAAAAGCAATTATCACACTGAACACGGAAAAGAATGAACTCGAATAAAATGAATTCGCCTGATATGAACATTTATTTTCAAAATTTATCAACGAATTTAAAATCAAATATCAATTAATTGGATTTAGGTATCGATTATCAGTGTTGAGGATCGATATTTGAGACCAAGTGGAACAGGTAAGTGGAGGGTAAATCATTGAAGAAAACATCGTCAAAAATTGGTTTATTTATTGATTTATTTATTTATTCATTTATTTTCAGAACTCGATTTTATTCAAAACATCTGTTAGGAATACTAGCTAGTATTCAATCTAATAAAAATTAAGAATTCGTGAGAAAGTTTTCAGTATTTGTGTCAACTTTAGTTTAATAATAACGTAATGAATCATTTGATCAGAGTACAATGCAGAGAATAAAGTCATCGCGGATAAGGCTGCCACCCACAGGCCACGTCCTCAGGTCTGGAACAGAAAAACGAAATTTATCAACGATTACTGGTTAATCGAGGGATCCATTGCTGTTGAATTATGGTGTACGCACAAACTTATCAGAGATTGAATGCTTGGGAATCGAAGAAAGGCTACCGATGAGCCACTGTCGAACGTAGTATACTTTCACTCAAACCATTTTTGTCTCTCAACGACTACTTCTATCGGAGACCTGAGTGCTGACATGTACCTCAGCGAGGCTTCATAGCGTACGGAGGGGCTTTGTCGCAGGAGTTTGTAGTTCGTCGTGAATCAGGTGTCTGAGAAGAATAAACTCATACTCGTTGAAGAAGATGTTGCCATCCCAGGACATCGTTACTTCCTCTGAAACAGCAAGGCGAGAGTATAACTGACTATCATGAGAATTTATAAGTCTTGTAAGTCTTTTGATGTCCGTTAACTTTGTATCCTACGTACCCAATGACTGATCGCCCGCTAACTCTTGAGGAGAAATATCGCCGGCGTCGTTGTCCAAGCTGACCTCAGGCAACAGACTGCGAAGAGTGATCGAGAACCAAGCAGGGATCGAAGAAGCGAGAGCTAGCAACAGCGTCGGCGAGGCTTGGCAGCGTACGGAGTAGCTTCGTTGCCAGGGTTCGTAGCCTGTCGACGATATTCATCAAACATTTCTTACTCGTCTGGCGACCATTCAACGTTCATGTCTTGTCGCAGGCAGAGGAGCTTCGTCGCAGATGTTCCCAGTGCGACGAGGCAGCGTACGAGGAGCTTCGTTGCCAGAGTTCGCAGTGCGTCGGTGAGCATTTTATATCAAATTTTTATGCGGCAAGGCTTCGCCAGAGTCCAGAGAAGGACTGCATATCGTCGACGTGCTACAAACGCTTGCAACGAAGCTCCTCGTACGCTACCTCATCGCACTACAAACTCCTGCGACAAAAGCCCCTCTGCACGTTATGAAGCCTCGCTGAGGTACATGTCAGCACTCGGTCTCCGATAGAGGTAGTCGTTGAGAAATAAAAATGGTTCGAGTAAAAGTCTACTACGTTCGACAGTGGCTCATCGGTAGCCTCTCTTCGATTCCCAAGCATTCAATCTCCGATAAGTTTGGACGTACGCCATAATTCAACAGCAATGGATCCCTCGATTAACCAATAATCGTTGATAAATTTCATTTTTCTGTTAATAAATAAATAAATCAATAAATAAAACAATTTTTGACCATGTTGTCTTCAATGATTTACCCTTCACTTACCTGTTCCTCTTCGTCTCAAATATCGATCCTAAACACTGATAATCAATACTTAAATCCAATTGATTGATATTTGATTTTAAATTCGTTCATAAATTTCGAAAATAAATGTTCACATCAGGCAAATCCATTTTATTCGCGTTCATTCTTTTCCGTGTTCAGTGCGATGATTGCTTTTTAGGTTAAGTATCGAGGTGGGCTATGTGGACTCGGCCTAGCGCGGAAGATTCGGTAGAAGCACCACTGGCTGCCTAGCCCCGCCCGTCGAGTCTCACGTACGCGGTGCGCGCCTGTGTTGGTTAGGCCGTAGGAAGGGGATCGTTAACTTTCACCGAATATTCCCGGTATATAGAAGCAGTAAGTTTTTTTGATATTTTTCAATGAAAAGAGACTTTACGATACGAGATCCAAGTAAGAAGTGAAGCGTCTAGATCTGTCTCTATCTAAATGCTATTTGGGGGGGGGTGAGGGGGGTATTGCGCATAAAATTAATGGGCGTGTTGACTTCTGCAGCCGGGTTGTGTCGCGGGCCTGACAGGGCCTTTCGGCACTTCAAGCTTTCGCCAGGGGGTTGTTAGATGTCTCGTCGTGTTCTATTTGTTTCGATATCCTGGAAGGCGGAATTCTGCATATTGGACCGGTGGACCAAGCCGGTGCGGGACAGGTAGAGAAAGGATAGGGGCTACTCCATGTGACAGATTCTTATTGCAGCGCTCTTCCAGGCATATCTCGGGATACGATGACTTGTCTCCCCTGGTTAATCCCTCGAAGGCCGGGCGGCCCGTCAGGCCGGATGAGATTGAGGGATGATCTCCCTCGATGATTTTGGGCAGGAACGGTACGGGAATATAAGATATAGGGAACGGGAAAAAGTATTAGTACATGAACTTATAATTACTACAATGGACCTTGCGCACTCGAGCTGGGACTTCTCGCTTTGAATTCTGTTTATTAACTAAGGTGGTCACTTTGGTCTGAGGAAGAGGAGATGGTTCATTTACGAGGCTGAACAAATCTGGCTCGTTACACCACTTACCCCCGAAGTGAGGTGCTGACGGAGGGTTAAAGCGCCACTGTGTTCCGTGTGACGCGAGGATGTTAGCGATTTGCGCGGATTCCTTCGATGATGCCGCGAGTGAGCGACGAAGTTCAGCATCAGCGCCAACGACATTTTTCCGCAATCGCTTGCGATAGTTGCACAGATTCCACGTCGCGAGGTGAAGCGCTTATATGCTGCGATAAAGGCTTCCGTAGTGCAGTCCGAGACTAGTTCGAGGTGAACTGCTGACGTGGAGAAGCATACAAAAACAGCGATGTAGCCTTTGTAAGTTTTTGAATTTCTCCCGCGGGAGGCTCGAATTGCGAATGGCCCTGCGTAGTCGACGCCAGAGTGCAAGAAGGGTCTTGTCTGTGAAACGCGAGACTGAGGAAGCTGGCCCATCTGCTGAACGCTGAGAGTAGCACGTTGACGCGCACACGAAACGCAGCGATGGATGTACGAGCGGACCGGTACCCTTCCACCGATGATCCAGAAACGTTGTCGGATGGTGGCGAGGGTGAGCTACGGTCCCCCGTGGAGAGTCGCTTGATGATAATGATCAATCACCAGCGTGGTGGATGACGATTTTCGAGGGAGAATGAGAGGGTGCTTCTCGTCGTAAGCTAGAGATGATTGCTGCAACCGTCCTCCTACTCTGAGAAGTCCGTTTCGGTCCACGAATGGAGCAAGCCGATAGAGTGAGTAGCGCCGAGTGAGACGCGAATCTTGTTTGAGCAATCTATTCTCGGCTCCGAAGTAGGCGTTTTGAATTATTGCAACCCAGAAGATGCGAGCGTCCTCTAGTTTGGACGTCATGATCGGGCCGCGCACGATATTTTTCTCAGGAGCTTTCGCGACCGATTTGGATAAGAATATGCTCGCAGCACGCTTGCAGAGAGCGGTGATTCTCACTAATTTCGTTAACGATGAGTAACGATCGATGAGATCCCAAATTGGTGGCGGATCAGATGCCGCGAGGTGATGAGTTGTTACCTGCTTTCTTTTTTCGAGAGGTTCATCTCCTTTTAACATGGGAGATGAGGATGGCCAGCTAACCGAAGGCTTGGCAAGCCACGATGGACCGCGAGTCCAGAGTTGTGAGGCGCGAACTTGCTCTGGAGAAGCGCCGCGAGACGCGAGATCCACTGGATTTTCCGAACCCGATACGTGATGCCACCGAGCACGCGCGAAATCTTGTATTTCGGTGACACGATTGCGGACAAAGTCTTTCCAGCGAGAGGGGTGACTTTTTATCCACGCGAGCGCGACTGTCGAGTCTGACCATAGATGAACCGGAGCTTTCGCGAGATTGAGAGTGCTTTTCACGTGGCGCACGAGTCTCACGAGGAGGAGCGCGGCACACAGTTCGAGACGCGGAATTGTCACTTTTTTCAGAGGCCCGACTTTTGTTTTCGAACACATTAGCGAGACGCGCACTTCGTGAGTGTCGATGTACGTTCGCAAATATATTACCGCCGCGATAGCCTCTTGAGAAGCATCCGCGAACCCATGAATCTCCACCGCTGGAGACTCTGAGCTGAGCCCGATCCACCGAGGGATTGTGATCAGGGAGACATCTTGTAGCTCATGTCGGAAGGTGTTCCAGCGAGACGCGAGTGAGTCGGGGAGTGGCTGATCCCAGCCGAGGCCGATTGCCCACAGCAGTTGCATAAAAATCTTCGCTCGAATCGTGATTGGCGAGAGCCAACCAAGAGGATCGAACAGCTGAGCCGTTTCCGAGAGGATTTTTCGTTTCGTAAGAATATGCTCATCCTTGCCAAGTTGAGGCGCGAATGCGAACGAGTCGATCTCGGGTCTCCACATGAGACCGAGTGCACGAAAGAATGGACTTTGATCGAGATTCTGCTGTTTTGCGATTTCCCGATCACCTGGTGAAATGTCTACAATCGTTTCGGGGTGGCTCGACGTCCACTTTTTGAGTTCAAAGCCGCCTGCCTTGAGCAGCTGATTGAGTTCCATGATTTTCTCGCGAGCTTGCAGTGGGTTGTCTGCCCCCGAGAGTACGTCGTCGACGTACGTGTTGTCGATAATGACCCGATTTGCGAGGGAATAGCGTTGCCCTTCGTCTTGAACGAGCTGATGAAGGACATGTATCGCGAGATATGGAGCGCATGCTAGACCATACGTTACCGTACAAAGTTGATACTCCTCGATTGGGAGCTGTGAGTTTTCTCTCCAAAGGATTCGCTGAAGATCCCAGTCGTCTTGATGAACCAGAATCTGTCGGTACATCTTGGCAATATCTGAGGAGAAAGCGACAGGATGTTGTCGCCACCGCAAGAGAACGTCGGCGAGGTCAGTCTGCACTTTTGGCCCTACGTAGAGATTGTCATTTAGAGAGAGTCCTAGTTCTGTTCTCTGAGATCCGTTGAACACCACACGTAACTTGGTAGTTGAACTGCACTCGCGCGCGACCCCGTGATGTGGTAAATAAAACACGCGAGAGTCACTGTTTGATCCACTGGAAGCGCGACACATATGCCCGAGGTCAAGGTATTCGCGAAGAAAGTTCGAGTAGGCTTCCTCCAATTTCGAATCACTCACGAACCGTTTCTCCATCCGTAGGAGCGTTTGATTCGAGGGGGTACGCGAGTTACCGAGATGGACCGAGCCGTCTTTGATTGGCAACTGAACGATATAGCGACCGGTCGCATCGCGAGAGACTGTTTCGCGAAAATGCTTCTCACAGCTTTCTTCATCAGTCGTGAGTGTGACTGGAGTAGACACTTCCTCTTGCACCCAGAAACGCCGAACGAGGTCGACCAGTGCGGTATCCAGAGTGCATTGCAGCCCTTGAACTGCGGTGTGCGAGATGTGTGCTGCTTCTGATGAAACAGGACCCGATAATACCCATCCGAACTGTTTTTCTTGAGCGATTAGTGTGCCAGGAGCTCCCTTACGTATTCCTTGGATGAGCACGTGGCCATAAATATCGGCACCTAGGATGACGTCAATCTGACCCGGTTCCGCGAAGCTTGGGTCTGCGAGAGTGAGACCATGTAGATGAGGCCAGTCTTGCACGTGAATTCGGAATGATGGCAGGAACGATGTCACGCGAAGGACTATTAAAGCTTCCACGAGACACGAGAATTCGGTGTTCACACGAGATTTTATCTGGAGTGTCGTAACACCGCGAGTTACTCCGGATTGTTGAGCTCCAACTCCGATAACTGGGATTGACGCATGACGCCGAGTTGATCGCAATCGCTTCGTGAGCGACTCCGAGATGAACGAGCTTTCGGAGCCTTGATCCAACAAGGCTCGAACGGTGATGAACTCTCCTGTTTCGGGGTTCGAAACGAGAACTTGTGCTGTCGCAAGGAGGACTGGTGAACACTGCGCGTTCTTCGGTTGAGCTGTATGGCTGCTGACCTGTGCTGAGGTGCTTGGTGTGACCTGAGATGATTGGCCAGCGGTAGTCTGTCCTTGCGAAGCATCGTTGCCAGATGCTGATGCAGATGAGGAGGATCTGCGATGGAGTAGAGTGTGATGTCGACCTTCGCAAGTACGACATCTCTTGTCTGATCGGCAGTCTTTTACTGGATGTGGACCGAGACAGTTGAAGCAAAGACTGTGAGATGCAACGAAGTCTTTTCTTTGCTCGAGCGGTTTCCCTTGAAACGATTTGCACGCCGCAATGTAATGATTCCCCTTGCAATAGGAACACGATGATTCTTTGGATTGCACCACGTGAGATTTTGTGGTGGAACCGCTAAGTTTTCCTGGTGAAGCCTGCGTCTTGTTGGATGCACTCTGACCTTGGGCTTGTTCCACAGCCTCGAGGGTGTGGATGCGACCGAGAAGAAATGACTCGAGCTCTGCGAAGGCTGGGGGATCACGAGTTTCACTGACGCGCTTTTCCCACTCTTGAAGAGATCCAGAGTCGAGTTTGCTGATAGTCATGTGCACGAGAATGTCATCCCAGTGTTTGATAGGGCGACCGAGGGCTTCCAGAGCACCGATTGCTTCGCAGGTATCGCTATGCAGACGTTTGATTTCTGCCGATGATTTCTTCCCGATTCGTGGAATCGCGAAGAGTTTTCCGAGATGAGAGTTCGTGAGTAATCGCTTGTTTTTGTAGCGCGATACGAGACTCTTCCAGGCACGAGAGAAATTGTCACCGGTGACAGCGATATTTCTGATTAGTTGAGATGGCTCACCGGTCAAGCTAGTTTTCAAATAATGGAGTTTTTCAACATCCGAGAGCTGTTCGTTTTTTCGAACCATTGAATCGAAGAGATCGTGAAAAGGTTGCCATTCAGAAAAACTACCAGAAAACGATGGCAACGCGATAGGAGGTAGCCGTCGTACCGTAGGTTTAACCGCTGGGGCTAGAGATCCATCCACTTGAGGTGTATTTGTCGGTTTGAGCGACTCCAGGAGATCAAGCATGCTTCCCCGCGAGTCTAGGTATTTTTCTTCGCACTGCCCGAAGAAGTCTTTTGAAAAATACGTTCGTTGCTCGATCGCTGGAAGCTGCTTTTCGTCGGCCGCGGATTTTAGTTTGACCATCTGGTCGTGATTCGATTGAAACTTTGTCCAGGTTGACTCGAGAGCGTTGAGTCGCGATTGCACCTGGCCGTAGGTGATCTTTGCCTCCCCGAGCTTCTGAAGATTTTCTAGTGTACGCGTGATGCGCCATAACAGTTCGGATTGACGATCGATTAGCTCGCTGAGCGACATGATACCGAGATATATCAACAAACGATTCTACGGGAATCTGACTTGAGTATTTAAACTGTGAGAGAGACAGACGCGCACGACACACTTACTTGCACGCACACGACACTCGAGTTGTTGACACACACTGACTACGAGTCTTGATACGGTGATCAGTGACTTTGCGAATTTGAAATCAACCGTTTTCAGTTATCCCACCGAGAGATTTCACTTTTAGCGTTTTCCGTAACGCTGTGGATAAGCTTTTCACAACACTCCGTGTCACTCACCCACTAATTTGTTCCCCGAGATTCGCGACGATTCAAAGATAGTTCAAATCACTTCGCGACCGATCCGGCTTGAAGGACCAAAAATGTTGCGAGAGACGATAAGAGGTTCTTTAGATGTGGGTGAACAAATTAGCGAGAGAGAAGCCTAGGATGAGTGACTGACGGGAATAATGTTTAAGAAAAGCCTTACACGGGGTTTTATTCGTATTTACTTAGAACTCGTGTCTTTATTAAATTCTCACGATGAGATATGTACAGATATTTGACCACGAGGCCGATAGATGATATTACAATGTTTCCCACAGGGAGATCTGAGACATATTGATATACATATGGACTTCGATTCAGTCCGCAGGAATACACATATACATATACATTGAATAGTTCTAACGCTCGGTGCGCAATAATGAGTTGAGAGTTTGATTTGAGGCAGGTAAACACTGCACGATGGTGTGTGTGCTCTCGATATAGACTGGCCGTCCAGCTGATCTAAGCGATCGATTATATTTTGCCCGAACAGCCCGAATTATAAATTTCTATGCAACACCCCACAACCATCTGTCTATTTTCTCAATGAATAAGTAATGAAAAGACCCAAAACGTTGCAATACCATTCATAAGGCATTTAGGTGAAGTTAAATACCGAGTAGTCAGAAAATTGTTTGGATTTTGATTTATTTCCTTTGCGAACACCCTCCACATTCGCACAACTCTGTGCATTCTAAGTTAGCTTTTATACATTCGCACCGAAATGCGCACTGCTTCTTGCAACCGCATTTAGTGAACGCAAGCAACGTTTCTTGGACTGGAGGGATACTGGTCCACACAGGCTCCCAGAATTTATGATCCTCGGACCGCTGTCATACGCAAAGCGATGGGTCTGGAAGGATTTGGAGCGCTTTGAGGCACTGTCCGCATACGTGCCCCCCTTGAAAAGCTGCTCGTTTTAAATGCTGCTTCAAAGCATCGGAGGTGGGGGAATGACTTTCAGTTGTTTACCCTTTCATGTGAATGGTTTTCTGCGGCACTCGTTCACTGTTTGTGCATTGCCATTTTTGTCATACAAAACAACGACATACGCTTGCAACTGATCTATTCCGTCAGTAATATTACCGGAAGCTATTAAGGCGTGGAATGCGATTGTAGCTATAGGATGACCTTGCCAAATGTAAAAGGCTGGTTTCTTTCCTTTGCCACCAAATTAAGATACGGTATCGCAACCAGTTACAGCGTGAAAATTAGGGAAGACAAAGGATTTTCCGTATAGTTTCTTCGTAAGATTCTTAGGTATAGTTGTAAATAAATATTTGTGAAGTATGGATGGATGTATGTGTGTGGTGAGTGGATTAAGTAGTGTGGCATAAGCCTTTATTAAGTCCGATAGTACAAATGATAGTGTGATGAATATGGTTCGACCAGTGTTATGTATTATACTTAAATTAAGGGTTGCATTTCGGTAATATTGCTAGTATGCGGAATTACAGTTTTATAGTACCAGTAGGTATGTGGTTGAGTCTTCCGTAAATTTTCGGTTATTTGTCAATGAGATAGCGTGTAGGTATGAGATCTAGAAGAAATACAATATTATGCCTCAGCGTACAGTAATGCGTATGATAGTATAGTAATGGTGAGAAGTATAGTATGTGTACATACGTGTACAAAGATGTGCTATCCAAATGTTATCTAGAGTTTGAATTATATCATAAAGGCTTAAGTCTAAGTAAGTGTTGAAAAACATTGGTAATGGTTTGACTTAAAATGTATCGTTGAAATTAATGAGCGTAGTGATAACCTCTAATAAGTAAGTTTTTGTCTTGCAATTCTGCTTCTTTTAAGTTGATGTCGTGCATGTTATTAGGTCAAGAATGAAGATATTTATGTATTTTTCGTCGTATTAGGCAGTGTCAGTTGCGATTATTCAATCAGGAAAAGGTGGAGGATGAGGTGGTGGGCGAGTTTGTGGATTTTCGGCCGCCAGAACTTCTGATTTTCTTAACGATGAGAGTGGTCGACTCGTTCGTGTAAGACCTACAGTTTCACTGATTGTCGAGTGAACGCGATATAGTTTAGGTCTTGTGTTATTATTTCTTGAGGTTTTACCTCGGATGTCGGTTGATTTGTATTGGGAATTTGTTTTATGGTCAAGTTTCGGGAGTTTATGTTCCGATTTTGCATTCGTTGATATAGCGTTTTTTTCTATGGTGTGTGTCTCTTTGCGGATTATTTTGTTTACGATATCCCGATCAAAAAAGATTATATATAATTATATATAATTATATATAGAATATTTATATATGATTATATATGAAAAATGGCCCGATATAATTATATATAATTATATATATTTATATATAATTATATATAATTATATACAGCGTGATTCCCAAGTCGCGGAAAAGATTTCACATGCAGATTCCTTGTCGGAATCTAAGAATAAAGTTTTTTATCAAAAACTTCCAGGGTGCCGTCGTTGCTGAGTTATAGAAGGTTTAGTCTAACCAATAATACGGCCGTAAAGTGACGTGCTCAGTCTCGTAGCAATTCTGTCAAACTGATAGTGCCCGCGTCGTATGAACTTTGCCCGAAATTTCGGTTTTTACATTTCGTAATTTTTAGTCTTTATGTCGCCCGGTCGGTCATTCTCGTGCTGTACGTCGTTCGCCCCGTAGTTGACGTTGTCCACGTGGTCAAACTGGTGATTGACATTCCCCAGGTCTTTTGCCTCGTAGCGTTCGTTATCCAGGTCGCTAGGATCGTAATTTCCGTACTGCAGGAATTGTGCCCCGTAGCTGACGTTATCCAGGTGGTCAAACTGATGATTTACATTACCCAGGTCTTTCGCTTCGTATTTTCCACTCTCGTTGTCTTCGGGTTGTCGATTTACATGCTCCAGGACCTTCGCCCCGTAGATTACGTTGTCCAGCTGGTTAAACTGCTGACTTACGTTACCCAGGTCGTCCGCTTCGTAGTTTTCACTATCGTTGTCATCGAGTCGTTGATCTCCGTCTTCCGGGACTTTCGCGACGTAGTTTACGTTGTGCAGGTGGTCAAACTGATGACTTACAATACCCCGGTCGTCCGCTCCGTAGCTTTCGTTATCCAGGTCGTCAGACCGATGATTTATGACGTGCAGGTATTCCGCTAAACGGAAAGATGAAGAAACTCGATTTCTAAAAACTGAGTTCATTGATTGACATTCATCTTCATTCACCCAGTGTGATAATGGACGTTATACGCACGCTTCGCGTGCATAAAACCCCCATTTTCACACCTAATGAAGTAAAATTTTGCACAATACTCGATGGAAAAACTTCTTCTAATGTCGTGTGATTGCAATACTCGCCTTCAGCTCGTGCTGCAACCTCGTCAGAAGAGGTTTTACCGCAGTCGTATCGTAATGTACTATTATAATGTTATATCGACCTATGTAACTTCAGCTGTCCACGTGTTCTTTTGACTTCGACTTGTTGTTATTGTTTCATGATAATTAATAAATAAATGTGTTAACCAGTGGACTTCATTTGAACTATGTATTATGTAAAAAAATTAAATTATCTTATACGATTATGACGACTCTTGATTTTTAACTGAACCGATGTATTAAATTATTTTCTCCATTGGTGATTATTCAAATTAAATTCTGAAATTAATCTGCATTTTATCCGACGATCAGGTACAATGAATTGCATTTTTTGATTGTATTTCAGTCGAATATTGATCACGCCTTTTTTGACATAAAAAAATAGTTGAGATTTGCTTGTCAATCAATGAACTCAGTTTTTAGAAATCGAGTTTCTTCATCTTTCTGTTTAGCGGAATACCTGCACGCCATAAATCATTGGTCTGACGACCTGGATAACGAACGCTACGAAGCGGACGACCTGGGTATTGTAAGTCATCAGTTTGACCACCTGCACATCGTAAACTACGTGGCGAAAGTCCCCGAAGACGGAAATCAACAACCCGATGACAACGATAGTGAAAACTACGAAGCGGACGACCTGGGCAACGTAAGTCATCAGTTCGACCACCTGGACAACGTAAACTATGGGGCGAAAGTCCTGGAGGACGGAAATCAATAACCCGATTACAATAAGAGTGAAAACTACGAAGCAAAAGACCTGAGGTATGTAAATCATCAGTTTGACCACCTGGACAACGTAAACTACGAGGCGAAGGTCCTAATACGAACCAAAAGACCTGAGTAATGTAAATCATCAGTTTGACTACCTAGACAACGTAAACTACGAGGCGAAGGTCCTATTACGAAGCAAAAGACCTGGGGAATGTTAATCACCAGTTTGACTACCTGGACAACGTAAACTACGGGGCAAAAGTCCTGAAGCACCTAGATCAACGACTCGATGACAACGATAGTGAAAACTACGAAGCGGATGACCTAGGTAACGTAAGTCAGCAGTTTGACCAGCTGGACAACGTAGTCCACGGGGCGAAGGTCCTGGAGCATGTAAATCAACAACCTGAAGACAACGAGAGTGAAAACTACGAAGCGAAAGACCTGCGGAATGTAAATGATCAGTTTGACCACCTGGACAACGTAAACTAAGGGGCAAGAGTCCTGGAGTACGGAAATCACGAGCCTGGCGACCTGCATAACGAACGCTACGAAGCAAAAGACCTGGCGAATGTCAATCACCAGTTCGACTACTTGGACAACGTCAACTACGGGGTGAACGACGTAGGGCACGAGAATAACCGACCGGGCGACGTAAAGACTATAAATTACGAATTAAAAAACCGGAATATCGGACAAAGTTCATACGACGCGGGCACTATCAGTTTGACAGAATTGCTACGAGACTGAGCACGTCACTTTACGGCCGTATTATTGGTTAGACTAAACCTTCTATAACTCAGCAACGACGGCACCCTGAAAGTTTTTGATGAGAAACTTTATTCTTGGATTCCGACAAGGAATCTCCATGTGAAATCTTTTCCGCGACTTGGGAATCACGCTGTATATTTGTATATATTCATATATAATTATATTCAGGTGCATTTTTGAAAAAAAAAAACAAAAACCCCCACTGGAATTTGAACCGAAGTTCGCTCGAATGCTTATTCTTGTCGGACGCTCTACTTTTTTTTTTTTTTTTTTTTAATTGGTTTGTTTATTATGGAGAGTATAATATACATTTTGTTGGTAGGTTAAACAAACTATAAAATAAAACCTTATCTTAATGGGGTATGGGGGAGGGGTGGCTAAGTTTTTAAGCGCTCTCCTTCCTTCCATTTTGTGAGAGTGTGTTTCTTATTGTTAATTGCGTGTTTTAAGAGTTTGTGTTTTCTATTTCCGAGAGCAGTTCGTGAAGGCTCTAAATTATAGGGTGGTTGTGTTTTTGTTTAATGGGTGAAAAGCCCAAGCTCTTCCTTGGGCTAAACCATAACATCAGATTTTGTGGGGTGGTGTTCTTATATCTAATTACATTGTTATTTACATTATTTACATATTTACATTATTTACATTTTAGCGGGGTTTATATATTTGTATATATATGTATATGTTATCGCAGCGGATTTCGGTTTCTTATGGAGTATTATGTAATCTTTTACGTCTTAATTCAAGGACTTTGTGGTGGGTGGAATTGGCGTTCGTCCACCAATATCTTTTATAATTTAGCCTCGTGAAGTTATTCAGATCCGTCGGGGGTATTGCTGTTGAGTATGTGAAGTTATGATGGTCGTTAAGGTCGTCATTGCCGTTCCAGGCAATACGTTTATTAGCTCGGTTCCTTCTCCAGTGGTATATGATGGGGATATTCTGTGCGTCTTGGATGCGTCCGGTGTTGTCGAAGTATAAGAAAGCTTGTGGCTGTAGATATGTCGTTTGTGTCAGGTCGTTCTCGTCTGGGGTGTTAATGACCGCTAGGGGTTTAATTAGGTTGTTAGTTGATTTGGGGATTTTGCTTAGATAATCTCTCGTGAGTGTCAGCATGAAGTTATCAATGCGTGGTATGTCTGCCAGTTTGTATATGGTCGCGTTGCTCGTGTTGTGGTAGTAGTTGGAGTGACTTGATCTGTAGTTTCTAAGGCATATTCGTAGGCAGGCTCGCTCGAACATGCGAAACAATTCCATTACTGCTGCCCCCATGTTCCAGCCTAATGGAGCTGCGTATGTTAAGATCGGTCTTATAATCAATTGATAGCAGATGATTTTTGCCTTTGCTTCGAGTTGTCGACAGTAGAAAAGGTGGCTATTTGCTTTTAGGGCCTTTTTTGCTTTGTTAAGTTGAATTATGTGATGTTGGTGTCCTCTTACCAGTTGGTCTATGTTATATCCGAGGTATTTGACTGTTTGTCTATGTGGAATGGGTATTAGTTCGTCTGAGTCGGGTTTATTGGTTTTGATTTGAAATTGTCTGATCGCTTGTCTGTTAGGTGTCGAGTAGTAGTCTATGGGTTTGCGGAATACAATAGATTCACATTTCTCAGGGTTAATTTTCAGACACCAGGTGGAGTAGAATTTGTTGGTTCTGTTTAGGATGTCTGTTAGGATGTTTTGTGTATTGCGTACGTTGGTTCCCGCCACGTACACTATTAGGTCGTCTGCATAGGCGATCGAGTGCGTGCGGTTGCCTGTGTTTAGCGAGAATGCGTTTAGTATGTCGGCTGTGAATAGGTTAAAGAGTAACGGGGAGTTGACCGTTCCCTGTTGAAGGCCTTCTTCAATTTTGAACGTCTCGGAGGAGATGTTGTTTCCGTCCCAGACTTTGAATGTTTTTTTAGATATCATGTCCCATATTAAATGGACTAGCCAGTTTGGAAATTTTTTTTTCAGGAGTTTGAAGATTAAGCCGTTCAGCCAGACAGAATCGAAAGCCTTTTCCAAGTCTATCAGAACTGCCCCTACGTGTAGTGAGTTGTGTAGATACCGGTTGATGTCAGATAGGAGTTTATGGATGGCATGGGTTGTAGAGTGTTTTAGGCGGAATCCGAATTGATTGTCGGGGATAAGGTTCTTCTCGTTACAGGTTTCTAATATTAGGTTATTTATTACAGCTTCATAAACCTTGCTGATGGCTGGAGTGAGACTGATAGGTCGGTAGTTTGTAGCTATTTTTGGGCTTTTTTCCTTTTTCAAGATTGGTAGAACTTTTGCGCATTTCCATTGTGTAGGGAAATAGTATTGGTTTAGAGCATTGTTGAAGAGGATTGTGTATGCGTCTATGAGTTTTGCAGGTAGGTGTTTTAATATTATTGGAGGTATGTGGTCTAGGCCTGAGGAAGTTTTGTTCGGAAGCTTGCGTATGATTTTTTCTAGTTTATTGGTGGTGCAGAAGAAGTTAGTTGTTTCGGGTTCTGTGGTAGGGTTTATGGCTTTGTTGTCCGGTGAGAATTGTAAGTGGGTTGTTTTGTTGTTTCTTATATCTTGGTGGGATTCTTTGAATGTATTGGCTTGAGCGTCTATGAGTTCCTTGAGTCTGGCGTTCGCCGTGTAGGGTTTCGGGGAATTGATTTGTTCGTAATGTGCACCGATAATGTTCAATTTTTGTATAGGGTCGGAGAATAGAAGTTTGTCGTTGTATTTTTGAGCAGTGTTGGTGTTGCATTTGCTTCTGGTTATTATAGGGTGGTTGTTTTGCGATATTTCTATATCGTGAATTTTGGTCGGTTGTTTGGGTCTTAAAAATTTGTTTATCTTGGGAAAAAACGAGTCGGTGTGTCTGTGGTTTATTGATTTGATTTGACTTTCCCAATATTTAGTTACTGCTTTTGTAAATTCTGATCTGAGTGCAGCTTTTGTGTCAGTCAGTGCTTTTTGTGTCGTTCGGGTTTCGTCGCGTTTTATAGTTGGGTCTGTTCTTTGGAGTCTATGGAATTTTGTTAGTAGGTGCGATTTATTTTTTTGCAGTTTTTTTATTTTGGGCGATAGATATTTAAGTATTGTGGTTTTTGGGGTGGTTCGGGGAACTATCTTTTGAATAGTATCGAGTATTACTGTCGATAGTGTGGCCAAGTGTTCGTCGATTTCCGGTATAGTCAGGTTGTGGTCGTCTGGGATTTGAGTGTCGTAGTTTTCTTCTAGTTTTTTTGCGAAATTCTTCCAGTTAGTGGCTTTATAATTATAAGGGTGTTTTATGCTATCAGTGTCTGTGAGCGTATTGTGCGTTATGGGGGTTTTGACTGAGAATTGGATTGCTTTATGGTCGCTGTCGAAAGTTAAAGTGGTGAGTTTGTTGTTTATTGTATTTAAGAGGGTAAGTCGGTTGTCTGTAAGGCACATGTCTAAATAAGTGTTGGCTGGTATGTATGTGGGTTCGCTGGCTGTGTGAATTGAAAGTTTGTATTGTATGTGGTTGTCTCTGTCCCATTTTTTTAGGAGTCTACCGCGGGGGTTGGACCCCCTGTCTCCCCAATCTTTTGATCGTGCATTGAAGTCGCCCGCTATTATATAGTAATAATTGGGGTTGTTCAGTTTTAGTTTTTCAAAGAGTTGTTGTAGTTCGTTTATGAACAAGGATCTGTTATCATTGGTTGCATATAGACTGATTATGTATAAGTTGTTCGTGGGGGATGTTTTTATGTTAATGATGGTGTGCTCGATGATTTCGTTATTGGAGGAAGAGGGATATGTAATGAGTTGGTGCGGTATGTTGTCCCTAATTAGGATTGCAGTTCCACCTCCCGCTAGTGCTCCTGGTCTGTCCGTTCGGTGTAGGGTGTAGTTGTTATAGAATAGTTTGTGTTTGTTGGATAGTTTAGTTTCCGAGAGTAGGATTATGTCGAGATTGTGCTCTTGAATGAAGCAGTCTAGTTCGTATCTCTTGTAATTTGATGTTATGGAATTTACATTAATGGCGGCTATATTTAGTTCTGTTGGATTCTGGTTAGCTAGATCAGTGGAGTTTTGAGAAAGTGGGTTTATTCCGTGCATATTGCGTTAAATAAGTAGTCTATTCGAGCTGTGTTGTTAGTGATTTGTTCTAAAATTTTTGAGAATTGTAGGGAGATTTGCGTTGCTATTTGGGAAGCTAGGGTTTGTGTGATATCATTTTTAAGTTCAGCTAGCCAGTCTGGTGGTGTGTTGGGGTTAGGTGGCTGGTCGGTTCTTGTGGTTTGTTGGTAGTAGTTAGTTTGGTGTGCGCTGTGATGTTGTGTTGTCAGGTTTTTGTTCGATAGGGCTTGTGCAAAGGAGGTGTGTTCACTTGTTAGGCGCTTGGTGAATTCTCTCGGCTTTTGTGTTGGGTAGGAGGGTTGCTGGATTGGTTTTTTGTTCAGTTTTGCCGCGAATTTGAGAAATGGGCAGCCCATATAAGACGCCGGATGCCCTGATTGGCCGCAGTTGGCGCATTTAAGGTTTTCCTTGTTATCCACCGGAGGTACTAGGCATTCTCCTGGGGGGTGCGAGAGTGCGCATCGTACGCATCGATGTGGGAGCTGGCAGTTTTTGCTGGCGTGTCCGATCCTTTGGCAGCGCATGCATTGGAAGAGCTTTTTCTTTCGTAAGTGTTCCCACTTTATGTTTTGGTAGAGGAGATGTTTAATTTTAAATACCTCCGAAACAGGGGAGCTGCTTGAGAGTTGGACCATGAAGTGGTATCTCTCGGGGTTTTCTTTATTAAATATGAATTTAGAGACTTTGGTGATCTCGCAATCCTTAATTTGGGCGTCGAGTAGGTCATTGAGGACGTCTGCTTCTGTAAAATTACCTCTGATCCCTTTTAGTATGAGGGATCTGGGCCTTTCGTGTTTGGGGGTGAAGGTGTAGTATTGAACTTTATTTTTATTTAAGCTGTTGAGTATTATGGTGTGGTCCTTGTAGGTTGAGGCGGTTAGTGAGGAGTTCTCGTTATCTATTTGTTTGATTTTGAAAGCGTTTTTGGTTATGTTTTCGTTTATAAGTTGGATGATCGTGGTATTGATAGGTTGGTTCTGGATGTGAATTGGTGGGGGTTTTCCTTTCGGGGCTGTGGTGCTTCGCTGTGAGTTGGTGTTCGGGGGTTCCTGGCTGTAAATTTTTATGGTGATGCCTTTTGTTTCAAAGGTGTTGTTTATCATTTGTTTGACATTGTTCCAATCAAGTCTATCGAGGCCGCAGCCGATGCGGGGCATTGCTAGTTCGGTTATTTGAAGTTCTATACATTTAGTAAGCAGGGTGGTTAGGCATTCTTGCAGTGATTGGTATGTTGGCCGGTCTTCGCTTTTGTTTTTCGAGACGAGATAGAAGATGTGTCTTTTGTCTTGTTGGATTAGGGCAACCCCTCCTGTTTTTATGTTTTGGTCCATTAGTTCTTGTACAGATCCGAATTTTTGTTTGAACTCAACCGCGATTCCCGCGCTCATTCTTAGGTCCGCTCCTACGCAGTGTGCAAGGCTAGTGGTATCGGGTGCTTCGAATAGGTTTCCAGTAATTTCCTGAACGCATGAGGGTGCGCTGTCGTCGGGGTTGTTGGTATCGTCGGTATGGTCGTACTCCATTTGAACTGTGTCGGTATCGTTATCGGCTAGGGGGTTGAAACAGTTGCTGATTGTGATGCTAGGTGGCGCTGCATCGGGGTTCTTAGCTTTTTTTGTTTTTAATGGTGTTACCCATTCGGAACTTGCTGATGGTTCTGGCGAAGGTTGGTGGTTACGAGCATTCTGGAGGTTTGGTTTGGCTTTGTGGGCCGGCTGTTTCCCAGTTAGCTCTTTCATGGCTAGTTTGTAAAGTTTGTCGGCCGTATGATGACCGACATTGGTCGTCTTTTTTGGTCTGGGTGTCAGGTTGGGAAGTGGCGCGTCTGGTGGCTCTGTTTGGTAATACTTACGCTTGGTGGGGTGGTCGGCCATGTTGGCCTTTTCTTTTTAGGTTAAGTCACCTACCGGGTTTTCTATTGATGATTTAGGGATAAGTAACGGATTATTGATTTAGGTGATTCTTAAAATCACTAGCACTAGGTTAGATTTATCACTTGACCCTATTTATTTTTATTTTGTTGCCCAAGAATACTTGAAATGAATCAGTAAGAGTTAGCGAGTAAAGAGGCGTCCGTACTCAGTCTCATCAGTGAGTGAGTCTCGTCGGACGCTCTACCGACTGCACCAATTTGCTCTTGTCTAATGTGTGTCATATTTTCCTATTTGTCGAAACCTATGATCAAGCTGTCGAAATCAAAGTTGATAGACATTCAATTGAATGAATTTTTTGTTTAACAATAATATAATAATATTGACTCGGTACAATAATGATTTATTATAATCATTTTTATAAATTAATAAGGATAATAAAACTCCACGAAACAAATCCAAAATTCTACTCCCGACTCATCATCAAAAATAAATCCTTATCACCTACATAAGATTAAACATTCTTGACTTCTTGCGAACCCAAATCCTCAAGCAATTAAAAAGTCCTTCGAGGCCTTGGATAATTTCATGTAATTATATTACATAATTTCATACAATTTTATACAAGTCTGTACATGATTCTATATAATTCTATATAAATATATATAAATATATATAATTATATACAATTATATATATTTATATATATTTATATATAATTATACATGAACCTTTTTGCAATGATATATATAATTATGTATATTTATATATGATTATGGGTGTTTCTCCACTAACTGGAAATTCCGTGTCCCACGAAGATTTCACCCATTAAATGACTCGAATTGGATATTATTTCTTACTGAAATTCATGTTAACAGGTTGTTTGATAGAGGCAATAGTCTAAAAATATTAGAATAAATGCATAAAAGGGAAAATTTTCACATCAACACCCCTAAAAAACAGTCCCCTGGGATGTCCCAGATGCAAAATCGAAATTATTTCGTGACGTGTAGTGAACCAGTAATGATATTTTTCAATACTACTCTAACGTAGTTGTCTACAATAAAGGCATTTTACAATTTGCATGGATACAATTTTTTAATTTACTTTTTTTACGCCGAAATTGTGAGCTAAAGTCTGTCCTTGATTTTTGCTAACAGTCCCCTGTCGCACAGAAAAAAGATTCTTTCAAATGGTGTGTGACATCCTCGTCACGATTTATGCGTCAAATCGAATGTAACCGCTGTAAAGTTCATAGCAAATGACGGACAGCGATTTGGCCCGATTTTATTCAGCCGGTTCTTCGCGTCCGGTGCGATGCTTACGCGTCTGGACCCCTAAGAAGAACAGTCCCCTGGCAAGATTTTTTCTTTGAATAAATTATTTTATTCACCCATCCAGCAAGACAACATCTAACGGCAGAAGTCACATTACTATTAATGCAAATTAATTTGATGAAATATTGTTAGTTTTGGCATAATTATGTATTTTCGCCAAATTCGTCAGTCCCCTGTCGCACAGTCCCCTGCCTGAAATGTGCCAGTTTTTCCGGATTTTATTGTTAATAAGTTAATTTTATGAGATGTTGATGTCAGAATTTGGTTTTGTGACATGTTGATTTGATATGAAAAGAAATAGTGTTTTTGTTTGATTTGATTTCGATTATTTTTTCCAAACATGCGAAAAAAGTGGCGAGGACAATTTCGTGTAGTTTTTTTCCAATTAGTGGAGAAACACCCTTATATATGATTATATATAATTATACATAATTATATATAATTATATATAATTATATATGAACCTTTTCGCAATGATATAGATAATTATATATAATTATGTATATTTATATATGTCGCATTGCCGGGAAAATTCAGATCTTGAACAGAGCTTCAGTTTAAAACAACGCTCTCAATTCCTGGTCAATGTTTATGCAACCTCAAGTGCGAGGTGCCAAGGGATCGGGCTGCATCGTTGCAACCACTCGATGAGTGCGTTTTGGAAAGAACCTCCCCCGATGGTGGTGGGTGGTGCATATACCACGAGTGGATTGTATCACGTAGAGGCCTAGGTTTTTTGAAGTGGAGACGCAGGGTGCTCCAGGCATTCTCTTTGCAACAGCAAGAAAGACAAGACGTCTTATTTTGTGATTATTAGAAGGCTCTACGTGGTACACCCCACTAGCACCGCTATCGGGTTATAATTCGTTTAATTTTGTATTTACTTGTATTCTAAATAAATTGTTTGTTAGCCGTGTCACTGCGGCAGTCAGTGAGATAATTATTTGTTAACTATTATTGGGTGCGTGGAATACGTCTGGGTGTTTAGATCCTGACTAATAACTATAAGCTTGTTTTGCCCGGACGTATTACTCGTATCTGACATCAGAAGTGGGATACAGAACGTTTAATCGACTGTGATTCGGGCGGTAAAGATTCTTGTGAAAACCGTGTTAGTGAATAAGTTTGGATATAATTATGGAAGGAAACGGTGAAAAGATTGTGAGTGTGATAGCGATAGACGCTGAAAGTGCAAGTGTGGTGGTGAAAGACGCTGAAAAACGTGTAGATGATACTGACCGCGAGTCAGGCAGTGTAAAATCTCGAAGTAGGAAGAGAAATCGATCTCCGACGACATCGGAATCTGAGTATGAATCTGATGATTCAGTACGGAGAAGGAACAGACGGAGAAGACGTAAGTCGAGATTGGAGGAGGAGAATTTGCGACTTCTTGCGTTGCTTACTAGAAAAGAACAAGCTCCGATGGATCTCATCAAGTTTGATCCCAAAACCACCGACGCAACTGGCTGGGCGAAGACGGTCGACGAGTGGATTCGACGCCATAACCCTGATGATTGGCTAGTAGTCCAGCACTTAGCCAAAGCCTTCAAGGATGAAGCGGCACAGTGGTTCACTGGTATGGACCCTTCTGGCAAAAGCTGGGTTGAAATACGTGCCGAATTTTTGAGCGCCTATGCAAAGAACAAGAACGTTGCATCTGAGCTTCACACGATTTGGGCGGAGGACGCCGAGTTTACGCTGGAAAACTTTATGAAGAGGGGAAGGAAGTTGAAAGCGTGGCTCAACGAGAGAAAAACAATGGACGAGGCCGCCGCGCAACTAGCGGGCTTGTCTTATTCCGGGCAGAACCGATTCGTCCGAAATATATTCGTGCGTGAATCGCCCAAAAGTTTGCAAGAGGCAATGGCGTACCTCGATGGACGAACGACCGACCACCATCGACCGCGTGCATCCTCCGGAGCCCCTGGTCCCCATACCAAGACTTCGGCGCCGCGAGATGGTAGGTCGCACCGTTCAGACGTCGAGTGCTACAATTGCGGAAAAAGGGGGCATCGCAAGGCCGAATGCCGATCAGCTACGCGGTCACAGACCAGTGGTCATTCACGGGACAACAAGGGCCCGAACAGCAGGGGTTCAGACTTCAAGAGGCCGGTGACCTGCTACAACTGTAGGGAGGAGGGACACATTGCCCCGAATTGCCCTCAGAAGGATGAGAAGGTAGTGAGGCTTTGTAATTTGACCTCTACTGAGAATACTCTGAAGCTAGCCGCCGGTAAGGTGTTGACGTTTATCTTTGATTCTGGTTCGGACTGGTCTCTTGTAGCAGAGAGTCTGGTAGAAAGGTTGCCCGGTAAGAGACAATCAGTCTCTACACGATTAAGAGGTATTGGGAATGGATATGTAGATTGCCGAGAGCAGATCTCTGTGCTTGCCGAGTTGAATGGCATAAATGTTGAAATTGATTTGTATGTGGTGCCGGACGAAAGTTTGTCCGCGAAGTTAATTCTGGGTAAAGAGTTATTGGCAAATGGTGTCTCAGTCACGTTAGACGGAACCATGGTTAAATTTGCAAAGGTAGATAAATTCGTTGGCTCATGTAGTGTAGAGATGGACATCAACGCTGTTGATTGTGATTTGGTTGAAATGAGAGAACCACTTGTAGAGTTGTTGAAACTATATGCGAAACACATGAGCATTGAGGCTCCAAAGATTCGAGTAACATCTGGCAGCTTTGAGATTAGGTTGAAAGATGAAAATAAGATCGTGCAGAGAAGACCTTATAAGCTAGGCACTGTAGAACGGGAGACTGTAAGAGGTTTGGTTGATAAAATGCTCGAGGCAGGAATCGTTCGGGAAAGTAGAAGCCCGTTCTCTAGTCCGATCATCTTGGTAAAGAAAAAGGATGGATCGGATAGATTATGCGTAGACTTTCGGGAATTGAATTCGAACACGGTAGCAGATCGTTACCCGTTGCCATTGATTCAAGATCAATTAGATCGCTTGTCTGGCGCGCACTATTTTTCGTCATTGGATATGACAGCGGGGTTCCATCAGATACCCGTCAAAGAGAACTCAATCGAGAAGCTCGCGTTTATTACACCCGACGGACACTTTGAATTTTTAACAATGCCATTTGGGTTGATGAATGCACCTTCCGTATATCAGAGAGCTATCAATGACGCGTTGGGAGAGTTGAGGTATTCTTTCGCGATTGTTTATTTGGATGACGTTCTTATACCCGGTAGAACTGAGCAAGAGGCTCTGTATAGATTAAAAGTTGTAATGGAAAAACTAGCCGAGAATGGATTCTCGTTTAATTTGAAGAAATGTAAGTTCTTGAAAACCGAAATTGATTATCTGGGGTACACTGTATCGCATTGAGAGCTGAGGCCCAACCTTCGAAAAATCGAAGCCCTGGTGCAATCGCCTATCCCCCGAACGCAGACCCAGGTAAGGCAATTGTTAGGGTTGGCATCGTATTTTCGTAGATTCATACCAAGATTTTCACAAATAGCAGCTCCTCTTTATAAACTTACTGCAGGTAGTGCGAAGACGATAACGTGGACAGACGAACACACCGACGCTAGGACCAAGCTCATTCAGTACTTAACATCAGAACCGTTACTGCGAATGTTTGACCCTAATCTTCCAATCGAATCGCATACCGACGCTAGTGCCCTCGGATATGGCGCTGTGTTGCTTCAACGTGTCGATAAAGAAAAACATCCGATCGCTTATTACAGCAAACGTACCATAGACGCTGAAACTCGTTATCACTCATACGAACTCGAGACTCTTGCCGTTGTAAATGCAATAAAACACTTCAGACAATACTTAGTAGGACGTAAATTTCTAGTTGTGACCGATTGTAACTCCTTAAAGGCCGCGAGCCTTAAGAAAGATCTAACGCCACGTGTTTATCGTTGGTGGGCATTTTTGCAGTCGTTCGAGTTTGAAATAGAATATCGCGCGGGTGAACGAATGAAACACGCGGACTTTCTGTCGAGAAATCCAGTTACGGAAAAGAATGTACTGAAGGTAGTCAATGACGGCGCGAATAAAATAATCGAATTAGCCGATGACTGGTTGATCGTAGCCCAGCAGAAAGACGATGAAATAAAGACTTTGTACCGCGAAGTACTGGACGGATCGGAGACAGCAAAGACATACTCCATAAAAGACAAGATCTTGATGCGGACGATAGAAAGAAAATCGAAACAAATAACACTGCCCGTAGTGCCGAGATTGATGGTATGGTCACTCATACATCACGTACACGCGAATATCTGCCATTTGGGCTGGGAAAAGACTTTGGAGAAATTGTACGAGCTGTATTGGTTCCCCCCCCCCCCACATGTCCAAGCGAGTTAAGAAATTTGTAGAAAATTGTATTTTGTGTCAAACTTGCAAATCGGTATCAAGACCGATGCAAGCACAGCTGCATCCTATAGACAAAGACGATACTCCGTGGTATACGATTCACATAGACATATCAGGAAAATTATCAGGTCCCTCTGACAAGAAAGAATACGTCTTCGTAATTATAGATGGAGTTACGAAATTTGTAACATTAAATTGGATAAACAGTTTGGATACAGAAACAGCAATCAATCAGATAGAGGAACACTCGTTTACTTTTGGAGTTCCGAGACGAATCATTTGTGACCAAGGTTCAGGGTTTACAAATGCGCGATTTAAGAAATTTTGTGGAGAAAAGAATATTTTATTTCACCTCATAGCTTCGGGAACGCCCAGAGCTAACGGTCAAGTTGAGAGGGTTATGTCGACTATGAGAAATATGTTGTCAATAAGCAAGGCTCAGGGAAAGCAGTGGCAGAACGAATTAGGTAAAGTGCAGCTTGCGATAAATTCGACTGTTCAGAAAACGATAGGGAAAAGTCCCGCCGAAATTTTATTTGGTGTAAAAATAAATGCAATTGAGATTGAACGCGTGAAGCATAATAGCGTAGAGACCGAAAATTCTGATTTGAATGAGCTCAGGGCAAAGGCTGCAGATAGCATAACAGCAGAAGCCGCGAAAGAAAAAGAAAGGTTTGATAGGAAGAACAAACAAGTAAAGCCATTCAAAACTGGAGATTTTGTACTGGTGAGGAATAACGATAGGATAAAGACAAAGTTGGACGCAAAATATCGCGGTCCCGTGGAAGTCGTTGCGGTGCTATCGAACGATAGATATTTAGTCAAAAAAGTAGGCTCCGGATCGAGAGGCCGTAATAGCATTAAGGTATCTCATGATAAACTGATCGCAGCTCCAGGAGATGACGCGAGTCAGGATAGCTGTGCCGCAGAAAGCGATGAAGGTGAGAACAGTGTCGCGTAGCGATTCGTGTGATTCATCTGTGGTGGTATCAAAAGTTTTTGGGCATGAGTGCAAACATGGGGTTTTGCCGAGAGATTGTGCCCATGTGGGTCGGCACAATAAGTTGTTGAACAGACGCAGTCTGGTTCTGTTGGTTTCCGAATTCTGCTGAGAATTCGCAGAGAACATGTGGTTCTGGTCGAGCCGGATTTACGTGTAGAAACCCGAAGAGAGCATGGGACTCTGTTGTTTGGTCAAGCCGAATTTATGTGTAGAAATTCGAAGAGAGCATGGGACTCTGTTGTTTGGTCGAGCCGGATTTAATTGAAGAAATCCGAAGAGAGCATAGGACTCTATTGGTTGGTCGAGCCGGATTTAATTGAAGAAATCCGAAGAGGGCATAGGACTCTGTTGGTTATCGTTGTTTCAATTCAAAAGTGCGACTTTGGCTTTCGACGCTCGCTGGACTTGATCACCCAGAATCTTCGAACCCAAAGCCTAGATGTAACTTGAGAATGATTCGGCACGTCACAATGGTTAGAAATTGTACGGATGCGTAAGGCATGCGTACAGAGCTGTTGTGAGTACAGGGCAATGGTTAGAAATTGTACGGATGCGTGAGGCATGCCTGCAGAGCTATTGTCAGTAAAGGTCAATGGTTAGAAATTGTACGGATGCGTGAGGCATGCCTGCAGAGCTATTGTCAGTAAAGGTCAATGGTTAGAAATTGTGAGGATGTGTGAGACATGCCCGCAGAGCTATTGGTGCCTTGAATACAGAATTTGTGGAAATTCACTTATGGTTAGATACGTTGGGACTTGCAGTGCGACTGTGAAGTACCGAGAGGAAGAGTAGAACGATACACATGATTGCACACATGATGTGGGGATAATATGAGATTTGGCCGAAGAATAATGGCAGACTTGTATGGTCAGGAAAGCCGAACGAGGACTAATGTCTGTCCGTTCGATGTCTGTTTTATTGTTTCAGAAGTAAATTAGATGGATGGATACTTGGCACTCGAGACGCGTGCTAGTCAGTATGGCCGTGTCGCATTGCCGGGAAAATTAAGATCTTGAACAGAGCTTCAGTTTAAAACAACGCTCTCAATTCCTGGTCAATGTTTATGCAACCTCAAGTGCGAGGTGCCAAGGGATCGGGCTGCATCGTTGCAACCACTCGATGAGTGCGTTTTGGAAAGAACCTCCCCCGATGGTGGTGGGTGGTGCATATACCACGAGTGGATTGTATCACGTAGAGGCCTAGGTTTTTTGAAGTGAAGACGCAGGGTGCTCCAGGCATTCTCTTTGCAACAGCAAGAAAGACAAGACGTCTTATTTTGTGATCATTAGAAGGCTCTACGTGGTACACCCCACTAGCACCGCTATCGGGTTATAATTTGTTTAATTTTGTATTTACTTGTATTCTAAATAAATTGTTTGTTAGCCGTGTCACTGCGGCAGTCAGTGAGATAATTATTTGTTAACTATTATTGGGTGCGTGGAATACGTCTGGGTGTTTAGATCCTGACTAATAACTATGAGCTTGTTTTGCCCGGACGTATTACTCGTATCTGACATATATGATTATATATAATCATATATAATCATATATAATCATATATAAATATATATAATTATATATAATCTTTTTTGATCGGGATATGAGACCGTAGCACTGTACTTCTGACAACTGTGCAAGTGATTGCCCGATTCGTCTGTGTAGTTCGGGTGCAGATTATCTACCGTTGACCTGCGTCGCGGTGTTGGGTTACCTGGTGATAGTGAATCGTCGTGACGTTGGTGATGTGTGTTTTTGTAGGTCGTTTTGATAATTAAACTATTCGAGGGTGTTGGTGTGGCAGTATTTGTAGTTTGTTCGTTGGTAGTGGTAGTGATAGTGTATTTATCATTCGTCTCTTTAGGTGAAGTTTTCGTTTTTGGTTCTGGTCCTATGGCGTTAATCATAAGAATTGATACAGGACTTTTATGAGGATCCGTTGGAGGGGCGAATAAATCATCCGTAAGGTTTGGAAGTTGTGTGTCGTAGGATTGTTCATAGTTTATATGAAAATCATCGTTATTCGCGTGGTCAGCGTTTGTGTACTCACTTCTACCGTTATATGATTGAAATCTGTCAATTGGTTCGTATTTTTCATTTGGGTAGTTTTGATCAAGGTGAATCTGGGATTGTTGGTTGCGTTCACAGCAATCTAACGAGTGGCCAGCTCGCTTACAGTAGCTGTAGGTCGGCGACCGATCGTGAGGCGGTGTCAGTTTCGAGTAACTGTCATCGTCATGTAAGTCATTATATGTTTGTTCTCTTAACTTCCGTCTTTCTAGCACTATTCTTTCTGCGCTTACTGCGGTATCTATTGCTTCGCGTAACGTACGGGGTTTTTGGTTAGCTACTCTTTATTCTAAATCATCGGATAGGCCTTTTATAAATGATCGTAATGCATTTTCGTCAACATTTTCGGTGAGAATTTTCGCTTGTTCGCTGGTTTCTTCGTATTCTATTATTTCGTAGGCTTCGTCTACTAATTCTTCTATTTTAGTACCGTAATTTAGTGCGTTTTCGTTTTGTTTGTGGTACGCGTTATTTCTTGCTAATTGTACGTCTGTTAATCGTCGTTTAGGCTCATAGTATCTGTTCAGATCATGAATAATTGTTTGTAGAGAATGAAGGTTACGTCGTGATGATGCTTGTTCGGCACGACCCTCAATTTTCGAACGGACGATTACTGTCAGAGTCAGCAGATCTCGCGGATTTATCAATTTCTTTGCGTTTTCTACTTTCGAAATGAAGGATTTTATCGTTACATTAGATCCATTAAATGTTGGAATCATGTCAATAATGACTTTCCACGGTGGGTACGGAACGTTAGCTTCCTTTGAGTCAGGCATTTTACAAGTTAAGGCTTACAACTAATTATGTGATAAAGTCAAGTGATTTGGTTACATTTAGTGGGCTTACGAACCGAAGAATGTCATGAAAGTTGTAGGGTGAGTAGTATTTCCGGTCTACATAGCTTTCCTGTTGTAGTAATTTGTTGAAACGGTGAAAAGGTAACATCTCAAGGAGTGTGATCAAGGCAGTTCTTCATCGGTAAATAGTTGTCGTGAAATCGTAACTGGAATACCTCGTTGGAGCGAGTTCGCTCTTTGTGGGGCTCAGATCAGCCTTTGGGGGGCAAGGTGCCTTTGAAGTAAGTCGATGATATTCGATTTCTGCTCTTTGTTTTAGCAGCAATTTATTATCGGCAGGTTGATAATAATCACTGATCGTAACGCGAAGTACAGTAACCCTTCGTGTCTGTTTTATTTTCAGGCAGGAATCTATTATCGGCAGGTTGATGATAGTCACTGATCGTAACGCGGTGTGTAGTAGACCTCCGTGTCCGTCTAGGTTTTCAGTTGTGCAGTTTCTCGATATTTGATAACTATGTTTTGTTTCACAATAGTCCATACGCTGTGGGCCTTTCTGTGTCCAATTTTTTTCTTTCAGACCTCCAGTCGGTTTTATTATGGGACTTTATGTTTTGATGGGTGCTGAACACGAATCCGATAACCGTTAGGCCTGAATGTGGTCGCTTCCCTTTGTTCATAACAATTCAATTGTTTATAACACAATTCCGCGGAAACGGTAGAAGTTACGAAAAAAAAGTTTCAAACAAAAAATGTTCCTTACTTAAAAATAAATCGATTTTATCTCTTAACTTTTTTCCCTATCTTGCATATTTATCGAATTAGGGCCATTCGAAGCGGCGCGGGCACGCATAGGCGCTCGGGTGCAGTCCGCGGTGCACTCGGGACAGCCCACAGGGACAACGGTTGAAGATAGAGGGAAAAGTTGAAATTCAATAATGTTCGTCATAAAAAAATACAGCTCTTTTACAGAATGACATTTTGTCGTAACTCTGAAGGTTGACGACATAATCTCATGAGAACGAGAGATGATGACGTGAATTAGCTTTTCACGCAATATAGAATCGCAGTTATGTCAACAAAAAATCCACATAATGGAATGTACGGTAGCCCAATTTTTTGAGCATTTCCCGACGATTATTTTTCATTCCAAACTTTTTTCTCCATCGTCAATACTCGTGCAGGTATTCAAGCGGGCATTCAGACGAGTCTCGCCCAACGCACCCAACTCGCACTCACGCATCCTATAATGTTGACACAGCGAGCTGGGCTGAAGCGGCGCAATTTCTACATGACTAGATTCATCGAAATAGACGAGTCAAGAGTTAAGAGCTTAATGATGGACTTTATTTAATGGATTTTTACACTTGTTCTCATCTTGGAATGTACAAAAATTACAACAGGGTACTTTATTTGACCTGCAAAGGCAAGTTTCTCTCATACAACTCGTACACCTGCAGTTAGGTACCAGTCGATGTATGGGTGGATAGAGTTCTAGAACACGTCTAGCAATTAGATCATCACCATCGAGCATATATCCGAATTTCTCCACTTCCAGTATCTCACGACTGGACTCATTGAAGAGACTTATTCGATAGTACGTTTGATATAAAGCACGCAAAATGTGATAATATATATTCGCACTTGTTGGAGGCAAGTCGGTGATTGAGGACGTTTCTCCAAAACGATATTGCCAACATCGCAGCTCGTCGAGAGTTTTGCATGTACTATCAGTCCTGCATACGCGTATTAGGTACTTCTCTGCTTCACGTATGGATTTATCTAGAGCATTGTCCGACAGACCTAACCAAAGTCACTTATGATTATATAGTTTCAATGTTTTCAGTCTACATATGATTAAAAAAATATGAAATTCATACGTACCATGCCCAAACTCTGAGAGAAAATCTATTGGCTTTGAAATTAATGCTTCACGCTTGGTGACGAGTCTACTGGTATACTTCGATCCAGTTAAGTAATAAAGAGCTAGGATGACCCGTCGAGTTTGCGAGGTATGGAAGACAGCCAATGCATGCACTGCTAACTGATTTTTCTGCAGGTTTAGGTCGTATCCAATATTCAAATGCTACAAATAGGAAATGAAGATGGTCATGAGTGGAATAAATTATAGTTTCAAAAATCCTCTTGAATTTCTCACCTTTAGTCCCCCGTGTTCTAACCGACTCCAATAATATAAACTCATTGCAATGATATCGTCATCCGCAGTTGTTAATAAAAGGATGGATCGATGACATTCACGCGCTGCATGTTCTATGTGATAGATAATTCGACACGCGACGTCATGGATCTCCTTTTTGATGCAATTCCTCCTCAATAGGGCTAGTTATGACTTCCACCGACGGCCATATTCTATGTGAATTCTCTAAAATTTGATCGCGAAGATATCCTTGTAATGAAAGGACGTTTTCATCAGATGCCCAGAATTTTCCTTCTGGAGTACTTATCGGTGTGTCTCCTGTGATTTGGTGTATCTTTAGAGGCTCGGAACCAGTTCTTGAAAAAAATATATCGGAATAAAATTTCGGCAGGCGAATCAAAGTGCAGGATGCGACATGAAAACACATGAATTGAGAAACTTACTTTCGAATTTTATCGACGAAATGAGGAATACGTTCGTCGACTTTCACGAAAATGAAATCCATCCGAGTTACCCTCTCGTTAGCAGACAAATACTGTGAAATTTTCGTGCAGAAGGCCTTGAACAACTCTCCAAATGTCTTCAGTGGCTTCCACTGAATCGAACGACATAGCATCAGTATATTTATCAATAAACATCTGGTATCAGAATTGTGATTCATGCAGCTGACGTTCTCCTTCAATTCGTTCAGTAGTGCTGTGGAATCGATCTCATATTTTAAATCGCCTGAATCGTTGAATAATGTGTTTTGAGGTATCAGTTCGTGAGACAATAGCTCTTCGAGGCTATATTCTCGCAGTTTTGCTAAATCGATTAATCTCTGTGCATATTTTATATTCTGGTCATTATTCTTTGGAGTCGCTTTATTTGAAGGTTTTTCAATCGGTTTGAACAGAGGTATGTTGATTTTTTTGATTGGATCTGATAAAGTTTTAGTCTTCATTACAAATCTTTCCATAAAAAATTGTCGATAGCCATCAAAACCCTTCTCGAAAATGTTAGTGAGTGCTTCACTAGCATCGGGAGCAACCAGTTCTTCTGTGTCAATATTTCGCAATGGTTGTGACCCGTCACTAAAAGGATCACATCTCTCCTTCAAGAATTTAATCATTTTGTGTACGATTTCTTCAGTCAGTTTAGTGTAGGCTGGTGAATTTTCGTGATGGAATTTCAATTCGTAATTATCGTCGTCCAACTGAGTAATTCTTCGGAATAGATTGAATATTGCTAGCTCGTCGGGGTGAATGAGTTCCCATTTAGTGACCCATGCTTTCTGCTCAGTACAACCTACAACACCTGAAGGATTCTTCTTGGACCGATTTCCGGTCGTCTCGAGAGCTTGATCGGTAGGGATGGATGTGAAGGAAGAGTTTGTTTGTTTCACTACGAAATTTCCACCTTTGAATTGTTCATACACTTCCGGGTGTTCGTGTTGCAGGTCGATAATATCTTGCAAATACCTTCCCGAACCACGAATGTAGTTCACACGGTTCATCATAAAGTATATAATCTGAACTTGTTTTATGCAATGTACGTGTGAATCCCGATCCCCCGTACGATCAGCTTTCAGCATGTTTAAAACCAATTGATACATGAGCAAGAAATTATTCCAGTATTTGAAAAGTGGCGATTCTTCACACCTTTTTCTGATGAAAATTTGGAAGTCAGATAGAATTTTGTATGTGCTAGTAGGGAGTTTCTCGAAAATGGATTTACCTTCTTCATATGACTTCTCGTCAAGGCAATCTTGTAATGTTCGCAAAATTTCTAAATTATCAGCGTATTCTTCCATTGGATTCTCTCTAAAAAAAGCTTCTATTCGTAATCGACGAAGGGATTCATTCAAGTACGAAAATGCTTTAAGGGATCGAGCGTAGTTAGTTCCATTGAGCACCTGCTCAGCTGTACCCGCGCCGTAATTTCCTGTGTCGATCAGAAGGGTCTCAATCCCACTTCCCCGAACATACTTTCCAATGCAACAGAGTACAATTTTAATAGCATGAAAGTTCCCCAACATCAAAAGAAGACCTTTAAATTTTTCTCCAGTTCTCATTTGTAGCTCTTTGGCGATGTGATAGACGCCCTCATCACAGAATACTGGAAGTATTTTTTGCTCCAATTGCTCCAATACATCAAGGAAATTGCACATAGCTGTGAAAACAGTACCGTATTCAGTTACCGGATAGGGCAGAATTGGGAAAAATCCAGCGACTTTAATAGGACGTTTATCGCTTGACAGTAATGAATTGTATGCATTCCACGAAGGAATTTTTTGTACCTCCGGGATGACATTGAGAGAATTAGGAGTATCTGACAGATCCATTCTGCAGAAATACCATGCCAAGTCTCCTGCTGGAATCTTATAAAAACCATCAACATTCAAATCAATAGCACTCAACTTTGCACGAAAATCTGAGGGAAATGAGAGAGGTGTTTTTGGTTTTTCAAACTCTTTCAGAGCTTGGCATGGAAGTAGCATATCAAAAGTCCTCTTCTGTAGATTAATATTGGTTTCAGATAATAGTGGTTTTCTCGCTTCATTCCTTGATTTCGTTTGAAATCCTACTGACAGAGTGTCGTGAGTGCTATTAACGCCAAATTGTGCAGATCCAAGATGGTCGAAATTATCAAATGCAACAATTGTGAATTTGGCTTTGTCAAAATTAGTGGGGATTGGAACAGAGCTTTGGCAATTTTGTACCGCTAAATTTGCGAGCCGAGTTTGCACTCGTTGCAATTGATCGCACGATATGCTCATGCCAAGACGATTGAAACCTTTCATGAGGGAGGCACTCTTACATACTGCGTTGATGGTAAATGCTGTTAACAAGTGAAGGGGGGTTTTCTTACGCCCATTGTATAAAATGTAATAGATTATTTGAAACAAACTTTTAAGTTTTAATATTTTTGCTGGAGATATAGATTTATTACTCCCTCTTCCATTCAAATTTATATCATCTTCTTCCTCTTCTTGTTCCTCTCCCTCAAGTTCATCAATCTCCACGAATTCCTGGCTTTCAAAATCTTTGTAATTAAAATTGAATAAATGCGAAAAGAAACATAGAATGGGTTTTGGAATTTTAGTTTTTGTCCAAGCATCATCTATGTCGTGTGCATCACAGAATCTATCATCTAGGCTGAAGTGAATATCAAGAAATGACTGCCGAAGAGTTTCAGCACATTCTTTCAAATTATCTGTGGCGTGGATAACGTCTACGAGGTCTGCTACAGTAATATCTTTGTGGAAAATCACAGTTGGTTTATTAGCCTCCTTAGGGAAAGAAAACCCAATTATATCCCCATATTCATCCTCAATTATTTTCTGTACATCCCTATTCCTTATCTTCATTTCAGGTATCAGACTAGAATTCACCCGATCACGAATTTCAGTAACCGTAAAAAATTCTGCTGTCTGCAGACGAGGCATCAGTTCGTCTATCACATTCTTAATTGTTGTTATCTTCAATGCTCTAGGTCTGTTCCTCTCTTCTCCCCCTGCGCTTTGCGAATCACTCAAAAAACTATTGTCTACTTCGATAAGATTGTTATTATTTTCAACTACTTCGTTGTTGTTCGTTTGATCTGAGTCTTTCTTTGCTTGTTTATATTTTTCGATGTACAAGCGCATACAATTACCATGATAGAACATTGGACTCTCCAATAATTCTTCAACACTTGTCAAATGAGCAATGCGATTAAAAATGTCATCTTGTAATAATTTTGCAGCTTTCTGAATATGTTCAGCGACCTTGGTTGTTTGAATTTTATACTTAATTTGCGTTCTCTTAAACGTATTATTATTACAGATAAAGCATATGGATGACTTGTGTTTTACCACAGGGGACTCATTACTACACGGGGACGATAAATTGAGTGTTGAACGAGTACTTCGTCTTGGAATTGCACTCTTTCCCTGTACACAAGAATGAGCCTCGTCTTCCTGTGTAGAATTCAATTCTACTGCAAGAGATCCGCGTTGAGGTGACGCATTTTTGCTCTGGTTCTTTCGAGAATACTTTTTATTTTCCATTTTCAAAACATCTCTAACTCCACGCGACCAGATTATAATAGATATCTTCTCAATTCAGCCTGCTTTCGTGACTCCAACAGAATAAAAACATCACAACGCGAACGACTGGACGGAACTGTGGAAAATAAAACAAGGAAACAAAAGATCCGCACATACCGAAGTCTCAAGACAAACTGAAATGAAACGATGATTCCTCACTTAAATAGGGGAGGAGGCAACATGCTCTAAAACGAAAACATAGCAGTTTGTTTACAAAACAAAGTATTGCAGTCCGCCAAGCTCGAAAACCCATTTCGGACGTTAGAACATTCTGTGAAAGTCGTTGTAGGTCGTACTCGGACGCCGTTACTTCTAATATTCGCGAAAATAATGTAGATAGAGAAAAAAGTTTGGAATGAAAAATAATCGTCAGGAAATGCTCAAAAAATTGGGCTACCGTACATTCCATTATGTGGATTTTTTGTTGACATAACTGCGATTCTATATTCCGTGAAAAGCTAATTCACGTCATTATCTCTCGTTCTCATGAGATTATGTCGTCAACCTTCAGAGTTACGACAAAATGTCATTCCGTAAAAGAGCTGTATTTTTTTATGACGAACATTATTGAATTTCAACTTTTCCCTCTATCTTCAACCGTTGTCCCTGTGGGCTGTCCCGAGTGCACCGCGGACTGCACCCGAGCGCCTATGCGTGCCCGCGCCGCTTCGAATGGCCCTAATTCGATAAATATGCAAGATAGGGAAAAAAGTTAGGAGATCAAATCGATTTATTTTTAAGTAAGGAACATTTTTTGTTTGAAACTTTTTTTCGTAACTTCTACCGTTTCCGCGGAATTGTGATATAAACAATTGAATTGTTATGAACAAAGGGAAGCGACCACATTCAGGCCTAACGGTTATCGGATTCGTGTTCAGTACCCATCAAAACATAAAGTTCCATAATAAAACCGACTGGAGGTCTGAAAGAAAAAAATTGGACACAGAAAGGCCCACAGCGTATGGACTACAAGTTGTAGGTTGATGTGTCTGTCATAGTTGGCTTTTTATATTAGTTTTGCGTCTTTCGAGATCTTTCAGTCGGGAACAGGTTATAGGTTCACACCACTTGTTTTTTCTTTGTTTTTCACTAGTTCACTGGTTTATGTCACAATTCATTTAGTTTGAAGATTATATTGTCGTGGTATTGGTTTCGTTCGTTCACTTTTCTCTTAAATACCCTCAGTAACAGGGGGACCGCCGCTGCCACCAGTGTTACGTCTTTATTTGGGATCTTGTCCCCTGTTTTAGATATCAGAATATAACTGAGGGGTTTGTTGATGGTTAGAACAAAAGTAACTCGGTTAACCAACTAATATTTATTAATAAGTACTGTAGGTGGAATAGGTAAAGTAAATTTTGGAGTCCCTTGTTGTCAGTAAAGAGGATCGTTGAGAAGTAAAGAATGTGTGATTAAAAAGGAAAGGAGAAGTGAAGAAAATTGAGGTTGACTGGAAAGTGAGTTCGCTATTAGAATAGCATAATGAGGATTGTCAGTAAAGAGGACGATTGTAGGCAAGGTGGGGATTAGAGGATCGCTGACCGATGCAGCAGGTCAGCGTGAGAAAGGTAGCGAGGTAGGAAGACAGGGTGTAAGGAGATATGATAGTACACTGTTAGAAAAGTGGTGTCAAAATTGACACCGATTCAACACCGCTCCATATTCTATAGAAGTCCACACCGATTTCGGTGTAAATACGTGTTGTCAAAGTCCCAGTGTCAATAGATGACACCGTGGCTCAACACCGAGATGGTTGGTGTGTTTCAACACAAAACAGTGTTGATTATAACCGACACCAATAACATTCAATAACGTCAAAATAGCGGAGTCAAAACTGGGAGGTTGATATGCACCAAGCGGAGTTAAAATAAGAGATCGTACTATGCACTAGACGGTGTCATAAAAATGCATCATCCCTTCTTTACACCAAAAAGTGTTGGGATAATACACCGCGCTGTGCACCAAACAGTGTCATAAAATTGCATCATCCCTATACTCTACACTGAATGGTGTTAGGATAATACACCGTGCTGTACACCAAACGGTGCCATAAGAATGCATAATTCCCATTGTGCACCAAACGGTGTTGAAATAACACACCGTTGGCAGTACTATTCGTTACTGGGTTTGTTTGTATGTATGTGCATGATGCCTGCATGATTCCATATGTGTGTGTGTGTGTGTGTGTTGTGCATTAAGTATGTGTATGAAAAAAAGTTATGTGATCGTCTCTATAATATGGAATGAATGAGTCGAGATATTTACACAATAAAAACTTCATTCATTACTTATTGCATTGCATAGACATACATATAGATATATCAATATATATATTTATATACATTAATAATAATACTGATAATTAGACTAGATATACATAGTGCATATCTTTGGCGATTCACGCAGTACGTAAGAACAATATGACGAAATTGTGTGATTAAACAATACGCATCTATACATGTAGATATATTATTTACACCTATTATATGATACGTATTGGGGTGTGTCTAGCTAAGAGCAAGTTTTTTTTTCCGTGGCATCATTAAAACAATGTTATTTCTGGTCTACAAAAAAATCTGTGTTCAAGGAGGGGACTTCGGGACCAATGGAAGTGGTGCCTCCTTGGTGTTTATGATTAAGATCATATTCCAGCCCAGTCAATTGGGTACTTATCAAGTTCAACGAAATTTTCCCCTAGAACTTGACAAGTACCTAAGATAAGTGCTAGAATATAATCTTCATCAAAAACACTAATGAGGCACCACTCCCAATGGTCCTACAGCCACCTCCTTGAACACAGATTTTTTTTCGGACCAAAAACTACATTTTCTTATTGATGTCACGATAAAAAAACTTTGCCTTTTTAGACACAGCCTAATACGTAAACATAGATATAAATACAAACATCTTATACAAAACTCGCAGTAATATAATATACTTATTTTTTAAATGTTCATTTAAAGAAGATATGATAACGATGTATCAAATTATCTGATATTTAGGAACAACAAACCAATCTGTGCTAACATAGGATTGATGGAGTTCGTAAGCGTGCTTGTGTTTTAATGTCTTGAGATTCACAATTGAATACAGTGTCTCAGAGTCTGAACGTCGAGAGACTGAAAATGCACGATAGTTCTCATGAAAATATTGCGTGTGCCATTCTGAGCATATAGCATATGTACAGCTACCATCGATAAAAATATTTTCAATTCTTTGAAAAATTGGCAAATCAGTTCTTGCTTCGGTTTTTGTTGTGATAAAAAATCCAATTTCGTAGAGAAAATTCAATTTCAGACTGTGAACCACTAGAACTTTGCTGCATTTCTCTATTCCAGGGCTCTTTACATGGTACTTGTCCATGAGAGAACCAAATTCTGTGAAAGAACCAGGCCCTGGAATTGCTATTGTATCTAAATTTTTGTGACATATTTTCCAAGTATAAAACATGTATCTTTGGTGCTGATTAGCTAAGCTTTTCGTTATGTGAATGAAATTTCGATACTTGTGAGCCAAATTTTTAAAATAATTGTGTTTGCCCTCGAATCTCATAGACCACAGAAAAACTAGAGGTCCCATAAATTCAATGACTGTAGGATAGTGGATCATCAAATGATGTTTGGGCAGCAAACCTCTGTTGAATTGTGATTGAAATAGAGTATGATGTTCGTCGATCAACAGTCTCAATTGCCCTATCATTCCAGTGGTTATCTCCGGTGAAAAAACTATTTCAATAATATGAATAAGCAAAGTTATAACTCTCCAATCACTTTTGATGAGATTGAATTGACTGTTTCTCTCAGTTACAATATCTCCCAGGATTAATGGAAGATAGCGGATCAAGCAGCAAGTTTGTGCAGCTCTTTCCCCTACTAATGAACCTAACTTATCTAGTGAGATAGGACTAGGCTTGTTGGACATTTCTATCTTGCCATAACAAAAACTTGCTATTCTTTGATTTAATTCCGAGAGTGTTATCAACTTTAATTCGGTTATAATGAATGTAAGGAATAATTTGATTTCGAGTTGTGCTGTTCCTACTAATATATCGTGCATAATGTCGACAGTCTTACTATTGAAAGTGTTGAAGTATTGGAGTTCATTTAATAAACAGTAGCCTTTGATACCAAATTCACCAATGACTCCTGTACTACTTCGGTTTAATAATTTATTTTCACTTGTCATAACTTTGGCTTCGTCTTTACTAGCAACGCATAGTCTGCAGTAATTTTTGGCAGAAAAAGATTCAACTAAGCCCAGCAAGGTATTGCCGCCTAAATTATCAAAACTTAAAACAATGATGGAACCTCTCAAATTACCCAAAGTAGTGTCCTGTATGCCAACTGTTTCAAGAATTTTTAAATCTTTAACTAGAGGTTTCAAAATTTCCTCGAATCCGAAACTTTGTAAATCTGCGACGTAAAACAAGGCAGCTAAGTGAATATGTTCTAATTGCGAATTCAAATGTGGTGGGAGGTTACGTATTATAAAATATATGCCACCTAACTTATGGACTCTCGTTTTAGTACCAAGAGGATTTGTGGTTTCAAAATCGTCGTAATAGAGTTGAATTTGTAAAGCATTTTCTGATTCTTGAAACAAAGGATTCGATAAATAGTACAGGCCGTCTGAAATGTCCTTAAGGGTTGATTCTTCGACTTTGCGTGTAGAATTCAGTATCCGCCTTACAGAGTCATTACTCATAATCGTCTTAAGAGTTTCCAATATCGGTACATACATAAACTTACATGGCACTGGCATGGATTTATAAGTATTTGTAATTTTATCGAACACTTGGTCATAACGAATACCTATTTGAATTTCTTTAGGACACACGTAATCCGGTAGGTCAGAATATATTTTTTGAACTTTGTGTACGGTGTTCACAGATTTGAAAAAATTTTTCTTCTCGTCCACATACTTTTGTAGTTCGATGGATGCAGGTATATTTATTTTTTCGATGCGATTTGACATTTCATCAAGAATCTCTGTTAATAAACTCTCTGTACCTTCAAGAACGAATTGCATCGTTACTTTTGGTATTGTAATCGAATCTAATTTCAATGCATACATAACCTCGGGTGAGAAAGTCTGCAATACTCCAACACTCTCCTGTACAGGCGACATAAGATCTGGTTGTATTTCATTTGATTCTAAGTCTGATTGAAGATCAAAGTTTGCTTCTAGGTCTGATCCGAGTTCTAAGCCTGCTTCTATGTCTGATTTGTCAAATACTTGCAACGTTTCATGTCCCGTGAGACTGTTGTCAATAGATTCACTTTCATTAGAGTTACAACTGTGACCTGCTGGCTCAAACTCAGTACTGCGACTTAAATTGGAAGGAGAGTTATAACTAACATGACTAAGCATGTGTCGCCTAAGGCCACTGTAAGTTTTAAATGAACAAGAACATTGATTGTAACAACACCTCAATGTTAGGTGTGTGTGCTGAAATAACCCATGGTCAGTACATAAATGTCGAGTAACATCGACAACTGATGCCAGTTTCTTAGAACAAATGTAACATGTAAAAACCATTGTAATGGTTGTCTGATAAAATATAATGTATGATAAGTCAAACGACGATTGAAGAAACTATCGATCGCTTACGAACTCCGAAATGAAAAAAACTGAGAATAATATTATATAAAATAATGCACAAAATGCATTCATTCTTGAACACACACAACAGCCATGTAATACTTATTTAAAAAATGCAAGACTAGCAACACTGCTCCAGAGAGAATTCGGAGTAGAAAGAAGAAAAAATTAAAATCAAAAGTAAATCTTGAAACTCAAGATTTTTAATCTCAAAACAAATATAGTACGTGGGAATAATTCTACCAATTATCTAGGAAAGATATGGCGGACTGTGAGTCAAATGATGATTCTAATAGTGATAAATCGTTGACAAACTCCGAAATGAAGAGAACTTGGAATAATATTATATAAAATAATGCACGAGATGCATTCATCCTTAGATATAAAAGTGATGTAAATATGAAACTACTTGCGTAGACGGGAACATCGAAGTCACACTACTGCGCCGGTCTGTGATAGCCACGTTCGTACCTCACGCATTCTTGCGGTGAATTTATCTGGCGATGATATTTTATAGAAAAACTCCTGAATAAAGTTGAAGAATGTTTTCAAGTTTGAATCATACCCGACATCAAAAACAAAGTGTGATTTGACGAGCACATCGAAGGCTGCGGCTGAGGTCTGAGCGTCAATCGGAACAATTTTTCCCTCAACAGCTACGAAGTATGAAGATATATAGCTTTCATATTTGGTCCCACTGCCAGTAGACATGGCTGGTTCGTTTTAGTTTTGACGTTCTCTAATGGATTTCCAATCTTTTGAAATAAAATTAATCGCTCGCCTGCACTGTGTATGCCATCTCGCTCGGCTTTCTTTTTGCCTTTAGCTGTTGGCGGTAGCAGCTTCAGCAAACACAAGTATGCGGTGGTGGTTTTATCCCATTCTATAAAAAATGAGAGAAAATGAGCAACAGATTTACATTTTTTGCATCTTCATAAGATTACACAGTTGCAACATCATACGAAACAGACCTGTGGATTCTTCGCTGTACAAAGAATTTCTTTTGGCTACTTCCAGTATAGTGTCTGCAGAGAAATTACTGATATGGATGTTCGGATACATCAAAGTAAAATCTAGGTCGATCTGAAAAATGCATGTGGTTTGAAAAATGTACATCGATTACAAAATTGCAGTATACCTTTTTACTCTTGGTATAATAATAAAACCAACCAGATAAGGTATGTCTAGAAATCTTGGGAAGTTTTCGAAGAACTTTTTATGTTCGGATCTTCGTAAATGGTACGTCTTTATCATCGCCAATTCTATGGAGTCTTTTTGGGTTTTGCGGCATGCATGTTTCAAAAATTCCAATTGTTCTTGGATCGTTTGTTCATCAATCTTTTCGATTTCTGTTGGCTTTGTCTGACCCTTCGGGCTCAATGGCTTCTTGAATGAAACATTTTCTTTGTCAGTCCTTCGACGCCAAAGACTCCGTAGCCTCCAAGCAATAAAACCACTTCTAGTAGATGGCTCATAATATGCTTCCTAAGATCGTGCAATCATTCGGAAACATTAATACATACCTACTTTCGATTTTTAATATTTTCGATTTTCACAGCAACCACTAATCAATGAAATTTCAACATGAAAATTATAACCCGATGAAAAATAAATTTGATTGTAATATGCAAAATATACGTTCAGGGTCATAAAACTATGGTATAGGAAAATCAAATCTAGACTGCATGAAATTTGTTATCAGAGTAATTTTCTAGTAATGGGTTTGAAAATTGGAAAAAATAATGCGTGGAATATTCACATAATCAAGATACTTCATACTAACATATCCTTTAGCAGACCCGGGATCCCTCAAATTAGGAAACGTAGAGATGATTTCTTTTGCGCACTCAACCTTCTGTTGTGTATTTGGGTGATGCCCAAATCGTTCCACAAGTAAGTTGACAGCAAAGTTAACCAATTTCTTACGGCTTTGTGAAGTAAGAGTTTTTAATTCGTTATATTCTCTGATGAGAATTGTACCAATGGGTGACTCCTCTAACTTATTCAAAATATTCTGAAATATGCATAGTGAAGATTGATATGACAAAATAGACAGATACATTGCATTCGACTTAATGTTGAGCTCCAGAAATTGTTATGGGAATTTTTCTTACAAGTTTTAAAGGAGTGATCATCGATGGTTCCAGCTTTATTTCGGATTGCTTAGCGGGCAGTAGTGGTATATTAGTTTCATGCTGTATGAGGGAAGATGTAAATTATGAAGCAGTTCGTCCAATCAACCCTACAGAAAATTAATCTTCTACACGGAATAACAGTACCGTCCAACAATATTAAACTTCTAATGATTGATCGATACAATAATAAAGTATGTTATTTCTTGTAGAAGCTTAATTATACAGTACGACACGAGAAAAGGAATTAATATTTACCGACTCAACAAGTAGTCGTTTTTTGAGCAGAGAATGATTTTTGTCAATATCATCAAAGTCAATAGGTGATGGCCTACGTTTCCTTTTTCTTGGATAGTGTGATCTTCTATGCCTTCGAACCTCATAAACTGCTCTGGTATAAAACTGTCTGATATGTCAAGAAGGTCAGATGATTGTGGAAAGCTGAACGAGTTGTCAATTAGAGTCGCTGTCAGATGCAAAACAAACAAACAAACAAAAATGGTAAGGAAAGATTCAATAAGGTACTGTTAAATAGAAAGATGCGATTTGACATTTGAATAGAAACAGTTGGTCCTCGGGCATAAGGGAGTTTAAGAGGAATGTGTGTATAGATGATTTTCTAAATATATTAATGTTGAGCAAAGCGCAGAGAAAAGACCATAATGAAGTACAAGTTCAAAAATTAAATACAAAGAAAATAGTGGGGTGAAAAAGCGATGGGAAGACAGATATAGACGTGCCTACCTGTAGAATGAGATGAATTAGTACTCGGAAGAGACGGGCTCGCTATAGAGCTCAACGTGATGACGAAGATAATGTTATCAAATAAGGTGAAAAGTTCTTCTTCAATGATAACACCCTCTGCGTCTCGGATGTGTATATCGACCTGGTCTGCAATCTTGAAACATTTTCTAGCTAGAAAATGGAATGAGTTCAAATGGATCACAGCAATTCATGACAGTTGGATAACATAAACAAACATTTTTCACAGAGACGTCCCGAACGAATGATTTGAGTGAAGCGGTTAGAATTTTAAATTACGATTCAATTAGATTTTGATGGAGTTCACCATTTTCGGATGAAAATCGAATAGACAAACTGAACCGTAACACCGGTGTGTTGTCACTTGGACTTCTGAAACAATTGGACGAGTTTTTACTGGCAACGTTCGAACACCGGTTGGTGGCATTTACACAACGTTCAGACTAGCTCAGACACCGGTCGGTGTTGCTGGCAACGTGCGGCACCGGTCGGTGTCACTGACAACGTGCAGACACCGGTCGGTGTTACTTTGGCTTCTAGAACGTTCAGCAAAGACGATCGCGATAATTACACAGATAATTAATTTCTTTTAATTTTATCAATGAAATTGACGATGCTTGCCAAAGTATTTGAAACGTGACTCTAACATAAATGCTTTTTTGCTCAATAAAATCATGGAGAAAAATTATTTTATACTCACCAGCTTCCAATAAGTCTTTATATTGAATTGCGGTTTCACTTTTAAACACTTTCAACCACTTTGTTTCGCCCATAAATTTGACCCGACGTAATTCGAAACTAGATTGCGATTGTTCCAATGGTTCCAATGGTTTAATTAGTAAATTCGGTAAATTCTCAACTGTGCACGCCTGCACGAGTGGGAGCGGAGCTTCTGCCATTTTGGCCGAACGTTAACTGCTAACTGAGCGTTGTTTCACCCTGCTCAGGGTTTGTGGGAAGACCGTTTAGTGCTAAGTTCGCACCGATTTTGGCGGCGATTTCAAATCTATACTCCGCAGCGTTGTGCATATCTAAATGTTCAGCGCTAAGTTCACACCAAAATCAATTACGTTTTCGATTGCATCCGAAACGGTGTACATAATGGAATCGTGCGGGGCTAAGGTAACACCACACTCGATGGCAATTTGGAATCTGAGCCCTACAACGGTGTACATCTTAAAAAATATTGTCTCCGGTGTGACTTTGATTCGAAATGGTGTGAAGTTTCATAAATTGAGTCACAAGGTCAGAAGTAACACCAGTATTTTGATTGACCACATGGGCAGGGTTCTTTTTACCCTTCAAGTGGTGTCATAATCAACACCGAATCTTTTGACTACGAACACCGGGCCGTTTTACACCGCAACTTTTCTTACAGTGTAAGGTTGGAGAGAGGGGCGTGGAGTAGGACGTAACAAATGGTCAAAAATCGAATTTTTTTTTCCAAATTCTTTCTCTCGTTACGGTATAATTTCATAGACAAAAAATAAAAAATTTCTGAAAGTTTCAATTCAAAATTTCAATTTTAAAAGGTCGCTCAGAATTTTTTAAAATTTCAAAAATGGTCAAAAATCGAATTTTTTTTCTTTTCAATTGTTCCTCTCGTGACGGTATAATTGCATGGACAAAAAAAAAAAAAAATTCTGGAAGTTCCAATTCAAAATTTTAATTTTAAAAGGTCGTTCAGAATTTTTTTAAATTTATTAGTGCATCACTTTGGATTTTTTCGAGCGACGTTTTAATATTTAAATTTTGAATCGAAACTTTCAGAATTTTTTTTTTTTTTTGCCATGAAATTATACCGTAACGAGAGAAAGAATTTAAAAACAAAAAATTCGATTTTTGACTATTTGTTACGTCCTACTCCACGCCCCTCTCTCCAACCTTACTATCATATCTCCTTACACCCTGTCTCCCTACCTCGCTACCTTTCTCACGCTGACCTGCTGCATCGGTCAGCAATCCTCTAATCCCCACCTTGCCTACAATCGTCCTCTTTACTGACAATCCTCATTAAGCGGGCCCAAAGTGACAGTTTTCAGACCAGCGGGCGTTTTTATACTATTTGCGCCCGCTACGTCGAGCAGCGGGCGTTTTTATTATATGAGCGTCCGCTACTCGAGCATAAGCGGGCGCTAATAACCTGAAAACGCCCGTTGAAATATTTTTCAATATTTGCAAGAAAATTATGAATAATGAAGAAAAAACGCGAAAATCGTGCTGTCACAAAAAATATGGTGTGCACCAAGGGCTAAGTAGGCTTTTTAACCTTGTGTGGTTGCAGTACTCGTCTTCAGCTCGCAGACGCACTCGTCTTCAACTCGTGCTACCTCGCCTCCGGCTCATACTGCAAACTCCACACTCGGTCTAAAAAAGCCCACTTTACGCCCTTGGTACACAATATACTATTATTGCCCGCATTAGAGAGGGTGCAGTATACCGCTTATGACCCCCCCTCCGCCCGGCCAGCGCCATTTTTTCCCCCTTTTTACCTACTTTTTTTCCCCCTTTTTTTCCTCTTTTTTTTTGCTCATCCTTCGATCCTAACCTCAGTGAATTTCATCAATCCCAACCTAAGGGAACATCGTGGATTTTGACCTAAGTGTGACCTCCGGTTCTCCCGCTACTGCCGTGGCAAGGGGTAGAGCGGGTGCTCCGGAATCGTTGCCTATGTATCCATATCGAATAGAAATAAATATATACCGTGACTTTTCGTGGATGAGCGACATGCCTAGAACCGAAAATACCCGACAGGTACGCCTTCTTATATGCAACTGAAGATACATGTGTAGATATAGATATACTTCATGACGCATTAGCGTCGAGCTGTCAAGCTTTCATCTGCTGTACAGCCTCTATGTGCATTTGTCGCGATGTTTGTAGGTTATTATTACTGTAGGTTGACGCGGATCAGTGATGAATCGTAATAATTGGGTGTGATTAAATTAATTTGATCTGCCAGCCTGCCGAAGCAATGATATCTAATAGGTTAGAGTGTCTCCTCCTACACCGTAGATGTGTTTCGCCTAACCGTAGATAATGTTTTGCCTAACCGTAAATAATGTTTCGCCGTATCAGTGATCTACGTGGCAGCAAATCAATGGAAACAGGTAAATTTTATTATAATAACTCATTGCAGCCACAATTTTCGATAATCAACGTGATTAATTGACAATAGTAATTATACTCTGTTTGTGAGCACCCTCAGGTAGTCAATTTCTGCGGTCCACAAGTACAGCACCTGCATGAACACTGGCATCAACTTCCTACTCCCTTGCCATCATCTTTCCTGCTCGGTATACCAGAGATCACCATCACAGGAATCCCAAGACGCGCATCGCAACGACTCTGCAGCCTAGACGAGCAGGATTACACTGTGAAAGTTTTTTTAACAAAGGCAGATAACATACTTCAACACTCATGTAACGTAATTTCTTAAGACAGACTTGTTGCATATCCAACTACGAACTCACAAGTTCTTTCAGGCCAGTGTTACAAATTAAATTAGTTTCACAACACAGGATGCAGAATATTTTATATGCAAGTTGTTTATTCAGTATTATTATTTTCCTATGATAGTACACATTAATTCAACCCATCACAAATTAACAAATGGACCGAATAAACGATTAAGATCAGTCAGCCAAGAGTTATCCAATAAATGTTCCAAAGACGACCTTAGATAATTACAGAAATATGAATGGAAACAATTGAATAATAAGAATAAAAATAAAAATATTATAATGTCTGGGCTTTTGCTCCAACCTGTTTTTTCAGCTTTTGAATCATAATTTCACGTTTTTGACGCAAAATTTCGCTAGCATGATTTGAAGATAGCCGCTTTTTCGAGCAAAATCTGAGATAGCCGCTTTTTCAAGCAACATCTGAGATAGCTGCTTTTTCAAGCAACTTCTGAGATAGCCGGTTATTCCGCAGAGGTATCGATCTATATCTACACATGTATCTTCAGTTGCATATAATAAGGCGTACCTTACGGGTATCTTCGGTTCTAGGCATGTCGCTCATCCACGAAAAGTCACGGTATATGTCGCAGCACTGTAGATTTTGAGGATGAAATTTGAAAAGGCTAAGCAATCGAGTCGAGCGTTGAAATAGAAGAAGAGAAGAATAGAAGAAAACGATGGAAAAACGCGTTGTTCTCTTGGATACCAATAATAACATTCCCTTACAGTAGAATCCAATCTTTTCCATGATGTGTGGATGTATCGAATTTTTATTAAAGAAATAAATTTGTTAGCTGTGGTCACTGCGGCAATCAGTGCATTGAATAATTATTGTTTAATTAGTCTTTTCATTCGATCGTTATAAGCACGTCATCCCAGGAATCCCTTAGACTTTTACAGGCATCTGCTCTTGCTGACCAACGGGTGAGGTTCACCCTCTTGAGTGTCTTTCCTTTTCCCATTTCATGAACCAATTTTTTCCAACGTTCTGTTGACCTTACAGAGAAAACATATACCTCTTCCAGCAACATGAAGAAGTGGCAGGCTTCTGTACAAGACTCAGCGGCAGAGGTTCCCACCAAATTTAATGAATGAGCTGCACAAAGGACGAACATAGCAAGTGCTGCTTGTTCTTGAATTTTCGCTCGTAAGCCATTGTAAATTCCAGACATGTTCGAGGCATTATCATATGACTGACCACGACAGTCTTCTAGATTTGTGTTTGATTTTTCTAGCTCTAAAGTAATGGCATCAAACATTTCTTCAGCCTTGTGTCCGACAGAAGGTAGGAATTTGAGAAATCTCTCACATGGCTCTCCATTATCTGAAACATAGCGAATCACGAGTGTGAGTTGATCCACGTGTGCTGTATCCGGTGTAGAGTCCACAATTAAAGAAAAGTACTTTGCTTTTTTTATCTCATCACCAATGCATTTCAGTACTTTCTCAGCCATTAAATGAATAAATTCGTCGCAGACGGTCTTTGATAGGTAGCTAGTAGTTCCACATCCTTGGTTGGCATATCTTTCAATATGCTGCGCCAAAAACGGATCAAACTCTGCTAATAATTCGAGTAGCATTACGTAATTTCTACCGTGCGGGTCATCGAATATTTCATTACTTCCTCTGAAAGCGAGACCTCTTGAAGCCAATCCTTTTATTACAGCAACAACCCTCTTTGAAATGTTCTTCCAGTAAGTAATCTCCTCTTTGTTTATCTGGGCTGTAAGCGAAGATTGAATAGAACCGCGAATCAAACCTCTAGCGCCTGAAGCGAGAATACAGGACTTATGATTTGGAGAGTTTTTGTGTTGAGCTACGCGAACTTCTGCATTCTTCCAATCAATAAAACCTTGCTGGTCAAATTGTGTCTTGTTTTCAATGGATCCAAATGCCAAACAGGGTCCGCAGAATACGAAGCCTTCCCTTTCCGAATAGACAAGCCAATTCCTTTCTTTCACTTCAACATTCTTCATTTTTCTGATAGCTAGATTTTTTTGTAAATAACGGCGATGATCGGAATACATTCTCCCACTTTTTATGAAATCACAGGACTTGTTTTATTCAAAACCATCACTTGCAACAATGTCTCTCGTCGTATTATTGATTTCCCATGAGGCTGGATCTTCGTTCAGATTTGTGTTTGCTTGAATTTCAGTAGTTTTCGTGACTTGAGACACTTCTTCACTGCCTGACATCAAATTACTACCACTTGTTGAAGGTATTTCATTGTCAGAATCAGGAGGACGAGCAGGTTTCGCTGAACACGACTGATCTGACTGATTGAGCCGATGCAGACTCATCAGCTCAATCGGAGTATCAGTACCTTTTCCATATCGATCTTCGTTACTTATAGTCCCCGAGCTCTCTTGTACAACAATTAATGCCTCGCTGCTGTTCTCACTTTTGAAAAAACTTTCTATCTTCCTGATTTTCTGAAGGGCATGTTGTTGTTCATCTTTCTTTAATTTAGCCTTTTTTCTATACTCAGCATCGCTAAGTTTCTTCCTTCCGTCAGTTCCGTCACTCATTTTTCATATAAGGATATGAATATGAAATATTTCAATAAATCTGCGAAGAGAAAAAAATGAAACGCCAGCCTCAGAAAATTCTGAGCTAGATGACGCTGTAATAAAGGTCATTGATGATTAACACCTCTCAATTTTAATGCTTTCGAAACGTGTGTCATCTTTTATTTTTGGTTATCGGGCTAGAGTTTAGTATATTTTGTATCAACAGCGTAAAATTTTGTACCCGCGTGTGATTGCCGTGCACGAGGGTCGGCGAAGCCGGCCCGAGTGATTACGGCATCACACGAGGGTATAAAGCATTACGCCCGTGTTGCGAACGACATTTTTCGATGCAGTTGGCGTGAATTTCGATTTTATCTAAACAGAACAAGTTATGAAATCGTATTTTACGCCCACTGCAATGAAAATTTAGTTAGCGCTATTTGGCCGAGCAGAACCTGTATGAAAGTATTGTTTATTAGGTATTGTGTGAGCACTCACTGACCTTTCTCAAGTCAAAGTACTTTTGAAATGTAAATTTTCCTTCTGAAATATGTACGAACACGAGTTCCGAGATAGATGCGTGTCGGCTCGGTACAATCCAGATGGTATTTTGTCGATTTCGTGCGTGAAGAAAGTGCTACGCTTGCGATGCTTGTGACAGCGACGCGAGTCCGAGTGCACGATACATGATACTGCGTGGCGGCCTGCCGGTCGGGGCAGGCGGCGCGGTGCTTGCGCTTGAGTATTACGTTCATAATCGCGCACGAACTTGCAAGTCTTACGAAAGCGAGCCGGCGCCCGCCGCCCCCTAAACTTTGCCGCCACTAGGCCGCGGCCTATACGGCCTATTGGCAAATCCAGGACTGGCTGCTGCGCGTCCATCGAGTAGCGGCGAACAACAGTCTAACGCACGCCATTACGTTCCACGTGGCGTCGACTCGGAATCGGCGAGCCCAGCGAACTTCAGTGATTTTTTCTCGAAAACAAAAAATAACACGTCCTTAACCCTCTGACGTCCTACCAATCCCTGTCGGTGTGAGCTGAGTGGGAAAACAACCAACCGCGCTCGAGTGTTGTGTGCGGTAGTGCGCTACGTCACGGAATCATGCCCCCACTCGTGGCAAACCAGGGGGTTGATTCTGTAACATCACACTGAGAGAATTTTATGATAGCGTCTACGATTCGTGGTTTGTAGTTTTTATCATCTGGAATGGTAATTGAATTTGTAGCAGTCAAGATTATGAATATAATCATTTATTGGTTATAGCTACTACTATCATTTGATAGCAATTTCTACAATGAAGCGATTGTACGCTTTTTTATCTGGATGGTAACGGTTATCATCGGGGCGCGAGAAATTATTCAAACGTACAGGCTTGAAACTGCAGCGCTGAACGTTGAGAAAAAAGAAAACAAAAAGAAGCTATAGCTTATATATGATCATATATGATGGTAATGATTACCATCATTGATCGTAGGATTAAAAATAAAGTTTTTAAAGGTTATTATTTTGATAATAAATTTTACAATCTCATATTAACATGAGAGATGATAAAGATTATCATAAGAATGGTGAAGTTTCTTATACATATTGTACATTCAATCATGTGAATAGTGTCCGCTATCATTGTAATCGGTTAGTGCGTTTTTACGATAATTCGATGGTAGCATTTACCATAAAATTCTCTCAGTGCATGACTGCAAAATAGCTGCAAAAAACCATGTCAATCCATGAAATAGGAGAATCTCATTGGCAGCCACCTATTGTTGTTCATGATTTCAGTGCTATTTTGCCGTTATTTCCGCTACAAAATCAACCCCCAGAGACGGAGCACAATACCTGTAAGCACGTGAATCTTTCGGCCGGCTCTCTGATACATTTTTCTCTGGGGCACGTTATACGAGTAGCTCCACCTGGCGCGGTGGTGGGAGACCGAACGTTCTCGTCAGAGGGTTAAAATTAATTTACAGGCTGTAGTATACGCCTGCTGCTTAACTCTAGTGGCGCCGCCCTGCCGACCAAATCAGAAACTTTGCAGACGCTCAAGCGTCGTCAACTGTACGGCGTTACCACACGAATCCGGGGTTTTGTGATTCAAAATCGCTTGAAAATAGATAAATAATGCCAGCTAGTAGATATTGTTGCATCATTGGTTGCAATAATACCGAACAGAATAGTCGACATCTAAAATTTCACTCGTTTCCGAAAAAAAGTTACGAGATCGACCGAAGAAATAGGTGGATACAAGCCTATGTTTAAAATACTTATTCCTGTAGTTTTCATTGTTGGTGCGTGTTCTTTCATATCTTTCACATATAGCAATAAACTATAAACATTTGTTAATTAATCGTTTTTTGGGATTAGATTTTAATAGTACAATTTTAATTTCATTATGAATACCTCTATTCTTACGTTATGCGGAGAATTATTCACCCTAGTTTGCGGGATTACTTTACCGGTCACAACTCGTTGGCCCTCTGAATTTAAAATTTCTTGGACTTCCGTGATATGACGGCTCTCGAACAGTTTTTTGCCTGAATTTGATTCAAAAATGGATCGAAAATCATATCATTATCTGTGCGATATTTTGAATGCGTGAGCAAGTAAAGATGCAGTTTGGTATCTTCGCAAACTTTCATTATTTGAGACGATTTACTTACCTTTTGATACGGATTTTCCACGAAAAATATTAGTATCGATGCTTTGGAAGCCACATTGTATGTACGCCAAGCTCATTTCGGTAATATCGATCGAAAGTTTATTGAATAATTGTAACGGGGCCTACATTTGCCGTGCTCCACAGTACGGATCCCAAGCAGCCGCGCGTCTGCGTTATGCGGCCATTTATCCGCTAGACGGCGCCACGGCAGGCGAACCACGATACGCAGTGGGCGTATAGTGCAAAGTATATGTCAGTATTTAAAAAAAAAAAATTTGATCCCGTCACTGTGTGTTTTAAAAATCTTTTGAAACTTAATTGTTAAATAAACAAGGATGGACAATTTTTTTTTGAAGTCCATATTTGTTTAGGGTAAGGTTGCTATCGATCGACCGGTGCAACCGATGGACCAGTTGAATATTTCAAAAACGCGTGGGTAGGAAGAGCTCTTCCCAGTTGAAATTGAGGGCACTAGTCGGGAAGAGTTGGAAAAATGTTGAAAAGAGTCACTCGGTTACAATAGGCGTGCGGAAACCTAGTAAAATAAGAATTTGCCTTCTCTGATCTTATTTTTCATGATTTTGCGAATGTGTTCGAACCCTTATCCATTTATTGGGGTAAATGCTCAGCTGCTATGCTTTGAGGTAGAGGGGCAGGGTACACCAGTTATCAGACAGTTTTGAACTTTCAATGAGCCTTACGACCATATATTCAACAAAAAAATAAATTATTCTACATAAAAAAAATTGGTTCGTCCGAGACGAGAAACGATACAATCAGCAATAAGTTAACGATAGTTCTCCAGTAGGTAACTGATCAAATAATTTAACAGACAACAAGGCAGAAGTCCTACGAATAGCAATATTAAATAAAAACGGAAGGTCGTAATAAATTATTACGGGAACAAATGTGCGTCAGACGGCTTCGATATAATATTTGAATGATTAAAGATACTCTACGCGTATCACAGAGCGGTACTCGTACTCGACAAAGAAAGGTTTTATATCTGACGACACAATGACCCAGTAGGATAAATAGAATTTAAGAAGAGAGAGAATAATACGCAACCACGGCGGAGAAAAATAAAGCGTGAGGTACTATACTAAAAGATAGACTATACTAAATACTATAGGCGCGGAGCCATGCGGTCTCCGCGGTTATCTACGCTCGGGTTTTACTCCAGGAAGGTTTGGCAGACAGGATATAATATAATACAAGCAATATACAAGATATAAGCAATAGTAAAGAAATAGAAATGCAAATAGATAGAGAATCAAAGCAAGATGAAGATAGGCGTTACTAAGTAACGAGAGAAAGCTCACACATGCGAGAAAATTGAACTACTTAAATGAATGGCCAGCCACGAGGTTGTTTCGAGAACGATAATTACGAGATATGAGACCGCCTGGTCTAACAATATCTCAATAAATAATTTTACTAGGCACGGGACTTCTTAGTCCAACGATACCTAAGCGAAACGATTCTACGGGACACGAGATCTCTTGATCCAACGATGTCCGAACAAAATATCAGATAGTATGAAAGAAACTTCCTCGTGTCTTTACAATAAACAATATTGGCCTGACCTTACTTCTCGTTGGCTGCAATAGCACTTACACAATTAACACAATTTTATTCGAATTCGAGACACTCTGTTTGTCGGGAACGATACGGTAGTAACTTTAACAACGGGAAGAAAATGTGAAGCGTCTAGTCTCAACTAAGTGCGGACGTAGAGTAGATCGAGTGCTGTGCCTAGCTCGACCAGCTAGCCTCGGTACGGGAACTAGGCGATCCTTCTTGGCGATATAGGTCAGGTGACTTCCATACGTCCTAATTGGTTTCTGACTTCGCGACGGTTTTTGGCCGTCGTTTGGCGGTAGTGCGGGGTATGAGGGCTCTCCCTTGGCTCTGCCGTTGCTTCGGTACCCCTCTCCTTACTGCTGTCTTCGGTAGTTCCTCGACGCTGGATACACGTGATATCTCGATCGTCCAATGATTCTGGTGGAGGGTGACGACCTTACAGCTGAGGTCAATTCGCCAGGACCTCAACCAGAGTTGCCGTGCTGAGCAAAGAGAACTTCGATCACGAAAGGAACTTCTTCTTACGGAACGTCTGCACCGGGGGTTTTCATGGCTAACCCGGCCGCGATAACAGTAGTCGAGACGGTAGGTGGTCCAGTGCTGATCCAATGATCTGAGGATGGGAGGCTGTGAATGCGTTTTCACGCCACCTTATACTCCACCCTCAGATATCCAGCTTCGGTAACGGTAGGTTTGACGGGTGACAGGAGGACGATGAGGTGCTTCACGCGCTTCCCTATACGCTGTCTATCCGCTGGAGAGCCAAGGTGACCCTCAGTACCGGTAGGATGCGCTTTCTCTGACGCTTTCTGGGCGAATCAAAGACTGCACTTCGTGCGGTACTGTCAGAAACTCGTCATTTCTTCCCGTGGTTTCCCACGGCGGTAGATCTTCCATCGTTTTACATAAATTGAATTATAAAAATGAAAATATTAGTTAAGCCTAAAGTTTTCCCTGACTGATTGCTAATTTCCTAGAGCTGAACCGACTAGACGTCTCGCATTATCCGACCCTGTGACGGCATTACTGAATGCAACGTCACAATACCTATTCTACTTTTTCAACTATTATAGACTATCTGCCATTTCATTTCATATATTCAAACTGATATCCAAGATTAGATAACGCACTAATATTAATGCGATTTTGTATAATATAACGTTTAAGACTGCTGTTTACATGAAGATCTACCCATAGTGCTGGGTTGCATGAAATTTCTTCGAATTTGTAGAAAATATTCTGTATGAATGTAGTTTAGGGGAAAACCAATAATATTTCATTTAGTATTCAAGTTTTAGACATAGAAATATTATTGGTTTGCCCCTAAATTACATTCATACAGAATATTTCCTCCAAATTTGGCCAAATTTCATGCAACGCAGCAGCCTTCACCCTGCGACAACTACTTTTTCTTCGATGGACTAAATTTTTGTTCAGTGAAGGACATAAAATTTGGGAAAATCATGAACTATGCATCAAAATAGCATTAATCAACTGTGAAGGAACTGAGTCACTAGAATGTCACTAGGATTTTTTTTTGTCGGTTTCTTATGGAATTCCCAACAGATAATTACTCCAAATGATAAGAACTTACACTTCTCTGTTTCCAGAATACATTCGAAAAAATGGGATCTAGAAGTTCAACAAGAAAGGGTGAGTCGCATGTGATGACGATCATTGGCAAGGTTCACTTATGTGTGTTATGGAAAGCTTGCCAAGAACGTTAACTGTACTATATAAATTACGTTGTTATTCATTAAATTAAATTTTTTTCCGGCAGAGGTTGAGATTGATGTAGCTGCCATTGACCAACGGATCGCCACATTAGAGGCCGAGAGACAGGCAGAGATACAGGAGAGAATTGAAAACGAAATAGAGAGAAAAAGGGAAGAAGAATACGAGATGCAAGTCGAGAGGAGGGTGAACAGACGTATGGAAAATTCCATGCAAAACAGCAAAAGAAAAAAGAAAGGGTGGTGGAGATCGAACACAGCATGAGACAGACGGATAAGACTGTGGTGTGGTTTTGTGGTCGACAAAAAACGAGGGCAGGCAGGGATAAGGCGCTACGCGATGCCCGGTATGTAGATTTATACTGCTAAAGGTAGATGATTGAAAAATGTGAAGATGTTTATGAAAATAATAAAAATCGAATTTGTCAAATGATTAAATACCTCGTAACTATATTCGTATGATGATGTAAATATGAATATTGTAAGAGTGGAGAAAAAGAAAAATTTCAATAAAGAAAAATGAAGATCGACAAAATTAGCAGAATCAGAGTATGAAGCTATTTGGCTAAAAGTTACTTAAAATAGAGTATAGCAGGAAAGCCTAGTAGTTTCGGTAGAACGCAAAATCAAAAAGAGAGAACGCTCAGTAGTAAGCAATTGCTGATGCAATTCCAAAAATTAGTGGGGACAGCCACTATATAAGAGAACGAGTTAGGCGGCTCGGGATCTCTTTAACCCTTTGAGGGGCACATTTTTCTATGGAACAAATTTAGAAGTATAAAGGTATTGGAAAATAGAACGGCAATAATGGAAAAACTGCAGGAAAAAAGGTGGTACATATGTGTACCACTGCCCCTCAAAGGGTTAAGATCAGTACATTCAAAAGAAATGAATAGGTAATTGACATAACAAATTTTGTCGAGCTTATTAATCAATTTATGATGAATCAATTATTTAATTATTGATTCACAAATACGGAACCAACGAGTTGAAAGACTTTGCGGTTACAAAACCTTCCTATCCAAATAGAAAATAATATCATCCAGAATAAGGCAGTCAATGCTAACGGGTGTAAAAACTCTGAAGTTGCGATAATTTTATTCGATCCTGATTAAAAAATCAATTAAAATAAGAAAATCAACACTGACGAGTGTAAAAACTCTGAGGTTGCGATTATATTTCGATTACTCTCATATAATCAACACTAACGGTACAAAAGTAGCTGAAGTAGCGATCATATGGGAATTGTTAACAAAACAAAAAACTGTCAAAAATAATTAAGCAAGATACTCTAATTCTAGAAAGAGTCCGGAATTATCAATTCATTGATTAGATAAAGATTCTAATTTCTAGTTAACGATCCATTTATTCAAATATATGGTAAAAGCTACTAGGGATAAGTCGCGATTGTTACAACCTATTTATGGACACTGTGCACTAGGGTGGTTCAAAAAAGACCCACGTTCTCACGACCAACACATTTACGGATGAGCAGTAACATCTGAGAACTCAGGTCATCTTTGAATCACCCTACTGTGCACCCTCGCAAGTATTATTGACCGCATCGTATATCACTCATTTTTTGTTGAGTGAAAATTATTTCATTTTCAAATCCAAATTAACAAATATTTTGTTAGATACAGGTTGGGGAATCAACGCCAGCAACCGTATTGAGCGAAATTATATGAAAGGCATAAAAAAATATATATATTGTAACGTATTCGGCCTATAGCCGAACAGCCGAAACGTTACCATGGTATAGGCCAGTAGGCAGTACACACATACGTCCAATGTCACTGTATAGAGCAGCGCAGTAGCGCGCAAGCTAGCTCACGCATAGCAAGAACATCAGATGTGACGTCATTACGAATATAAAAGGCGACCGTCACACGGCTCATCAGCGGAATTGTGCCAAAGCGGCCTACCGTCTCACAAGCATATTTGAAATACTCTTATTCTCAGAGCGGACTCATGCCATAGCGGCGTACCGTCTCACATATCCATTTAGCTTCACAATTATAACCTCTTATTTGAGCATAGCAAGAGCCAAAGCGGCCACAAGTAAAAATTTAATAATTATTTTTTTTTGGATAATTTCCAAAGCGGGAATTATACCATCGAGTAGAATCAATCAAATTGAATAGTTTAGCCAAAGCGGCACTATTAAAACAATAAATTCAGCAAACAGAAAACAATCACATAGTCCGGCACATAGTGCAGCGCGCGATAGAAATAAGTTAGGTTAGGTTTCAAAGATTCGAAAAACTCACATATTATTTTATGTTAACATTTTTATTTCTATTATCTTTTTTTGTGTTATTATTTTTGTGTTAAAACAAGGTTCTATAGAACAATATTTCTTTTTGTTAAATAAATAGAGAACGGTCTAATGACCATCAATTTATCAGGAATCTGATCTTTGTTTCTATTTTCTTATAAATTGTTTTCTTTTAATAATTTCTTTAATTTTCAGTCGACTTAAAATCATTAGCTAGATATCAGTATCGGTGCGTTGATCTCACCAGCAACGGTAGCTCTATAGCACCTACCTTCGTCTGGTGAGTGAGACATATCCCAGATCTGATTAAAACGGTATCGGTGAGTCAAATTCAACAGCACGGTAGCTCTATAGCACCTATCGCTGTCTGGGGAATTTGACATATCCCAGATCCGTAGGGAAGCAGCTCTGGTAGTGAAAAATCTATCCGAGTCTGCATTAGGGTAAATTAAGGGTTTTTTCAACTTTTCCCAGAGGAGCTCCAAATATCATAACCCGTGACAAAGAACTCACGCGAACTAGCATAATTTCACCAGCTTTCAGCTGGTGAAACATATGCAGAAAGTTACATTTGGCGCCCAACGTGGGGCTCCTCAAATAAAATTAAATTCATTTAATTTCATAAATTCATAGTAAATTCATTGAGAAACTTAAATTCACTTGTTTTGGGGCAATTTAAAGACTTCAAGTCAAATTCATTTAAAATCGTGTTTTAGCTTCATTTATTCAAATCAATTTGCTTATAATATCAGAATTATAGGAAAATGGAGAATAAGGATCAGATTCCTGATAACAAGTGAAATAGCATTTCAGGAAATGGACTCTAAAGATCCATTCGCGGCGATAGCTGCTTTATTAGCAAACATAGCTGGTCAATATGACCGAATGGAGAAAAGGATCGAAGATCGGATAGATCCTTTTGTAACCAAAACAAACAACGAAGATTATTTCGAAAATAAAGTTTCGAATAAAGATAGCGAAGTAGCACGCGAAGTAAGGAAAAGATTCCAACAGAGTTCACTTCAAAGTAAAATCGAGCTAGAAAAATCAGATATCGAGTCAAGTATTTCGAAAAATAAAATCAGCTGTAAAAAGGTAACAAAAGAATCTATCCGAGGCTTCGATCCATCCAAAAATAACGATACAAACAATATTACTGACATAGAAAATGCACTCGAAAATAGCCAGATTAGCCTAATCCAACCAGCTGGTCATTGTTTGAATATTCCAGAAATTACGTCGAATCATTCTTTGCAAAAAACCGAAATAGGTTCAATAATTTTATTAAATTCTTACAGTTTCGGGAAACTATTAACAATTATCAACGGTCAGGGGGCAAATAATTTTATTCATTTCTTTCAAAATAATATAATGTTCTCGGGTACCGACGATAAATATTACGGTCCTGGCGTCAGAGGTCTCGTAAAAGTCAACCACGTCACAAGCATCATGTTGACAAACAGTATGCCTGGAATAGAGAATATTAAAGAGTTAGCTGAAGATTTAGAATTAAACTGTAGAATTGAACGTCAAAATAAGAGCCTATGCAAATTAATGCCACCCAATAATTTAAATTTAGAACTAAATAAAATTCAAACAAAAGCAAGACAAACTCGATTCAAAACAAATTTGAGTAGTACAAGGCATAAAGATAGGTATCGCATTCTGAAACTTTGTTTAATAGGAAATAAAATAATAAAACGAAATAGAAAAAAACGGACAGATAGGTCCAACACGGCGTCTAAATCGTCTAGGTTTAAGTTAGGATGAGATAGCCTTAGAAACGCGCTCAATGTGTCGGACACCATCTATAGAGAATAGTATTTTTTTTTTTTGTTCGCTTTACCTTATTTTGAGAAAGAATGTCTCTTGCACAATGCGTCGGACACCCTCTATAAGAAAACAAGAGTTTTTTTTTGTTTTGCTAAAATATTTTGGACATATCGCCCATAAGAAAAAATACAATTTTGTTTTATTTGGTTAGGATCTTTTATAAAAACAAGACCAATCGGTTAAAATGATAATAATGTAATATTATTGGCGTACCTGAGAGAACAGCTGGAAGAAGACATACGTTCACGACAGCAAGGTATTGAGGCTATTTCGTTTGCTCGAGTCTCGACCTTCCCGATGATAAGCACCAATGATATGCAGTACGCAAATAAACTAGACTACCGGGTACTGGGTTCCGAATCATTGAGATGCAGAAGCCGATGGAAGATAACTCGGACTTGACAAATAAATAACAAACATGGAATTAACAATTTCAATAACCGAATATGACAATTTTAATAACCGAACATAACAATTTTAATACACGGATACGACGACATCAAGCAGACGATTGAAGACAAGACATGGACAGACATCACAAAGTTTTCATCAACTTACCTGCCAGTGCATCGCCAAGCTTCATCACCGAACATCAGCTGATGAAAAGGGGGCAATGTAACGTATTCGGCCTATAGCCGAATAGCCGAAACGTTACCATGGTATAGGCCAGTAGGCAGTACACACATACGTCCAATGTCACTGTATAGAGCAGCGCAGTAGCGCGCAAGCTAGCTCACGCATAGCAAGAACATCAGATGTGACGTCATTACGAATATAAAAGGCGACCGTCACACGGCTCATCAGCGGAATTGTGCCAAAGCGGCCTACCGTCTCACAAGCATATTTGAAATACTCTTATTCTCAGAGCGGACTCATGCCATAGCGGCGTACCGTCTCACATATCCATTTAGCTTCACAATTATAACCTCTTATTTGAGCATAGCAAGAGCCAAAGCGGCCACAAGTAAAAATTTAATAATTATTTTTTTTTGGATAATTTCCAAAGCGGGAATTATACCATCGAGTAGAATCAATCAAATTGAATAGTTTAGCCAAAGCGGCACTATTAAAACAATAAATTCAGCAAACAGAAAACAATCACATAGTCCGGCACATAGTGCAGCGCGCGATAGAAATAAGTTAGGTTAGGTTTCAAAGATTCGAAAAACTCACATATTATTTTATGTTAACATTTTTATTTCTATTATCTTTTTTTGTGTTATTATTTTTGTGTTAAAACAAGGTTCTATAGAACAATATTTCTTTTTGTTAAATAAATAGAGAACGGTCTAATGACCATCAATTTATCAGGAATCTGATCTTTGTTTCTATTTTCTTATAAATTGTTTTCTTTTAATAATTTCTTTAATTTTCAGTCGACTTAAAATCATTAGCTAGATATCAGTATCGGTGCGTTGATCTCACCAGCAACGGTAGCTCTATAGCACCTACCTTCGTCTGGTGAGTGAGACATATCCCAGATCTGATTAAAACGGTATCGGTGAGTCAAATTCAACAGCACGGTAGCTCTATAGCACCTATCGCTGTCTGGGGAATTTGACATATCCCAGATCCGTAGGGAAGCAGCTCTGGTAGTGAAAAATCTATCCGAGTCTGCATTAGGGTAAATTAAGGGTTTTTTCAACTTTTCCCAGAGGAGCTCCAAATATCATAACCCGTGACAAAGAACTCACGCGAACTAGCATAATTTCACCAGCTTTCAGCTGGTGAAACATATGCAGAAAGTTACAATATATTGTAACTTTACGGCAGTTTAGCGGCTACGCGAAACTGACAGTTATTGTGAATTCTTCACTCGTTATGAAAATTCGGGACCTCTCTATCTCATTTGTCTTTAATATGCCTAATTACGGACCTTGAACGCCGTGCGTTCGCAGCCGTCTCCCCGTTGCACGGACCTTGTGCACAAAGTGCACGCAGCCGTATTCTAGCCTACCACCGGACCTTGTGCACTAAGTGCACGCAGCCGTATCCCACCTAATCACGGACCTTGAACGCAAGGCGTTCGCAGCCGTATTTCCAGCTAAATGAAGTTTAACTACGACCGGGAAATGGCGAACTAGGGAATCAGCATCAAATCAGAGCAATAAAAAATTAACATAAGAGACTTTATTTAATATTCTAAATCTACTAGGATTTCAATCAATTTACTTTCTATTTACAATGGTCTTACTTACTGACTAATATCTGAAGTGATTGTGTGCATGAGACCTATTGTCTCATGACTTTATGCGATTTCTAAGTGATTCTGTAAATTTTCCTTTTTCTTTATTATATTTATAGTTTTATCAAACTTTAAGCGTTATGTTCTTATGGAGTGAATCTATGGAAAAACTATTTCAAAAATTAATACAACTATTCTGAAAATTGCTATAACAAGAATATCTGATAGAGTGGCTAGGCAGATCACCAGGCGCTTCGCCTATGGTGTCTAATACAAAGAGAGATGTGAGTCAACTCAGCGCTTTGCTTGAGATTGCTGTCGACTTGTCTGTCGACACGCCTTATATACCTGTCGTGACGTCACGCCGAGTACGTCGATCGTCGAATATTCTAGATCTTACTCGAATGTTCGCAACGGCTGATATTTGAATGCTAACGGCCAGGCCTATGTTGCCTGTAACGTTACAATATATAATAAATATAATAAATATGTTGTTCATTAATTTGATAAGAAAATAAAATATATTCAAGATTTAATATTCATTTTTATTTCTACGATATCTTAATTCAATCAGTATTTAAAAATTGACAATTGTTAATTATTCATTCATAACCAAGGAAGCAGTATTTTTATCAAAACCGCCAAGCCTAACACCATCACTGACAAATATTCAAATAATATATATGTCATATAAAATTCATTATTTTTTTGTGGCCGCAAGAATTTGAAAATAATAATAGTAATAGTTGATAGTATAATAGTATATATATATCATAATTAGTTAGAATGATAGACTTTTCATTGAATGCAAATTTACTATTATTACTTATTATTATTTATTTTTATTTTCTAATTTATTTTTAACTCTCACTCGCGTTTGTGGCTTGAAAATTTCAGAATATACGTAACGAAAACTCCTTCAAATGATCAGCGAGGTGGACGAATTTGTATAAAAAAATTGAAAATTAGTTTTTCAAGCGCTCTCGGTGTACTCTCGTGTGCTATAGTGTTAGCAGGTGCCTCGTTGTTTCGGAATTTTTGGCAGAAGAAGGGTTCTTCTAGGTTTATACAGCTCCGAGTACTCGAAAATACTTTGCCGAAGGTAATGAATCTGACAACAGGCATGCTTCATAAATATATGATATTATGATTGTATCATATTATATGTGGGACCTTCCACGTGAACTCGACAAACGTAATATCTATATATATAATATAATATCTCGGATATTATCGACCATTTCAAATAGTTGTCTTTTAAATAGTTCGTAGCATTCCTAAAAGATCATGTATGAACCTTAGCGTCACGATAAGCTGTTGCTCAGGCAGAAGAGCACAAAGACTCGCCGTAGATGAATGTGGGCATGTCGAGTAAATTGTCAAAGGTTGGTATGTTCATTCTTGTGTACCGATAAAACAGTAAAGTCGTCTTCTGTTAATTCTTGATGAAGATTATAATATCCTCTTGAAGTTAGTATGCCGTCTCATTGAGGTATAACCACGTGATCACTCTGTCGTGAGGAACGCGCCAAACGCGCCAAAACTTGTTGCAAATTGCATATGGCGGCGTCCACGTCCTGCATCGTGTCATGCGTCTGAGTGTGAGTGATAAAGTTTTAATTTTCATTTGAATAAATGGACGAAGTCGTGCAGTGGCATCAAAAACGACCTGAGCGAACTGGTCGAAACATTTCAACGTAAGTAATCCCAAAATTCTAAGTTTATGTATTCCTACAACAAGGTAGGTCGTAAGCACGCGTGTTTTCTGAATCTTCGGAATTATTTCACCTCCTGCATACTTTTCACTTGGTTCATAGAGTACTCATAATTCTTTGAAATGAAACAATTTGTTGGGGCTGTTCGAATTCACAGTAATAGGTTTTTAATTTCCATGGGTTTTTATGTTCACAACCTAATCCACAATCTAATGCCGCGATCGTTTTCTATGTATTGTAACGTTGCGGATTGTCTGAATCGTTAGATTTTAAAGACAAGCCGTCCGTCGGGTTCGAAAAAGATGAAGGTTTTTATTTTTAGTTAATTAATGAATAATTATGGACTCCTCGCTACTGTGGGTGGGGAAAAGATAGGTAATGCCACACAAAAAGCCACCTAACACAGATTTCTTTATTTGTTATTTCTACGCTAAGCAATGCTAATCAGGTCTTTCAACCGCCAAAGCTTTTATCATCACAAAACCTAAGGTTTTGCCGACCTCCACTGAACCAGGTGAGATTCCAAGCCAGTGGTCCCTGCTATTGCGAATTTACTCTATCTTGCAGAACCAGGATCCTTGATCCGAGCCTGCGTGTCAGATTCAGAATCACAACAACTGGCCCTCGGATACAGGTCGCTTAGACCACAGCCGTACGCGTCTGTTGATGTTTTTCTGATCTCTAAATTTGGCCTTCGTGTGGTAGCTAATCTACAGGACAGAGATACAGAAATGTCAGGCAATACTCAATAAGCTTCGTGAGAAAATTATATTTAAATGACTAATGAATTATAAATCATAATACAAAGAACTTATCTAATTATATTCCTATTTCCCTACTCGCAAGGTATCTGATTATTGATTCGATTTTAGATAGCAGTACTGCTTTAGTTAATGCTTCTACTTATATTTTATAGTGTTTTCTATCTGCAATTTTAGCTAGAATAGGTATCTAAATTTACTACACAGAGGTATGATTGAATTTACTATCAGCTGCTTTAGCTATGATAGATTTCTATATGATATGACTGAATTTTTTATAAGTTATAAGTGACTCGACTTTATTATCCCGACAAGACGTCGGATATAATATGAAATGAAACGTTTGGGTGCTCTACCACAAATCGCTGCTGAGCTAGCTCCGCAGCTATTTATATACTCTACAATCGCCGCTTATGACGTCATAAGCGACGCTTCTGGACATACCGAATTTGTCCAGCTCTCGTGTCTTTGTACAACCAATCACAGCAGGCCTAGGGTCGGCCGGCTGGATACGTTACAGTATACTAGGGTGGTCGTTGATTTCTAACGTTTACTTGCGACCCCCTGGATCGACAGATAATGACCCAAAAACACTGTGTAATTTTTCTTCAGATTTTTAGTTTGATGGGAAAATGTGCCGACGTCGATTTGAAGTTGAAAAAATCAATAAAATGAATGCATTTTTTTTTTCTCCAATTTTCGAGTAAAAAAGCGGTAAATAAATGTACAATGACAAAAAACTTTTCCACAAAAAATTTATTTCATTGTAAACTTATCATATTTGTAATATCATCTTTATGTTAGACTATATATATATATATATTTTTTGTTTAATGATTACTTTTTTTTTCTATTAATTCATTTTTTTGAATATAGTCTTCATAACGTTGTAATATTATAAGATTACCATAAAATATAATATTTTGTTGGAAAGTTTTCGTTTTTCGTCATTCTACATTTATTTCCGACTTTTATACCAAAAATGTGTTACGTCGCAACTCCGTTTCCCGAACATCCACCCAATCCATCACTTCCTTTCGCCTGATCATCAAGTTACCTGATCCTCGCTTTCCGCCAGAATCACGCGAGTTGCACACGGACACCGGATGTGCAACTCGCCCAAAAACCCCTCTCAAAACCGAGTCTACCTTTTCCACGCCTCATCTTCACTACTCACTTCCTATTCTAATCTAAAACCAGTCACTTCGTAACTACTTATTCCCATTTCACACTACCTATCTCGTAACCTAATAAGCGACCAACCAACTCCTAGCACCAACTATCAGAACCACCGACTATACGGATTATCTAAATTAATCTACTTCACTTCAATAAACATCAGTCTACGTCAATCTACACCAACTTCCACCAACTTCCACCACCGATTTCCACTGTGACATAACAAATGAAAAAAAAAAATTTTATAATTTTTTTTTTTATTTTCAAATTTTACAACTCCAAATTGATTTTGCCACGCTTTCCCATCAAGCTGAAAATCTTTTGAAAAATGACGCAGTGATTTTCGGTCATGATCTGTCGATTCAGGGGATGGCAAGTATATGTTAGAAATTAACGACCACCCTACTCTATACGTATAGCGGTGCATATGCGAATCTTCAGCGTTCTGTTTGACGTTCACTGACCACTGTACATTCTCGATCAAGATGAAAAAACAAATTCTTCCATCACAAAAATTACAGCATCACAGGATCTCAGTTGGCACTCAATTTACGATCCTTTGCATGAGACTTCGATCCTTCGTCGTTTCCCTACTTAGCTGCCTTTCCTTCTGATTTCGCCTAGTAACGGAGAAGTATTAAAGAACAATCCTCTTTTCTTTATTGGAAAACAAGTAATAACTGTATCAAAAATTGAGATAAACCAAAAAAATTCTTGAAAAATGAATCAGAGTATTGAAATCAACTTGAAAATAAAAAAACTGATACAAGAAAATTTATTAAGCTTGAGCAATTAGATGACGTTCAGTATAGTGGACAATTACAGTAGACGGGTAAAGTCCTGACCGAAAAGCGCTTTTAATGCAGCGGCAGAGGCGTTTCTAAGCCCTAATTATTTTGTCGCAAATAATATACACATGGAGAAATTGAGGAAACTCAATCAGCGGAGAGGCATCGATGCGATAAAACACATACACAACACGACACGATACGATAAAACACAGTCCCTGGCTCTATGATGTCTCTTTGCTTGTAGCGTTACTTTCATTTCTCAGCGGTATAAACAATGATATCAATTCCGGACAGCCCCACAACACTGTGACTATGAATAGCTATTTTCCTATGTTACACAGGTGAAAAGATTAACTCATTGATCAGGGTGCGGAGGCTGACTGAAGAAATGATAAAAGAATTTATCCCTCAAATTGGCCCAAGGGCTGATTTTCTAACATGTTGGGCGACGTTGAAATCAGTTTAAGAAGAGGTATAATAGCAAAAGTCCGAGGAGAGACCCTACTGGAATTGAAAATGACCAGAACTTTGATTTCCTGAATGACCCAAATGTGTTGAATAAAGAATTCCAGTGATATAAGTGTACGTCAGGGTGTCAGAAAAAAAAAAAAATTCTGCTACCTTCTGAACGGATAGTTCTCGTCAAAACAGAGAGATTACCCGCTGGAAAATGTCCTATGTCAAGGCTAAATGGTTCCGAAATCTTTTTTAGTTTTCCATTTCTCTATGGAAAATTGGTGTGGTTAACTTAAATAGAAAACTAAAAAAAAGTTTCGGAACCACTTAGCCTTGACATAGGACATTTTTCAGCGGGGAATCTCTGTGTCTTGACGAGAACTATCCGTTCAGGAGGTAACAAAAAAAATTTTTTTTCTGACACACCCTAGTGTACGTGCAGGGGAATTGTTTACAGCGATGACTTGAAATATAACTAGATGCATGGGTTTAGCTGAGCATAAACTTTTATTGCATAAAGCCAAAATTTTGTCTGCAAGCACAAGCTTCCCTCTCTAAAAAATATTGCATAATAGAAGATTTTTTGTCTCTTTCTAGTAAATTGGGAATCAATCTTCAACTCTCATACAACTTCAATAGGGTCTCTACCTCTACTAAAAGGAAAACCCTAGTGAACGTATAAACAAATATATTTTCATTCTTCGAATGAATAAAACAAGCTCAATCAATGAACTATATTGTATTTCGAAACACTAGTTATCCTCTGCGATGAAAGTTCAGATGCCATGAACGTTTCACAGTCCTCTACGCAGCCATCGACTGCGAAAGGTTCCTTGCGACTGAACTTTTGCACCATCAGAAGATTGCTCATTTATTGCAATACATATGTCACCAGAATCCAGGCGCATAACCAGGGTGGGGGGGGGGGGGGCTCAGGGGGCTGCCCCCCCATCCGAAAAAAAATATTTTTTTTTCCTCTGTCTTTTGGATAGACCGAGGATTGGTTTGCCCAAGTCTCAAAAAACGTACTTGTTATCTGCTCCCAATGTCCTATATACATATTGACGTGCCCCTTGCGGAGTTCGGTGGAAGCATTAGTTACCGATGGTACCAATGCTTTCACCAAACTTGCGGAGTTATGTACTAAACTTGCGGAGTTTGGCGGAAACATTGGTTATCAATGGTAACCAATGCTTTTACCAAACTCCGCAAGGGGCGCGTCGATATATGTATATAGGACATTGGGAGCAGATAACAAGTACGTTTTTCGAGACTTGGACAGACCACGCTCGGTTGAATCAAGTTCAATTCAACACAATCACAGCTTTCACAGCCTTTACCCTGCTAACTGTACGGAGTAATAAGGTAACTACTAACCTTTTAGATTTTTATCAAATCAATTGCAATGTGTGTGACCGGTAGAAATAATATACAGTGTCAGATGGTGTATACGGCTTTCAAAATCAAATTCATCGTTCTATAGGTAATAAATAAACATTTTCAACACTGAGACTCAGGTATTATGTTCTAGTATGGATATTCGGACATTTTTCAAAAGGCCTCCTGACGTTCAGAATCCAGATCCAGCTTCGTCTGAGCAAAAAAAAGCCAAGCTTGCAGAGTCGAGTAAACCTGTACCGTCTCAGTCTGACGAAGTTATTCCATCACCGACCCTGCCGGAGACCATTCTGGATTTCGAAGAAATGCTAAAACAGCAGTTAGCTTCCCTGACAAATAATTTGAAGTTCCAGCTCATAACTAAACATTGGATACCTAGCACGGACTACAAATTTCCCAAGAATAGTAAAAATGACAATTCCCGGTCATTTCAAATTCAATGGTTACGCAAATTTTCTCCGTGGTTTGTGTACCCGATCAAAAAAGATTATATATAATTATATATATTCTATATATAATCTATATGGGGAATGCCACGTGAACTCGGTAAATGTTTGACCCTGACACCTTCCGATTGGGGCCATGATTTTTGATGTTATCGTACCTGATCGAAGAGACGCTCCGAATTTTTTTCAGATTTTTTCGAAGAGCCGCCATTTTTTTAAAAATTCACAGAACGCCAACATGAGAGCCCCAATTTGAAAATCTGAAAAAATTCTCAATAATCCTCTGCCAGATATGAAAATTTTTCAGCCTTGAGCCAAAGTGGGCAAACCTTTGCTTCCATTCTTTTTCGTGCGTTTTTCGCAAAAAAATTATGAAAAAGAACAGCAGCAGTTGCCAGTCCACTGTGTGTGTTTTATACGTCACGCACGATTTTTGGAAATTTTATCAGATTTTTCCCATGCGATTTTTTTTCATCCGATCTGAATCCAAAAATATGAGAAGAAATATAATCGCTTCGGAAAAATCAGCAAAAATTCCCAAAAATCGTGCGTGACGTATAAAAACGTTCAAGCAATAGTTCACAGTGGACTGGCATCTGCTGCTATTCTTTTTCGTAATTTTTTTCGAAAAAATCACGGAATAGAATGGAAGCAAACGTTTGCCCACTCTGACTCAAGGCTGGAAAATTTTGATATCTGACAGAGGATTTTTGAGAATTTTTTCAGATTTTCAAATTGGGGCTCTTATGTTGGAGTTTTGTGCATTTTTACAAAAATGGCGGCGTTTCGAAAAAATCTGCAAAAAATTCGATGCGTCTCTTCGGTCAAGTATAATAACATAAAAAATCATGGCCCGAATCGGAAGGTGTCAGGGTCAAACATTTACCAAGTTCACGTGAAATTCCCCATATATAATCATATATAATCATATATAATTATATATAATTATATACATAATTATATATATAATTATATATATTTATATATGATTATATATGATTATATATAATCATATATAAATATACATAATTATATATAATTATATATATCATTGCGAAAAGGTTCATATATAATTATATATAATTATGTAAAATTATATATAATCATATATAATCATACATAAATATACATAATTATATATATCATTGCAAAAAGGTTCATATATAATTATATATAAATATATATAAATATATATAACTATATGTATGTTATTTAGCCATTTCGATGACATTTTTGAATATAATTTGTACATTTCCGTGACTTCACGACCTTTCCGTGACGTCACGGAAATGTTTTTCGGTTAATTTGTACACTTCGATGACAGTCGTCGATATGTACAATATACATATGGGCCATTCCACGTGAACCGGATCAGTCACCTCTCGGATATTTTTTTAATTTTGCATGTCGATTGTCCTTGGGGAGTGAGATTTTTGTGCCAAAGGATTTTTCAATTAGTGCAAAATTCGTTGAGTTATTTGCATAAACAAATTCGAGCAAGGTTTTTTTCAAAAATTCATAACTCCGCCAAAAATGACACTAGACTCAATTTTTTTTTTTCAGCTTACGCGGAAAGATTCATAGAATGTATAAAAAAATATGTACTTTGAAAAAAGTTTGTTCATCCATTGTTTATTTAACAATTAAGTTTTCAAAGATTTTTAAAACACACAGTGACACGATCAAAATTTTTTTTTAAAATACTGACATATACTTTGTACTATACTACAGCCAAATTTTATTCTATTCAAAATAATGATGGAAAAACAATTTCCTATTTTACAAAAATAATAAACAAAAATTTAACTAAAAGAAAATGCTGAATATAATATGATGCAAAGAAATTGCTTGTTTTGAAAACCTAACCTAACTTAATATTAATGTGTGCTGACACTATGTGTCGGACTTGGTTTGCTTTTTGTGATTTTTGCTGATTTGTTTTCTATTTGTTTTTATTTGAATTTTCTTGCACTGCTGCTTTAGCTAGATCAGTGTTTTGGTATTTTGAATTTAATTGAAACGCCGCTTTGGCTGGAACAATAAACTTTTTGACTGTATTGGTATAGTCGCTGCTTTAGCAAACTATCCGAAAATAATTGATTTTATAAGTGTGCCCGCTTTGGGTCTTGCTATGCTTATGAGAAATAGAATTTATGAATTTAATAAACGTTGTGAGTCGGTTGGCCGCTTTGGCACAAGTCCGCTAGCGAGCAGTGAGACGGTCGCCTTTTATACTGGTGATGACGTCATACCTGGTATTCTACTATGTGTGTGTTCGCTTGCGCGCTACGATGCTGCTCTATACTATGATATGTAGACGTATGTGTGTACTGCCTACTGGCCTATACCATGGTAACGTTTCGGCTATTCGGCTATAGGCCGAATACGTTACAATATATATATATATATACTAGGGGGGCTCCGCCCCCCTGCGCGCTTCGCGCGCCAACCCCCCATGGCATCCTCGGGTATTACGAATTCGGCCCCAAAGTAACGGAAATTCCTAACGGTCCTATTAATATTGATCATTGTACATCCTTTATAACCAACTCTTGCAATTCGGGATCGTTAGAAGATATTTCGGCACTGATGTATTTATCAATTGCATCTGGAGTTATTAATTTATTTGTATAATTTAATACGAATAACATGTGTGCATGTGGTAATCCACGTTTCTGAAATTCTATTGTATAAACATATGCTAAAATATTCCCGAAAATTTTTCCACTAATGACATCGGCCAACAAAGCTCATAATTTAGTATTATATAATCGCACTGTAATATTTGGAATATCGTTACACGTTGTACCCGTCGGAAATTTATTTAATATTGTTTTTAACTCCGGCCAATTCGGGTTACACGTCATGGTAATAAATAAATCTGGACGACCGATTGACCTAACAATAGCCATAGCATCTTGATAATTTTGCTGCATATTTCGAGGACTGCCTAAATAGGTAGATGGTAATACGAATATATTTCCTAGACGTTCCTTATTTTCGAAATTATTTGAATCATTCATAGCATTACGTGCTATGTGATCAACTAATCCTTGATAGCATTCGATGCGTAATTTTTTCTGGTTATACCTCAAAAAATTGAGCCTGTTATTTTCTATTATTATATAAGCTTGAATAACATACTGCTGTGTTAACCGACCACAAAATAAAATAGGACTGAAATTATCACCCTGTCTATAAGCTAAACGATAGGAATAGTATTGAAGAGTTGTGAGTCTTTTATTACTGGAATTATTTTGTTTGAATGTTGGACTCCATCCTAAATCCCCGCATGGAAACATTATTGGAAACGTCATTGGGTCGATATGAAATGATAATTTATTAAGACATGAAAAAGAATCAATACCTTTCGGAAGATTTTTTGGATAAATACATAAATCGAAACGTGGAATTTCACCATCCTTAGAAGCTATCAAAGCTGCACATTCCGCAGTGGTAGGTACATTATAACGATGTTGATCTGAATTTATGTTACGGACAAAATACAAATAATACTCTGGCAATGATTGACCCTTGGTTGATTCGAATAAATTTTTGTATTTTTTAGCGTATGGATTGTTATTGTTTAAAATTCCTGATATTATTTGTATATGTTCTTTGACTAAATTTTTATTTTCTTCTAACCTTTTTTCCGTTGCTTCATAATCATCATAAATATAAATTTGGCCGCAATAAGGGATATTTCCTTTTTTTGTATGAATGCTGCTTGGAGTTATAAGACAAACTTGTCCTTGAATTTTCAAATTGTATACTCCTCTTTTAGATTCATTTATGACATTAGCATTAAATGTTACAAAGGAAAAACGACTATTATAATAACGAATTAATTCCCTAAACTTTTTATCATTCAACAATAAATCTTTTAAATCTTCATCATAATCACTCAACGGTGGAAGATGCACTTTTCCATTATGGCAGCAACTTTTTTTCGAAAATTCCGCAGACCAAAATAATGCCGAACAATATGGACAAATATAATCCATTGCTCCAAGATCCAAGTAGGACACTTTATTGGGGCATAATTTAATAACTTGTTGCATTTTTCTTCTCTTATTAATGCGTTCACACGTCATGTTTTTTGCCATGTTGCTATCCCTTTTTTTACTCAACCGATTGTCGTCCATATTTTGAACCATATCCTTTTCCCTTTTTCTGTTCAAACGTTTTTCATCCATATTCCGTACCACATCTTTTTCTCTTTTCTTGTTTAAACGTTCTTCTTCCATATTTCGTACCATGTCTTTTTCTCTTTTTTTATTTAAACGTTCTTCATCCATATTCCGTACTACATCTTTTTCTTTTTTCTTGTTTAAACGTTCTTCTTCCATATTTCGTACCACGTCTTTTTCTCTTTTTTTATTTGAACGTTCTTCATTCATATTCCGTACCACATCTTTTTCCCGCTTCTTTTCTAAACGCTCTTCAGTCATATTTTCCACCATATCCTTCTTCCTTTTTTTCCCCAAACGTTCGATGGTCATATTTTCGATTTTATTCATGCACCGTTTATTTAATATTTCTAACACGGTCAGATTTTCAACTCGTCGTTTGTTATTAATTATATTTTTATTATCGCTATGATACCTACGATTACAATAGCTCTTATAATCATTCCAGAAAGTGGAGTTCAAACATTCTATGACATCATAATGACCTCTATCGATAATACCACTTAAAAAAAGTATCAATTTACTGTTGCTATGATTTGGGCCATATTCCTTTGGTACTTCAGAATTATTAACATAAACCATTAGATAAACATTGTAAATATTCACAAAAGATTGTAACTCAACCTCCCCCCCAAAAACTCCATCTTTGGTCATACATAACTTATAACAATCTCTATCCGTAATTTGAGTTCCATAAGATTCGTCCCCTAATATGAATGGTTCATAAACCGACCAGTTTTTATAAACATTAGAAACGATCCTTAATCTAACTTGCCTATGCTTTTCCTGGTCGTTATACAAAAAATAGGAAAATGACCTGAATAAACAATTACCATCCCCTAAAATAGATTCTTCAATTCCGTGATTTGATTTAAAATTATCCATAATAATTTCGGACGAAATATCGAAAATCGGTTTATCGAACCTAAAACTATTTTCGAAAATTCTCTCCTATTCACTTTCTAACAAAATTATCTCGTACACACTTACCTTTTCAACTAATATTTTCCATTACGATTCCGGTATAGTTTTAGCATATATCTTCACGGAGAGAACAAAAACGCACTGGCTGCACCATCGATAGTGGCGCTGCTGTTCCTCGCGTTTGGTAATAGTGGAGCGCGTTTTTCGCACGGCGGCTATGCTAAAATAATGTGTAGCTGCTGTCACAATCGCATGGCTTGCTGGGTGTATCATGAGAAAGATATCGACTATACTGAATAGAAATTCGTTCTGCGTAAATCGTTCTTTTATCTTTTTTTTTGTACGATGGTAATGCTATCACGGCACGCACCTTGCGTTATATCAAGGAGTAACAGCCGTATCTTTGATTGTGACGACTCCTGTCAACCGTGGGATACTCAGTGCGTTTTTGTTTTCTCCGTGTTCATACGTTCAATTTTGTAGGTCACAAATATTCAGTATGAAACTGTCAAAAACTGTCAAATAATAGACTGCCAGAATTTGAATGACTGCTTTCAACAAAACAATTGCTCTCAACCACAATCTCTATGTCTATGAATAAGGGTGATAATCTCCAAATCTTAATATACGAACAAAACTTGGACCAAAAATATGTAGAAAATTCAAATGTGAACAATTTGGTCCTATATATGTTCAATATTTGGATGCTCTCATTTATATGCTTTTATCGAAAGGTTTCACGCGCCAACCACCCATACTTTGATTCGTATCATTTGTTTTGAGACCCAAATAATCCGTTCTAATCATACCCCCAGAATTCTGTTGCTTTTTTCACCTAAGAATTCTGAGAGAACCCAGGAATTCTGGGGGTAACAAAAGAATTCTGGGAAAACCCTTAGGTTAGGTTAGGGTCAGGTTAGGTTAGGGTTAGGTTAGGGTTAGGTTAGGTTAGGTTAGGGTTAGGTTAGGTTGAGTTCAGGTTAGGTTAGGGTTAGGTTAGGTTGGGGTGAGGTTGAGTTCGGGTTAGGTTAGGGTTAGGTTAGGTTAGGTTAGGTTAGGTTAGGTAGGATATTACCCAGAATTCCCTCAAATACTGACACGGCGGCGGCGGCGGCGGCGGCGTTTGTTTTGTGACTCCCGAACATATATCAAAGGTCAAAGGTTAAAGGTCCTAGGTCCAGGAAAACAAAAGAATCTGGAATACTGGGGAAAACCCAGGAATTCTGGGGAAAACAAATGAATTCTGGGAAAACCCAGGAATTCTGGGAAAAACAAAAGAATTCTGGGGAAAACAAAAGAATTCTGGGAAAACCCAGGAATTATAGGAAAAACAAAAGAATTCTGGGAAAACCCAGGAATTATAGGAAAAACAAAAGAATTCTGGGGAAAACAAAAGAATCTGAAATACTGACACGGCGGCGGCGGCGGCGGCGGCGGCGGCGGCGGCGGTGGCGGCGGCGGCGAGATATCTTTATAATATAGAGAGATATATGATTGTATATAATTATATATATTTATATATATTTATATAGAATTATATAGAATTATGTACAGACTTGTATAAAATTGTATGAAATTATATAATATAATTACATGAAATTATCCAAGGCCTCGAAGGACTTTTCAATTGCTTGAGGATTTTGGTTCGCAAGAAGTCAAGAATGTTTAATCTTATGTAGGTGATGAGGATTTATTTTTGATGATGAGTCGGGAGTAGAATTTTGGATTTGTTTCGTGGAGTTTTATTATCCTTATTAATTTATAAAAATGATTATAATAAATCATTATTGTACCGAGTCAATATTATTATATTATTGTTAAACGAAAAATTCATTCAATTGAATGTCTATTAACTTTGATTTCGACAGCTTGATCATAGGTTTCGACAAATAGGAAAATATGACACACATTAGACAAGAGCAAATTGGCGCAGTCGGTAGAGCGTCCGACAAGAATAAGCGTTCGAGCGAACTTGGGTTCAAATCTCAGTGAGGGTTTTTTTTTTTTTTTCCAGAAATGCTCCTGAATATAATTAAATATGAATATATACAAATATATATAATTATATATAATTATATTGTAACGGGTTCTCCCTGGGTTCGGGTACCCTAGAAACTAAGCCGAATACAAACCAAGGCCCAACGGATAGGTAGGGGGATTTTGCTGGGCGCCAGACTTCGTTAGAAGTCCTCTCTCTCTCTCTCTCTGGGACCCTCCGACTAGCTACAAACGATAGAGGGATTTCGTAGGGGCGAAGAATAAAGACACAAACCGAATATTATTGACTATTATTTATTAGAAAGAAAAAAAGAAAAGGTGACGAATTATTTACACGCCCGCTACCTGGCGTAAGGTAAAAGCAAAAATATAAATTATAATACTGACTCTACTATTCTACTGACTCTACTAATAATTAATGACTCTACGTTACTTTAAATTAAACTAAATTATCAAACAAATTAAATATGAAAAATCAAGAAGAAATAACAAAATTCGAAATATAACAGCTTCACTCTCTCTCTCAACTATAATATGATTAGAGAAATACTGTTCTCGCACTAACTCGTGCTCTTGATCTAGTTAGACGGCAGGGAGGACTAAGTCTACTCAACCTACGGTCTAACTCACTCTCTCTCTAGGGGAAAAGCGACAGACTCTGACTCGCAGCAGCTGAGTGCAATGCGTGACGTCAGAAGTCCGTGGCAAGATGGCGTCGGCTAGCCTTCTGCTGCAATCGGCGCAGCGGTGACCCAGACGGACACGGCTACGCGCAACGAAAACTACTAACCGGTGCCGCTTTTGAATCCAACGGTTCGCGGGGAACGATTGAGATTCAGACACGGGGTTTCTCGAGGCTCAGGGTAATTACGGGGGCGGGTTGGTACTAGGGGGGGGGGTGAATATCAATATGAATTGGATTGATCCTACCTGGTCTGGAGACTCTTACGTTCCCGGGTGCGACGGTATTATTTTATTAAACGGTCGGAGAGCCGGGGTCGTGCGTAGGTCGTCGTAGTCCAAATCAGTAGGCACTATTCCGCAATTCAATCAGTTATCCGAATTCACAGCGCAGGTCATTATAATAAAGGCACAAGGCACACAAAACTCTCACAATGAACTCCTCACACTTAAACTCTCTCTCTCTCTCTCTCTCTCTTTTTACTTTTGGAAAAACGCTAGTTAGCACGAGGTACACTCTACTTGTCCCAAAAATGGAATGAGCTCCTCTTCCGTTATCTATAGTACCAACCGGCGTCGCCCGGCCTGCGAGCGCTGGCGGCGACCGGCTCGCCATGTGCGAGGGTCTGCGGCCATTAGAACTCGGCAGGGCGAGGGCGGCACGATTTGAATCGTGCGGCCGGGCTTAGGTACGTCCGTAGGCCGGTTTAGGTAGAGGTCTGAACGTCTACCACGTTACAATATATAAATATATATAATTATATATAATTATATCGGGCCATTTTCCATATATAATTATATATAAGGGGCATTCCACGCCAAATCGGACACCATTTAGCTTTTGCATCTCCGATTTTCTCCATAATTTTTTGTCTTTTAGTATCTATTGAGAGAGGCCTCCATGCCAATTTTTAGCTTTTTTTGTCCAGTCACTTCTGCGATGTGAATTTAGAAAAAAAAAACGGTACTTTTTTTTTGAATGCCCATAACTTAGCGAAAAATGATCCGATTGTGATGTTTTTTTTTTTCAACTTTTCGTTGTTAGACGTACTTTTAGAAAAAAAAATGTTACAAAATTATAAAAACCGTATTTTCATAAGATTTTTGAGTTCTAAATGTTAAATGTTGATTTCTGAAAAACACGTAGCCATCGATTTTCTTCAAATTTTTCCTGAAAATACTGTCACTTATTACGCAACTTTTAAGCCCAGTCCGGTAATGGGATAATGTTGGGATCTATTTTTTTTCGAATTTTCAAATTTTTAGTTTTCACTTATATATGTTAGAAAATATCTGAAATTAAAATACTTTGCATCAAAGCTACTCTCGAGGATTATTTGATACGTCATGATTCTTAATTAGTTTACAGATTGATTACAAGTAAAAGAGATAGGTCGAATAAAGTACTCATTATATTTGGTCACATTTATTTATTAACTAACATTTTCTTGCACGTTTAAATAACTCATGAATTTGCGAATCTGATGAAAATGAAAATTCTTTGAATTTCAAAGTGTCTTCTCCGTCAGGTATGACACAATGGTATTTTTGTGTACCTGTTATCGTTTTAGCTCTCAGATAACGTTTTTCTAAAAATTCTTTGGCTCGAATATAATGGTCAGTAGGGAAGAACCGAATATAAATATTTGGCAAACTATTCGGTTTTATTGCCCAGTCATACAATTGTTGAGGTGTTGATATTTGTTGATTATATGGAAGTTGAAGGCTTGCTCGTGCAGCGATTCTTTTGACGGTTCCCCCTACCCCATCACAAGGCCCTTTGCCGTGGGCTGTTGCAAAATAATGCCATTCAACTTCCAGGCCAAAGTCTTCTCTGTGATAATTTATATTCACGAAATTCTTGTAGTTTTTAAATTGTTGGGGCGCTCCATCAGAAAAGTAAATAAATTTTGCAGCATTATTGGATAACTCTTTGATGAATTCAGTTGTAATCCTTGTAAATTCATGAACCGCAACTGCGTCATGAGATAAACAGTCAGATATTATGACTAAACTTTTGTGGATGAGTACATTATCTTCTTTGTAATAAATTACAACTGGATAGATCGTTGCTTGATCATTATTCCAATGAAATCCGGATGCAGCATTTTGAATAACGAAAGCATAATTTACCGAAAAGTCGCAAATCACAATGTACTCATTCTGTTCTAACGATTCTCTCAGCGATCTCAAATAGCTTGCTTGTTCTTTCGCAATATAATGGTGTGGCAAAAGAGTTAGTAAGTTTTCACAAAAATTATCCACAAAATCTCTTGAGCTTTTCACGAATGTTTCCATACTTGTACGAGGCTTTGAAATCCAATATTTATAAGTTATTTCATCAATTTCATTTTCATCCAGTATATCAAGTAAAAAATTCTTAACAGTTCGTACTCCTGGACACTTATCACAGTTGTTCAAATAACAATCAAAAGTTGGTTCTTGACATATAATCATTTTCAAGCAATCACCATAAAGCTGTAACGTTGTTTCTGATTGGCCTGTAAGAGTTGCCAAATTACACCCTGCAATAAAAGAAATCACGGTTATGGTTTGATGAATATTTTGTTAACATACACTTACCTAGCATCATGAGCTTGATGTTTTGGTGCATAGAACACACACAGATAGTGTGAGTTCCGCTAGAACCTGCAAGTACACAGTATTGAGGGCGTAATGACGCAAATTTAGAGAAACCAACTCGATGATCAGAATGTCGTTCTTTGAAAAGTTCATATAATTCTCGTAAATTAGAGAGAATAAGTCGTTTCTGGATATGTTCACGTTTTCCGTCATCATTTCTAATAGAAAGATAATCTTTCATTCCAGGCATAGTAACGCTGATTTCATCGTCAACATAGAATTCCGAAATCCGAAATTTAACATCACTTGATAATGGGCGACCTAGATATTATAAAATGTAACTTATCCTTACTGAAGAAAAAATGAATAAGAAGTTTTCATTAAAAAAAAATTTATCAACCTAATTTCGCATTTGGTGTTGAAAGAATCCCGTTTTCTTCGCGGAGTCTTCTAGCTAACCCCTTGACTGGTGAGCCCGCCATATGGCGGGCAACACAAACTGTGCCATAACTGGTGAGCCCGCCATATGGCGGGCTGTCGAAAAAAATGCGTTATATACAAAATTTATTGGAATTTCAGTACCAAAACCCGTATTCAGGGGTTTTCGGGGTCGCTGATTACGAATCTGCACTCAAAATTCAGAAATTCAAGATGGCGGATCCAATATGGCGGACCAAAAATGCAAAGAGTCATTTGACGAGAGCGAATGTTGGTACTCGGGGGTTTTCGGGGTCGCTGATTACGATCCGCACTCAAAATTCAGAAATTCAAGATGGCGGATCCAATATGGCGGACCAAAAATGCAAAAAGTCATTTGACGAGAGCGAATGTTGGTACTCGGGGGTTTTCGGGGTCGCTGATTACGAATCCGCACTCAAAATTCAGAAATTCAAGATGGCGGATCCAATATGGCGGACCAAAAATGCAAAAAGTCATTTGACGAGAGCGAATGTTGGTACCCGGGGGTTTTCGGGGTCGCTGATTACGAATCCGCACTCAAAATTCAGAAATTCAAGATGGCGGATCCAATATGGCGGACCAAAAATGCAAAAAGTCATTTGACGAGAGCGAATGTTGGTACTCGGGGGTTTTCGGGGTCGCTGATTACGAATCCGCACTGAAAATTCAGAAATTGAATACATATTTATTTTTCACCTCCAGCATTAGTTCGCAATTTTCATACGATCCGAAGTGTGCCACGAGGAGGCTGCATGGTAGGATTTTACACTTCATCTTTTTTTATTTTTTTTTCATTTTTTTTTTAAATTTTTTTTGTAAATTTTTTTTCAAATTTTTTTAAATTTTTTACGTTTTTCTTCTGTTTTTTTTTTGTTATTTATTTATTTATTTTTTTTTCTGTTTTCGTACATTTTTTGCATCAAGTTTTTCCAATTCGTTTCCCTTGCAATTTTTACGATTCAAAATATATTTTGCTCCTGTCTAGAAATTTGGTTTTGTGTGAAATACTTCGAAACATGGAATGCACAAGCCTACGTTGCATTCTTCACAGAAAGTCGGTACATCTTTTCGAATACCATGCTTACCGCACACTTTACATTGCCTTCCAACACCACGTGAGCCTCCAGGCATGCCGGGCTTCTTCTCTATTGTTCTGATGAAGTGTCGTTCAGTTAGTCTTGATACATCTGGTTCTGATCGACTAACATTCGACGAGCTGATCGAACCTTGACTATGTTTCTTGATAAGTTGTCTCACAAGTTCCAATAAATAGAGAAGAAGCCCGGCATGCCTGGAGGCTCACGTGGTGTTAGAAGGCAATGTAAAGTGTGCGGTAAGCATGGTATTCGAAAAGATGTACCGACTTTCTGTGAAGAATGCAACGTAGGCTTGTGCATTCCATGTTTCGAAGTATTTCACACAAAACCAAATTTCTAAACAGGAGCAAAATATATTTTGAATCGTAAAAATTGCAAGGGAAACGAATTGGAAAAACTTGATGCAAAAAATGTACGAAAACAGAAAAAAAAAAAAATAAATAAATAACAAAAAAAAAACAGAAGAAAAACGTAAAAAATTTAAAAAAATTTGAAAAAAAATTTAAAAAAAAATTTAAAAAAAAAATGAAAAAAAAATAAAAAAAGATGAAGTGTAAAATCCTACCATGCAGCCTCCTCGTGGCACACTTCGGATCGTATGAAAATTGCGAACTAATGCTGGAGGTGAAAAATAAATATGTATTCAATTTCTGAATTTTGAGTGCGGATTCGTAATCAGCGACCCCGAAAACCCCCGAGTACCAACATTCGCTCTCGTCAAATGACTTTTTGCATTTTTGGTCCGCCATATTGGATCCGCCATCTTGAATTTCTGAATTTTGAGTGCGGATTCGTAATCAGCGACCCCGAAAACCCCCGAGTACCAACATTCGCTCTCGTCAAATGACTTTTTGCATTTTTGGTCCGCCATATTGGATCCGCCATCTTGAATTTCTGAATTTTGAGTGCGGATTCGTAATCAGCGACCCCGAAAACCCCCGAGTACCAACATTCGCTCTCGTCAAATGACTTTTTGCATTTTTGGTCCGCCATATTGGATCCGCCATCTTGAATTTCTGAATTTTGAGTGCGGATTCGTAATCAGCGACCCCGAAAACCCCCCGGGTACGAAATTGCAAGTTGATAGTCAGAAAAAAATTTTCTACCAGAAATGTCCACTTCACTCTCAAATCCTTCACCAGTGAAGGGGCTAAAGATGCCGTGTATTTTGTACAGCCCATTATACTACAAACTCGGGATAAGCCCCATGTTTCAGGTAAGAGTGTAAGGATTTGAATTTTCTCATGTCGAGTCGTATTATCATTGTTAAATTTGATTTTAAATTTTTCGATCATCTCCAAAAAGTTGTTCGAATTAGTTTCATCGTCAGTATCTTTTAATATTCCTAAAGACGTATTTAATTTATAGCAGACTTTTTGGACTTTGTTTTGTAAATAAGTTTGATTATTCACATGCTTTTTAGCGATTGGGGATTGACTTAATAATGCGATTGCATCATTAACCACAGGCAACACAGTTTGTAAGCTCAATTGAAACAGACTACTGGTTTGTGAGGTGAGTTCTTCACTCACGTTTTCTAATTCTGAAAAATAGTAAGATCGATCAATTATTTTGCCATAAACTATTATTTTATCAAAAAAATTAAATAAAAAAATTGGACAATCCCCAACAATTTTTGATTAATCTTACCAGACGATGTGATTGAAATTGATGAGATAGATTTCTCAGTTACAACATCTTCGACTTCATCTTCGAATTTGTCTTCGACTTCATGATCACAGGCAACAGGAGCGGTATTTCTGGAGTCTAATGCTTTTCTACACGATGTGCAGAGATAATCATCCTTACTCAAATTAAATAAATTTTGTTGAGTAACAGAAGCTCGTCGAAGACTTTTATTAATTCTATGATTATCTATGTCCAAAGGATTACAGCACAAATTATATATCCCAAATTTTGGCATGGCGGAAAAGTTTACAATAAGTTATGCACTTTAAAAAATATACCGTGATATTAGACACATTTTTCTTCAGAACAAATTAGTAGAGGTTATTTACAGGACACACTGCAAACACGTGAATGAAAATAACAATGATTTCTGATTTTGAAATGAAGTCGTAGCAAAGAAATATACTCAGCCGATAGGCTACGTTAACGGAGTTTTTATTACCGACCGTAGTTAAAAGTTAAAAATCATTTATAAAAGCGCCAACTTGTTAACACATATATTAACTAAATTCGTTTAAAATAATTAAAATGAAGGGGTCATTGTCCATTAAATTGTTAAGACATATCACTCGACCTATCTCTTTTGCTTGTAATCAATCTGTAAACTAATTAAGAATCATGACGTATCAAATAATCCTCGAGAGTAGCTTTGATGCAAAGTATTTTAATTTCAGATATTTTCTAACATATATAAGTGAAAACTAAAAATTTGAAAATTCGAAAAAAAATAGATCCCAACATTATCCCATTACCGGACTGGGCTTAAAAGTTGCGTAATAAGTGACAGTATTTTCAGGAAAAATTTGAAGAAAATCGATGGCTACGTGTTTTTCAGAAATCAACACTTAACATTTAGAACTCAAAAATCTTATGAAAATACGGTTTTTATAATTTTGTAACATTTTTATTTCTAAAAGTACGTCTAACAACGAAAAGTTGAAAAAAAAAAACATCACAATCGGATCATTTTTCGCTAAGTTATGGGCATTCAAAAAAAAAGTACCGTTTTTTTTTTCTAAATTCACATCGCAGAAGTGACTGGACAAAAAAAGCTAAAAATTGGCATGGAGGCCTCTCTCAATAGATACTAAAAGACAAAAAATTATGGAGAAAATCGGAGATGCAAAAGCTAAATGGTGTCCGATTTGGCGTGGAATGCCCCATAAATATTCTATATATAATTATATGTAATTATATATAATCTTTTTTGATCGGGTATTCTGCTCAATGCGATGGGGCTTTCTGCAAGGTCTGTCTACTATTTCGGAGGTCAACAGCCCACAATAACAAGTTTGGTAACTTTGTAGATGCTCTGTTCCAAAACTGGAAAAAAGCCTTAGATTATTTTCGCAGCCATGAAAAAAATTCGTATCATCAAGATGCGTTGAAGGCTGGAGAAGATTTTTTGAAAATATATGAAAATGAACTCGCTCGTATTCCTGAAATGATCTCTACAGCTGTGTCACAAAAAATTCAACAAAATCGTCTTAAACTAAAGAGCATCGTAGAAACTATAATATTTTGTGGACAGCAAAACATAGCATTACGAGGCCATCGAGAGGGTAATGTAAGCGACATTATAGCTGCGGGTGAACAAAACGGAGTTGCCAATATCGGTAACTTTCGAGCTCTATTAAAATTTAGGGTCGAATGTGGGGATCAGGTATTAAAAAATCATTTTGAGACAGCGCCAAAAAATGCAATCTATATAAGTCCGAAAGTACAGAATGATTTGATCGAAATTGTGGGTATAGTAATTTTAGACGTGATCGTAACTTAAATAAACGAGGGTCCGTATTTTTCTATCCTAGCTGACGAGACTACTGATATAGCAGGTATTGAACAGATGTCTTTCTGCGTATGGTACTCAAAAAAAATATAATCACTGAAGCTTTTCCAACATTTGTACCACTGCATGATACCTGTGGAGAAGCATTGGCAAAAACAATTATTCAAACAATGAAACTATTGAAACTTGATACATCTAAGCTACGGGGTCAGGGATATGACGGCGCGTCAAATATGAGTGGAAAGTATAAAGGCGTCAAAACGAGAATCTCACAGCAGTATCCTCTAGCTCAATACACTCACTGTTGCAGTCATGCATTAAACTTAGTTGTAATGTCGAGCTGTGACCTAAAGCCAATAAAAAATATCATTGGCACTATAAAGTCAATAACAACCTACATACGAGATAGCAACGTCCGAAGAAGGTGTCTATCTTCATGTTTGCCGCAGGATTCAAGGTTGAAAATGTTTAAAAAGATGTGCGAAACGCGTTGGGTGGAACGTCATACTGTCATAATAGATTTTATTTTGGTATTTCCGTCCATTGTAGAATATATTGTAGAATATTATCAGTGACAATGACAATATGGCATCGGCCTACGTACAATCAATTGTCAACTTCGAGTTTATCGTTTGTCTCAAATCAATGGAACTCATTACAAAGCTGCTGTTGCCAATCAGTAAGTATTTACAAAGCATGACATGTGATTTGATTGCCACAGGTAATGAAATAAAACATCTAGAAGCGGTTTTAACGGAGTACAGGTCCCACGTATATGCAGAATTCTCTTCATTGTTCTCAAGTATATTAGAATTCAGCGAAAAAAATAATATCAATCTGACTGTGCCACGAATTCGCCAAAAACAGAGTAAAAGATCGAATGTTCCTGCTGCAAGTCCAGAAGAATATTATAGACGGTCTATTTTCATTCCATTTGTGGATTTCTTATTGAGTGAGATTAAAGCGCGATTCGGGCCGTTGTTTTCCAAGTTGGCCGTGATTCAAGTGTTAATACCTGCCGTTTTAAACAAAGAACGAGAAAGCAATGCCTTTAAACGACTCGATCAAATCCAAGAGCCAGACGTAGATAAAGACTTGTTATCCCTCGAATTTAAAAGATGGAGAACTTACTGGCAGACGCAGAATGAAATTCCACAAACAGCGGCAGATTCGTTGGCTGCTTGCAATTCGATTTTTTATCCTAATATTAACAATCTTTTAAGAATATTGTGCGTGATGCCCTTCACTACGGCAGAAGCAGAACGAAGCTTTACCACGTTACGAAGATTAAACCCGGGAAAAAATAATCAGATACGATCGTATATGAATCAGATACAATCATATACGAATTAAATACGATTGTATCTGATTCATGTACGATCATATATAGAATCATATATAGCCATGCCTGATCGTATCTATAATCATTTATGTTCGTATATCGTCATACCTGCTCGTATATAGAATCACATATCGCCATACCTGGTCGTATCTATAATCATATATGGCCATACCTGGTCATATCTCTAATCATATATGTTCGTATATCGCCATGCCTGCCCGAATATAGAATCATATATCGCCATACCTGGTCGTATCTATAATCATATAAGTTCGTTTATCGCCATACCTGCTCGAATAGAGAATCATATATCGCCATACCTGGTCGTATCTATAATCATATAAGTTCGTTTATCGCCATACCTGCTCGAATAGAGAATCATATACCGCCATACCTGGTCGCATCTATAATCATATAAGGTAAGCGCACCAATAGTGAAACGCCCACCGCTGTGTCTCGATTATTAACGGCAATAAAAATAATAAATTTGAAATTTCTGGCGAAATTTTTATACAGGGCTCACAGTCAAGTTTTGGAGATGTAAACTAACTCATATTAGGTCTATATTAGCTCATATTGAATTTTCAAAAGGATTTCAAAGACTTGAGATTTTCGGAACCGAAGTGAAACAGCCGAATGGGTGGGGAACCAGTAGTGCAACAGCTAGACTACCAATTGTGAAACGCTATCACCAGTCAAACAGCATATACCTAACCTAAAAATGATTCGTCCATTTGCTACCCTTGAACCTCGAAATACTTTGAATTTCATACCTAATATTTATGTAAAACTATCGAAAAAATCAATCTGATATGAAAATTCACAGTTTAACATTGTCTGGGCACAGAAAATTGAAAAAAAAACCCACAAATAGCAGCTGTTTCACTTCTAGTTGCATCGCTCTTCCGAGGCAACCTTTAGTGAAACGCGGCTTATTTTATAGGAAAAACTGTAATTCATTCTATTCACCTGCTCTTCAACGATAAATGAAGTGTGACTGCCACCGTTGTTGGAGTTTTTCAGTACTTCATTGAAAGAAATCACATGCTAGCTCTCTTTTAGATGCAGAGCGTCAGCACCCCTGGCGACGGATAGACGGAGGCCAAAGAGTCCGCTCGTCGGAAGGGGCGCCAGAAATATGACATTTTAAAATTCTTCCAAACATTCTCGGCGAAGAAAAAAATTTGCTACCACTTTGTAAATATATTTCTTAACTGAAGCAATGGATTCCCAAAAAAAAAGTTATATGTAGAATTTGCAGAAAGAGAAATAACTCCGCTGTTTCACTATTGGTTAGTGTTTCACTATTGGTTCGTTTACCTTATGTTCGTATATCGCCATACCTGCTCGTATCTATAATCATATAATTTCGTTTATTGCCATACCTACTCGAATAGAGAATCATATACCGCCATACCTGGTAAAATCTATAATCATATATGTTCGTATATCGCCATACCTGCTCGAATATAGAATCATATATCGCCATACCTGGTCGTATCTACGATCATATAAGTTCGTTTATCGCCATACCTGCCCGAATATAGAATCATATACCACCATACCTGGTCGTATCTTTAATAATATAAGTTCATTTATCGCCATACCCGAGAAAAAATGATTATATAGAAACATATATGATCATACATCAAGAGACTCGGTAGAGTCTCGCGCCAAGTACATTAAAAAAAAAATTTTTTCAAGCGCGAGACTCAACGAGTCTTTATACCCGAGAGGCAACTAACCTAACCTATACCGCGAACTAGTATCTTCGTTTTCTTTCACCTCACAACATACACAAATTGAAACTAATTTAATCCAGGATGTGGGCATGAAAAGCTTTCATTTGAGCCTTAGATCGATTAAATCGGTGTCCGGAGTGCTGAGATATTATTGACTACAGATTCTGATACCCCGTTTCCACGTACAATGTTTGTTCTTCTCCTTAGTGTTCTTCAGACCAAGATTCAGCTAATTCAAACCATTCCCATATAAAATCACTAGACGGGAAACCACACAAAACTTGTATAGAGTGGCGTAAGTACGAGAGTCACGAGTTACATGGCGCTGGTATCGCAGACAGAAACCTGAGAAATGTATGCTCTAAGACCTTAGAGCATATAGACATGGAGGGAGCCTTCTGGCTGAAAAGCGTGATGACAAAGACGGGAACAGCGGTGTGATAACCTCTCTCTCTCGTACCGCTTGGCATAGCTCTGACGTGGGTCACGTGAGTAGTTTAAATCGACTAATCACATTCTGCCAGAGAGAGCGAGAGGATATCACACCGCTATGTCTATCCTTCCTGCGCTTGCCACTTATGGAACAAGATAGGAGTGGCTCCCTCCAGGTCTATATGCTCTAAGTCTAAGACAGAATCCGTCTGCAACACTAGCATTATTTCATGTTTTTAAATCCATAAGAGAGAGTAGAGTAATGCTTAATACAAAATTTGAACATACATAAACTAGTAAATACCCACTAAAAGCCCCTCAGGTGCGAAAACCTTCCGCCAAGTACATTTGAATGATAGCCACCAACAAAAATGTTCGATAGGTTAATTATCTTAAATCCTACGATCTTGAGCTTTTGAGGTTATTAGAATCGATCGACGTGTAAAATTCATGGAGATGAATAGAATAACAATTGTGAACGGACAAGACTGTCAGGTGACTATTAACTGACTATTACCTCTAAATTTTATTCACCTATACATTGTAGATATGGCTTATTTTCATTTATGAATGCAATTATCAGAAGAAACGGTTTTTCCGGTTCAATTATTTAGCAACTTATCGCCAGAGAAATTCTGACAAGAGAAAATCGGGAGAAAATGATGAAGTCGAAAAATATGAGTATAGCATGATTTGATATAGGGAACGGCACGGAGCCAGACCAATAAAGCCGAGTTCAAGCGTTGGATGGCAACGAATTCCACTTCAAGCTCCATGTTAAGCTCATCTCCGAAAACTCGTCTGCTCAGACTCCAATTGTGAGTCAACATTATGCGTGGATTCCGACGAGTTTTATAATCTAACTCCCTATCATCTAGTCAAAACGAGACTGTCGGTCAACGTTGTGTGTTGAACTCCGATAGGCTTTATTCTACACTCCACGTCAACGTAGTGCCTTGACCTTCGGTGCAGATAGTTTTTTTAATCCATGGATAATGTATATTCATAATATGTTCATAATTTAATGACAAATTTCAATCAATTTCTTATATTCTGGTATGCAACTTGTGTCTGTATGTTCGACTCTATTAAGCTTTCTCCAAATTAAGATTAGTGCTATCACGACAAACGGAATGAAATTACTTATTTATGGATTATTTAATTTTGTAGCGGGTCGCCATATAAGACGAGAGGATGATGAGAGAAAACGCTTGGGTTGCAAAGTATCAGGATAGTGTTATTTGATACGAGAAACGGCAAAAGTCAGACGAAGAGAGCAGAATGCGGGTGTTTGACTTCATAAATTTCCATTTTATGCTCTACGCTAGTCTTGCATGAATAGGCTCAATTCTATATATTTTAATACCTTCTGTTCAGACCCGAATTTGCAGTTGACGTTATGAGTTAGACTTCGACAAGCTTTATGTTATATCTTCGTATCGTCTAGTCAAAACCAGACTAATAAGAAAATGTAAAACATGTGGGAAACATTGAAAATAAAAATGATGATCTATATGACACAATTGTTTTATTTATTTTTTTGATAATACCCCCACCGTGATGGCGGTAAGGGTAAGAAAGATTATTCATATATTTTTATCCTCTCGCTGTTTACTTCTTTTCGCCGTCCTTCTTTTTTCCTTTACCCTTACCGCCACCATGGTAGGGGTTCGCCATCTCATATAACATTTCTATTGAATTACGGCGTCTCCGGCGTCGGGCTTGCCATTGCTGGCCAGCCCTCTGCCCACGCCGGGCATTTTCTTCTGAAAAAATAAAAAATACATCATTATGATGAAGAGTTTTGTAGCAAAATCAGGTGAAGCAACTACCGGAGCTTAATTAGCCTGAATGAATCACAGTTCAGAACAATGATCGTTATACTCGTTCAATCAAACTTCATTATGAAAACTACGATATTTCTTCGATTATCAAAATTTATACTGTATACATCATCAGAGATGATGATAACTGACTTGTAGCAGTTGCTCGCATACCTCAAGTAATCTGTAGAACTCCAAGCTCGTCCCAACTTACAGGACTCAATGATATGATAGAAAATTCAGCGAAACAATAATTGTCATATTGATAATATGGATATATAAGTGCTTCGGTATATGATTTTACACCGTGTGATGAAAATACATAAGGTTGTCAACTATACCTGCAGCCGCTTCGGCTGCCCCGGCCGCCCCGACTATCACGGCCGCCCCGACTACCACGTCCGCCCCGCCCGCCCCGACTACCACGACCGCCCCGACTACCACGACCGCCCCGGCTGCCCCGGCCGCTCCGGCCGCCCCATTAGGGGCTTGTTGGGCCCCTATAAGCTCTGCGTTCTCTATAAATGAAAGCATACAACCATATTGATGTACTGTATATCAACATCGGGCGAGTTTTCAAATTGTTTGTAATTCAAAGCATTGGATGGTTCCACTAATAAAATACACAATGAAAATATCAAATTCTTTGTTCATTTGTAGAAATCTCAAATGGTAACGAGTTCGTTCGAATATGAGTTGCCATCATTTATGCATACTTTCTTCTGTCAGATATTGATGTATACATGCATAGGGGACTCTATCGAACCTTCTCCTTTGATAATTAATTAATAATTCAAGTCTTATTATTTAGAAGGGTGTGCGATATATAAGAATTGCTGTACCAGCCACAACTGGCTGATTTGGGGGGATTGGGGGGATCCCCGCTGCCGGTCAAAGAGGATCGCCCTCTATGAACCCCTGGTATGGTGGATCTATCAATCAGAACACGAAATTTTATCACAGTGACGTGACAGATTTGTGTATAGGGTTTCGACGGATGTGTCTGCGGATCGAGATTGGCGAAGATTCCTCCGCAGAATTCACTAGAAGCTTGTTCGAAACTGGGGTCAAATTTTTTATCTGCTCAAAAAATTTTACTTATCAAGACGAACCAAAGAGGGGGAAAAAAAAGTGAAAAGGGGACCACGGGTCGAAAATGAACCCATCAGCATGAAAAAAAATAATAATGTTGAAAAAAATATAGAAAATAGGATTGATCTGCGACCTATGGAGCTTTTTAAACTTTTGTTGAGCTTTATGAGTAGGATGATTGCAAACGAGGAAAATTTCGAACTGTAATTTACGGGACCACGTTTGGGGGTGATTTTCGCCAAACGCGAAGAACCACCTGGCAAAGCGGTAGCACAGAAGCCAGTCACAACCTGCATAGTACAATTTTTCACACTTACGGACAGGATTCGCTCCACTCATTTTCTCACTGGTCTTCGAAGTCGGTCAACTGTTCAACGGATATGAAATACATGCATGAAATTTTTCGAATTCTAGCAGAATTAATATTATTCTAGCAGAATCAATAATATTCTGTGCTAATAATATAAACTTACGGTATCTGTAGACGATGAGAAGATGCACGTGGCATCAAGTTCATCAAAGATATGGCCGCAATGACGATACAATTCCCGGGGATTTTCAGCGTAGCCAAAACCATAGACAAACTGGAGGATTTTGAAAGATAGGAGCCCTACCAGGATGCACTGAGTACAGATTTCATAGTAGTTCAGTCGCTGATTGGTTGGACCCTAGGGAATCTGGATTCAGTGCGTCCTGGTAGAGCTCCTATCTTTCAATCATCTAGTTTGTCTATGGTTTTAGCTACGTTGGGAATCCCAGGGAATAGTTCGTCATTGCAATCATGTCTTCCGAGTCAGATCCACGTGCGTCGCCAGATAGCGTAAGTTTATATTATTAGCACAATATAATTAATTCTGCTAAAATTCGATAAATTTCATGCACGTATTTTATCTTCGTTGAACAGTTGATCGACTTCGATCTTGACGGCATAAATTTAAACGAAGGCAACTTGGACGGTGATGTCGAATTGTACGAGGAGTTCGACGCGGAGTTCCCGCCGGTGAATCTGGGCGATTTGCCGGTGTATCCCGTCCGTAAGTGTGACAAATTGTACTATGCAGGTTGTGACTAGCTTCTGCGCTGCCGTTTTGCCAGGTGATTCTTCGCGTTTGGTGAAAGTAACCCCCCAAACGTGGTCCCGTAAATTACAGTTCCAAATTTTCATCGTTTGAAAACATGATACTCATGAAGGTCAACAAACAAGGGTCCATAGGTCGCAGATCAATCCTCTTTTCTATATTTTTTCAGCTTTATTATTTTTTTTTCCTGCTGATGGGTTCATTTTCGACCCGTGGTCCCTCTCTGACAAATCTTCCTCTTGACGAGTGAAATTTTTTGAGATGAAAAATTTGACCCTAGTTTCAAACAACCTTCTAATAAATTCTGCGGAGGAATCTTCGCCAATCTCGATCCGGAGAATCATCTGTCGAAACGGCTACGCAAGATTCACTTTCACCTTATACACAAACCTGTCATGTCACTGTGGTAAAATTTCGTGTTCTGATTTATAGATCCACCATATCAGGGGATCGTAGAGGTCGATCCTCTTGGACCGGCGGCGAAGATCCCCCCAATCCCCCCAAATCAGCCAGATGTGGCTGGTGTAAATTCTCATATATCCCATGCCCTTCTAAATAATTAGACTTGAATCATCAATTAATTATAAACTCAAAGCTGAAGGTTCGATAGAGTCCCCCCATGCATCAATACTCAATATCTGACAGAAGAAAGTATGCATAAATGATGGCAACTCATATTCGAACGAACTAGTTACCATTTGAGATTTCTACAAATTGAACAAGGAATTCCATATTTTCATTATGTATTTTATTAGTCGAACCATCCAATGCTTTTAATTACAAACAATTGGAAAACTCGCCCGATGTTGTTATACAGTTCATCAATATGGTTGTATGCTTATATTTATAGAGGACGTAGTGCTTATAGGGGCCCAACAAGCCCTAAATGTGGCAGCCGGGGCAGCCGGGGCGGCCGGGACGGCCGGGGCAGCCGGGGCAGCCGAGGCGGCTGGGGCGGCCGGAGTGGCTGGAGGTATAGTTAAGAACGTTAGGCATTCTCATCGAATGGCGTAAAATCATGTCTTACCGAAGCACTTATATATCTATATCCATATTATCAATATGACAATAATTGTTTCGCTAAATTTTCTGTTATCATTGAGTCATGTAAGTTCGGACGAGCTTGGAGTTGTACAGTTGACTTGAGGTACTCGAGCAACTGCTACGAGTCAGTCATCATCATCTTTGATGATGTATACAGTATAAATGTTCTGAACTATCATTCACCCGAGAAAAAATGTTTCTATATAATTGTATATATTCATATATGATTATATATATTATCATATATAATTATATATGATTATATATATGCTCATATATAATTATATATAATTATATATATGTTCATGTATTATTATATATGATTATATATGAAGCTATATATAGTCATATCTAGAGTTTGAACTTTATATATAATTATATATAGCTCTATATACGACTATATATAGCTTCATATATGATTATATATGACTATATATAGCGCTATATATAATTATATATAAAGTTCAAACTCTATATACGACTATATATAGCTTCATATATGATTATATATGACTATATATAGCGCTATATATAATTATATATAAAGTTCAAACTCTATATACGACTATATATAGCTTCATATATGATTATATATGACTATATATAGACCTATATATAATTATATATAAAGTTGAAACTCTATATATCTTTGGGGGATCATAATCGTTTGCGTTATCATATATAATTCGATATGACTATAATATAATATAGAGCTATATATAATCATATATATGACTATATATAATTGTTCAAATCATGTTCGAGAGACACAATCATTTTGTGTTATCATATATAACTATATATAATCAAATGTAACCATGCTTGAGGGAAATAATAATTTTGTATATCATCTATATAATTACATAATTATATATATGGAACAATGTACGATTATATATACAAATATACAAATATACAACAGTGGAATCAATTACTTCAAATCAACGTTAACACCAATTTATCACCATACTGTACTTATTGCACTTATATTTTTACAGACATAGTTGTCAACTCTTACAAGCTGCATGATCAAACTGATACTCTTTAAATTAATTAAAATTAAATCATCGCTATTTTGCACTGGAACAATATATTCAATTTTTGATCTAGTTTTGTCATGGTGAAATATTCTAGTGTGATCAACGGTAAGACGACGAATAACAATCCACAAGTCTCCTTCCATTTCAGTGAAAAATTTAATAGTCCCATAAATTATTGAGTCATTTACTTTAATTAATACCGTGTAACGATTTGTTTTGATTATTTTATAAATTTCCGATGTATTGTAACAGCGATTCCCGCGGGCTCGGGTGTTACCCGCAGGAACTACGATCAGTTAACAAACTAGCACCAACGTCGTTACCTCCTCCGACTAGCTCTAGGATGTAGTTGGGCGCCAGACTCCGGGCTCAGAGTCCTCTCTCTCTCTCTCTCTCGCTCCAGCTAGCCTGTCGGTAGAGGGATAGTTCGTGGGGGCGAGAAATAAAAACACTTGACACAATACGACTTAGATTGAAATATTATTTATTAGTTAAAAAGAAAAAAAGAAAAAGATAACAATATTTTGTGCAGCCTGTTATCTGGCTTCAGCTTGTCTCACCGCTACTTTATGTTTTAAATACGAAATGAATGGAAGACTAAATACAATGGAAACTACAATAAATTAAATGACTCTAAATTCAACAATTCAAAAGTGACTCTACTCCTAATTAAATATAACAATTATAATAAAGGTGAAAAGAAAAGTATGTTGACAATTATCACAGGCAGGTGACTCTCTCTCTATCCTTCCTCGCTCAACCGGCTGGAGGTACGGCTGTCTAGTCGATTTCGAAGCAGACGCTTCTAGTCTCTGACTGACAGCTGATCTCTCAACAGCGGGAGGGGAAGGGAATCGGGACTCTGTATTCGGCCACTAGAGTTCTCTGACTCGCTGCAGACAGTCTGCGACGCGTGACGTCAGAGCACTCCGGGCAATATGGCGTCGACTCTCGTTTAGCGAATTCTGCGCAGCGGCGGTGAAACCGACTCGCAGGCGCGCAGAATCGACAGCCACGGAGAACAACAGCAGATTCAAACCTGCCGGTTCTCAACTGTTGTCTCGGCACTCTCTGGACTCGGGACCAGGGTGCGGAGACTACTCTCTAGATTCTCGTGACTATAAACTCGGGACTCTAGCTCTAGGGGGGGGGGGGGTTAACTGAACCTGAAGGAGATATGTTGGACAGATCCTACCTTATACCACACGTTTCCTCGACCTCGTGGTCGGCTCGTAGTCCGTAGGCACGCGAGGGCCGTATATTACCGGATTCGATAGGAATCCGATCCAAAATCCAAATCAAAGTCCAAGGGAATAGCAGGGGTCACCAATAAACAAAATCACTGTCAAAACTCTAAGAAAACTCTTGGGCAATTATAACTCTCTCTCTCTGATTCAACGGCTGAGGGCTACACGTGCTCACGTTAGCGCTGAAAACCGGAATGAGCTAGACATGTCTCGGTACCTTATCTTCCTATCTTCGCCGTTCGTCCTTTTAGCGCTGGCCGTTGCCGGTCAGCCGCGTGCGGCGATCCGTACTTAACATGGCCACGCTAGGACGAAGGCGGTAAGAATTTGAATTCGGTACTCCTGACTCTAGGCTCGGGACTCAATTACGTTGGTTTGGTTGGTTAGGAGGAGGTCACAACGTTTGCCACGTTACAGTATATACAACTGTATTTATTTTTCCGCGTGAGTAAATTGCTACATTCGTTAGTTCAAAACCTTTTGACTGAAATAAATAACGTTCTTCATTACTAAACTCAAAATTTGGTATGTTTTTTCCTAAAGCTTGATAATTTTTTGACTGATCGACATTTATTTTTGTGGTACTACCTGAATTTTCATCGATACGGTTTTTTAATAGTCGCACACCTTATGCAATTTGTACGTTATTCACAATCTCTTGGGCAAAATGTTTCTTTCCGTGTACACATTTTGCTATAAAACCATTGTTATTTTCAAACGCGAAAGCTGAGGTTCCACGCAACGGTCCCCATCTTTTTACACAAAGGACTAGATGCACAACTTGATGGACGTTGTATGTTAGTTGTCGATCATTATATAGATTTTCAATTTGTGAAACAAATAACTTCAATAGTTTATCTGATTCTTCAAGATCTGAAATTTCTATAGTATCTTTCACTAAGTTATGAATAGCTTTTACCAATAAAAGCCAATGTTGGAAGTATTTTTCTGGCAAGTAATTTGAAAGTAACGGCACAGAGTAAAAAAACAAATAATTGTAGAATTCATAAGCTTTGTATAAATTATACTGTGATAATTTTCTTGGTAGTCTGGAAAACGATTGAGGTGGTCGGATACGTAAAATAAAGTTATCAATTTCATTTATTTCATTTTTGATACTCCATGGACCTGATTTATCAACGTGAAGACTTACGAATTGCTTGATAACTCCAAGTAGTATAGAGTGCATGTACTCCGGTAGTACACATGTCCCAACATCAACCAAAGGTAGACAAGACATCGAAGAGTAACCTTTAACACCTCTGATTTGATTCTTGGTGCTTGATTTGAGTATCTGTTGAGCTTGTGCTTCCATCCTTGTTCCAGTTCGCAATCTACAATCAACTTTAAATGGATATATGCGACAGGTTTTTTTTCCATCAATTTTTTTCGCTCGTACAGTACGAATTTCACAAATGTTACACCCGTAACGACCATTAAAATTCATAATATTCTGAACTTGCGCCCTGGCTGGAGCATCAGCTATCATTAATGGAGCCACTATTTTAGAATTTATCGTATTTCCAGTTTTTGAATCCACCCAATTGATACCATCAATAAAACAGTGTTTTAAATTCGAGCAAATTGGTTTGAGAAAAAGATTCATGGGGGGTTTACTCTGATCGTCATACCATAGTCCAGCCATTATCATAAAAGATTCGCGAACTTTTTCAGGAAGCTCTGCGATAGTGAACATCACTGGCCAACAATGGCTCTTGGAACTTTTAACCAATGACAATCCATCTGTGTTCATAATTAATGTTAAATCATGTGCACCTCTACTATTTCGTGTGTTCACTCTTATATATTCACTGCCGTCAGTTATATCCGATATATTTCCATCATTATGAGAACGAAATGCTTTCAATTTTTCAGTAATATTAGTTTTTTCAAATAAAAACTTTATTTGATCGTGAATATCAAATTCATGAAAAAATGAAATATCGATCGGTTTGCATGTTTGACATAAGGGACAAGTCATAATTTTTTTTTTGTTGCGCACCTCAACATTGACAGTATACAGGCATTTTTTGCAGTAATAATGCTTGATTACTTTACAACGAGGAGCAATAGACTGTGCATACTGGAATAGTTTAAATAATGTTTTCGGCATTTTATTATTTTCAGGTAAAAGCTTGAGTTGCCTTTCTAATGATTCCTTTAGTGCAGCTTTAGTTATATTATGTTTGCAGTAAAAATTTAATAAATTAAAGACACATTCATCCACAGTCATTGGACTATCTTCATGTAGTCTTCCATATTGAACTGTAGTAATATCATTATTCTCATCAATTAACCCATCATCATCATTCCTGTCATTTTCCGTGTTAATTTCGACAATATTATGATTATTGCCGTGATCATCTAGATTAGTTTCGTCATTTATGTCAACGAGTTCTAAACTACCATTATCATTTTGAAGATTCATATAATTTTCATCACAATCCTCACTATCATCAGCACTTGGTTCACAGTCACTGCTATTGAATTCATCTTGATCAGATTCATCATCTGTACTTATGCTAGAATCACTAGAACAAGATGACACTGAGTTCGATGTACTAGCCTCATTTTCTTCAGTATTTGTATTGGAATGGTTATTTTCAATATTGCCCAAGTGATTTTTGGAAAATGAACGATTTTTTTCCCATCGATACAATGTCCGTAGTGGAATCTAAAATTTCAATTAGGAATGTTATATAATTTTATTATAATAAAAAATCAGCATATGAGAAAAAAGAGTCTTTTGCTCTCGCTGCTTTAATATTTATTTTATCGGGTTCGAAAAAATGGATTTTTGCATGCCTTAAGCGCGAACGTACGTAGGCATAGCTCTACTGGGGCCTGAAAATCAATTTGTTATCTATTTCTCAATCGTAATTTTTTTTTTAATTGTCAACTAATATATAAATTGTAACGGGTTCTCCCTGGGTTCGGGTACCCAAGAAACTAAGCCGAATACAAACCAAGGCCCAACGGATAGGTAGGGGGATTTTGTTGGGCGCCAGACTTCGTCAGAAGTCCTCTCTCTCTCTCTCTGGGACCCTCCGACTAGCTACTAACGATAGAGGGATTTCGTAGGGGCGAAGAATAAAGACACAAGCCGAATATTATTGATTATTATTTATTAAAAAGAAAAAAAGAAAAGGTGGCGAATTATTACCACGCCCGCTACCTGGCGTATGTTACATACAAAATATAAATTATAATACTGACTCTACTAATAATTAATGACTCTACGTTACTCTAAATTATACTAAAATATCAAATAAAGAAAAATATAAAAATCACAAAAGAAAAATAAACCTCTCTCTCTCTCCAAGAAGAGTTTATTGTTTCTGCACTCGCAGGTGCTCTAGATTTAGTTAGACGGTAGGGAGGACTAAGTCTACTCAACCTACGGTCTAACTTGCTCTCTCTCTCTGGGGAAAAGGCGACAGACTCTGACTCGCAGCAGCTGAGTGCGACGCGTGACGTCAGAAGTCTGTGGCGATATGGCGTCGGCTAGCTTTCTGCTGCGATCGACGCAGCGGTGACCAAGATTGACACGGCTACGCGCAACGAAAACAACTAACCGGTGCCGGCTTTGAATCCAACGGTTCGCGGGGAACGATTGAGATTCAGGCACGGGGTTTCTCGAGGCTCAGGGTGATTACGGGGGCGGGTTGGTACTAGGGGGTGGATATTATTGAGATTCGGATTGATCCTACCTGGTCTCGACGGGTTTCCTTGCCTCGGTTGCGACGGTATTGTTCAAAAGGACGGTCGGAGAGCCGGGGGTGTGCTAAGGTCGTCTAAAGCCAAGTCGGTATCCAATAGTCCAAAATCACAAGTCAATAATCCAGGAAGAAAAGCACGGGTCGTATATAATGGCACAAGGCACACAAGGCTAAAAAAAAAACAAACTCCTCACACTACAAAAACTCTCTCTCTCTCTCTCTCTCTTTACTTTTGAAAAACTTTATGAAAACGCACGAGGTCGACTCAAAAGCTCCCAAAAATGGAATGAGCTCCTCTTCCGTTATCTATAGTACCAACCGGCGTCGCCCGGTCTGCGAGCGCTGGCGGCGACCTGCTCGCCATGTGCGAGGTGCAGCGGCCATTAGGACTCGGCAGAACGAGGGCGGCACGATTTGAATCGTGCGGCCGGGCTTAGGTACGTCCGTAGGCCGGTTTAGGTAGAGGTCTGAACGTCTACCACGTTACAAAATATTTGTAATTAGTTCATTAACATAAGATATAAATTGGTCTGTCACCCAGAACACTTAATCGCAAAAATATAATTATCCTTCAAAGTATTCAAAATAATCGATAAAGATTAGATTTTCAATAATTTAGATCTTTTTATTCAGTAATAATAAATAATATTTTTCAATTAATTAAAGACTAATTAATAATATTCGTTTATCAATTTTTTTCGGCAATATCTTTCAGGTATTCATATTCTTAAATTAGATGAGATAATGTATCCCATGAGTTATTATGAAAAATAAATTAAATATAGTGTCAAAATAATTTATTGAGTTTTAAGATGACAACTAATTCGACTAAACATTCCAAATATTATCAAAAATATTCCATTATTTACTTATTTATTTATTAAAATAAATGCTTTTAAATATACTTTTTGATTTTAATGACATTTATCAATCAAAATATTTTTAATCCATTGTTCAAAATTTAATCGACAAACTTTGATATTAACATAGAGACTTTTAAAAAACGAATTATAGTCAATGATATTTTCAATCATGAATTTAAAATTAAAAAATTTTAATTGTTTGTAAATTTTTTAACAAATATCATAAATATTTCAGCCAAAAATGTAATTAAAAAATTTTGAATCAAAAATTATCAAATTTCAAAATAATAGCCGTAAATATTTAAACTGTGACCTTAACAAATTAAATTAAATAACATATATTTAAATAACGTAATTTATATATTTTACCGGAATATTTGGATCTGTCTGATAAGCTTTATATTTTTTTGCAGCTGGTGGCTGGAAATAATTTTCTTCACCATCTGACATTATTATAATTAAGAGTTTCAGTGATATATACAGCAATAAATAATTGTCTGTAAGGAAGAAAAGCTGCAAAAGAAAAAAAAATATTAGTTCATATAGATTATTATAAAATCAAAATCGTTCCATTGATTATTTATTGTACATATTACACTATAACCTCTGTCAATACGTTGTGAATAATTTTTAATTTTCTTACATTGAGAAAATTATTTATTAATGAAAAAAAATTATATATATTTTTTTCTAACATATATTACATTGTATTTTATATTTATTATTATAGATTTTTTATCGTAAAATAATAGAATAGTTTATATATCGAGTATAAACTATAAATAGACAATAAGCTTTTATGATATATATTTCAAGTCAATTGCTCTTACTGTATGCATAAAATATACACATGTATACTATACATATGTATAATATACCCTTCGGTTGATCGCGCTAGTAGTTTTCACTACTATAGTGCAAGTGAGATATGCATTAAGACGCGACCAAGTGAGATTTAGTTCAAGTGAGATATACTATGTGGCGCGACCAACGACCAACAAAGGTTTACTACAGAGAGCCGGCTTGCTGTACTATAGTACTACATACAGAACATACAGCTGATGGACTGGATAAGCGTCTAAATCGCAACACGTGCTCAACCTTGATTGTATTAATCCTAGACTTGAATAAATCGCGTTAGATAATTAACTATCTATCAATATTAAATATAATCGTTAAGTTATTGTAACATCAGCAATATTTAATTCGACATGTTTATTATAAACTGTGATCGTGATAAATCCTATTGCAAAATTGATGACGCCGAGGTAGTGTTTAACAAAGACGACCCGCCAAAAAAAGGCGACAACGTGTTTTTCTATTATAATAAAAATAAAGAAGTTGGACAAGTAATAATGAAATCTGGTAAGCTATCTATAGTAATTATTCAATTTTCGTAGAGGTTATAATAAAATGACTGAATTGATAATGTCATATGTGTTTTTTACGCGTTCACAAAATAAGATGTAAACGTAAAGTTTTATTCATGTTGATCCTCCATATTTTAATACCAATTTGATTATATTCAGATGATGAGGGAAAAATCGCTGAAGTTTTTGATAAACTGGGCAAAAAGACAAACGTTCAAAAGCGTAAGATTTCGGCAAGGAGTGATGAAAATGACAAGCCAGAGGCTGTGGAGAAGAAACGTACCAGAAAAAAGAACCCTAAATACACGTCAGATTCATATGAGAACTTGGAATTGTTTTCTGCAGAAAAAGATGACATAAAAAAGGTATGTTGAGTAAATTTCAATTGTATCCTATTTTTTGGTGTAAAAAAAAACCAATATAATACAGTTTTAGTAATGGTGTGTTTGGTAAAACGTAAAATATTTTTAACTTATATCTTTTTTGTGCAGGTTTTACAAATTTTTTTCGAAAAAAAACTTCAAATTTTTCTATTTTATTATCTCAAATAAAAGTTTCAATAATAAGTTATATGATTACTGAATAATAATCCGGGTATTTTATTTTTACTTTTATTTTCCTAATTAATTGTAATTTACAGAAGGTAGACAAAACAGATGAACATAAAAAAAAAGCTGAGAAGATGCTACAAGCGGCTATCAACAGTGAAATTCGCAAAGAACTTCCACGACGCCGTGGTATTGAAGAAAAGGAGACTAATCGTAAGCTGGATACTACATTTGCTAAGACTGATTTTAAAAAAAAGTCTGACAATGTTTTAAAGGAGAAAACTGTTTCAAAAAATTCTTCGGGTATGCTTCTTTACTTAAATTCCTAACTAGAAAATGGTTTTAATAGTTATTTAATATTATGTAATTATTTTTACAGGCTCATCTTCGATGTCACATGCTGACCTATCTAGATCCAAAACTGACACAGTAATCAGTGACTCATCCATCACTGAAAGTGAAGAAAATGTAACTTCGTCAAGTAATGATTCCCTGACCAATAATCTTTCAGATGATCCGCAGGCTATTGAGGAACTAGAGGGTGATCCGTCAGGTGTTGAAAAACCAGCAGTAAAACTACCAATTATTCAAAAATCTGTAGTTCAGCTACCAGTTACTCAAGAAACAGACCCTGACCTTTTTGGAAAAGATTGCCCTGATGACAAGGTATATTATTCAACTAGTACTAATTAGTACTATCAAAATTTTATCATTTTTATAACGATATATTTATTAGATTTATGAAAAAAAATAATATTGTAATTATAATCAATGTGTATAATTCTAACTTGTTTGTCAAAAAACAGATGGTCAAGTTAGTTGGTGAAATATATTGCACGAGCCGTGACTATGACCTTGCTATATCTGCATCAACCCAAGCATCACACCTTGTTCGTCGATTGATAATCCGTCTGGTTATTTACAAGCAACGTTGACTGGTCAGGCGCCCAGAGCCCATAAAAGTAAAAATCCAGAACAAATAAAACCCCTGAACGTTACCGCGAAAAATGCTATAATTGGTGAGTAGATCATAACATTTTGTTACGTATTTAATTTGTATACCTTTGATATGTAATATTTATACTATTTATAATTATCTCTTAGACATTTCCTAACATTTATTTTATCTTCAATTTTCTTTGTAAATATTTCATGTTTCTCAAATAGTTTCATATTTATTTGCTTTTGTAGACTTCGCTCTTAAAGTAGCACAAAATAATAATTGGAAAAATAAAAAAGGCGTTGCAACAACTAGAGAAGAATTACAACAAGCGATGACACAGCGCCTAGGAGAACTAAAGAGAAGCTTTGAGCTAAATAAGAAGAAAAAAGATGACCCTGCATAGCTCTCTGGATCAAGTGTCAGCACACAAGTGCTATTTTATTTTAATTATATTCAACAGTTTTTTCTTTTACAAAATGATAATTATTATGATTAGTATACTTGAATAACTATAACTACCCTCAGTTCATACTTTAAATTTAATTTAAATAGTGTTTAACGTAAAAATTGTGTGCAATAATTAATCTTATTAGTAATGTCAGTATTGTATGGGAACTAAGTCATTAGATTAATCAATATAAGTTATTATTAAGATAATAAGTCATGACAGAAACCAAAAACTTTGATTAATCCTAATGTATATTAACGACATTTGTAATGTTTATAACAACTTAAGTACAGTTATTGCTATTACCAAATTTTAATAAAGTACTATCAAAAATTATAATAATTATTAATAATAATGTAACGTTAAATTTCATTTTTTATAATGAAATTTTTATATAATCATATAAATATATATAAAATTATATATGATTATATATAACCATAACTAATCCCCAGACTAGACACAATTATATTTGGTTATTTATAACTATATATGATTATATATGAAAAATGGCCAAATATAACCATATATGATTATACATAATCATATATGATTATATTTGGCCATTTTTCATATATAATCATATATGACCGATTTATATATAAATATATATGATTATATATAAATATTTTTTCTCGGGCATTCAGTCTAATTAAGCTCCGGTAGTTGCTTCACCTGATTTTGCTACAAAACTCTTCATAATAATGATGTAATTTCAATTTTTTCAGAAGAAAATGTTGCCCCGCGAGGGCAGAGGGCCAGCCATCATCGTTGGCAAGTCAGGCGCCAAACGCGCCGTAACTTAGTGGCCCTACTTTATGATCTCGCCAACCCTCACCGCGGTGGCGGTAAGGGTAATGGTAAGAAAAAGGATGACCACAAAAGGGGCTGAAACATATACTAATGTATTTTTTCACTTACCCTTACCCTTACCGCCATCACGGTGGGGTTGTTGTCCAAAATTTGTTTTGAAATAAAGCCACTTGAGTTACGAGGATCATCATTTTTATTTTCAATGTTTCCCACATTTTTTGCATTTCATTTATTGAATTATATCACAAGCACAAGACTCGTTACAATCTCGCTTAGTAATAAACGTCGCTCCAGTAACTGTGAAAAAATTGAGAAAGTATAGTAGAATAGATTAGTAGTTTTTTCGGTTCTGGGACAGGACTCTGTTGTCAAATTAGTCAGAAATACACAAGAATTATAGAGTCCGTCCGAGGGACTTGAGATATTTGAGTGATATCTGTGCTTTTCCCTCATAGTTTCTGTTCATTATTTAAAATAATATTTTACTTATTATTTTTGAGCGAATTATGCAGGCCTTTACTCACAAGGGAAAAAGATTGCTAGATGCAGATATAACTGGGAATAGGATGAATAAAAAATAAATAACCGTAACTATGGGCACTTCGGGGAACGAAAAATGATATTATTCTATGAATGAGAATCTTTCACATTTCAGAAAGAGGGAGTCGATCGATCATTTCCCTATCAGTGAAGAAGTAATTTTGTGATTACGCATTACTTATATTGAAAATATAATAATGGATGATCTAAACATTGCACATTATTATTCAAAAAGGAATCAAGAATGAAAAAAGATATATATAGATAGATATAAGATCTGCAGTAAAGGCCCGGGCACGATCGAACTGGATCGTAGTCGCAAACGCAAAGCAGTGGTTGACGCTCCTGATTGGTTGTTGAGAAAATTTGTCCCAAGCTAAGCCAATCGAGAGCGTCAGATCACTGCGTTTGCAACTGCGATCCGATTTGAGCGTGCCCGGGCCTCAAGAGCGAAGTGATGCGCTATGGCTTATGCTTTCTGCTTATGGTTTATGGACTTCTGTGTGCTTCCACTTTCAGCCCAGCAACAGCAGAATCAGGCGCTGTTTACTCCTACGCTCCACCCTACCCAATTTTGTCCGAGCTGGCAGGACTCATATTCGACAACTTAATAAAATGAAAATCTCTGGAGCTGATAATTTTAATAATTTAATACCTGGTTTACGCAGCGCCGTAACTTGACTTCATTTCAGAATCAACCAATCAGGAGGATCGATTCACCTGTCGCGTGGCTAAAGCACTGAAAACCAGGCATCAATCACACTTGTTGATAGAAAGCGCCATTAAGGTGCTATTTCATGGGCAGTTAACTGCAGCAGCAGTCTAGTAATTCCTCAGATGTTTTTAGTCGAATTACTAGAAATCACTAGATTTTACTAGGAAAATCTAGTAAGTTACTAAACTGCTATTGCAGTTAACTGCCCATGAAATAGCACCTTCAATGTCCTATACATTGCTAACATTTTCACCATAATGAAAAAGGAAGAAAAAAATAACTAATGAAATCTAGAAACTGTTAATGTTCTGCTGTAATGTTGGTACAGAATAGTCCTGTTGCTTGACATAATTCGGCCATATCTCTAAAATCATTCGACATCGGCGTGTAAACTGGTTCAGTTAGTTAAGGATTGTTAGTTAGGCCTCGGAAGGAAGGAGAAGAAGAAGAAGCGTATGAATTGGCGTGTCAAGCACAGGAAAGTATTCAATAATTAGGTTCGACGGTTTAGTTATCATCATTCAGGTAAGTAGGCAGGTTAGGTTTTTTAGGTTAGATAATAGTAACAAACCAAATCAGCTTCTCCCAACTCAAAAAAGACAGCTTTGCGCCACAGATCGGCAGCTTTGCACTAAATACAGATCGGCAGCTTTGCGCCTGAAACAGATCGGCAGCTTTGCGCCAAATATAGGGAAGCTGAATACAAACCCCTCACCACATAAATTTGTGAAGATTATCGAATCTGGTAATTGGTTGGGGGATGAGCATATGTATCGCTTTGCCCAACTTGTCAACCGTACGTCCAACTACGCACTTCAAGAGGCGTGGAAACGATATTTGCCAGATACAATCGTATCTGTTTTACCGACCGTCAAGGATATTCAAATATTGCATAGCGGTGATGAAAAAAACGGCGGCGAGTATAGCGCTTGTAAGAAAAAAGGCGACGAACACTGGGTTTGCGCCTACTTTGATACGAAGTCGATCTACATATACGACTCGTTGAATTCGAAAGTTCTCCGTGAAGAACATGAAATATATTTGAAACGTTTATTTCCATTTTACAAAGTGGACAAAAATACAGTACAGTTTCCAACAGTTCAGCGTCAGCCCGACTCATCTGACTGTGGAGTATTTGCAATCGCATTTGTAATTTCATTGATGAACGGGCAAAAGCCAGACAAAATTATCTACGATGTTAAGCTAATGCGAAAACATCTTTTACAGATATTCAAAAATAACGAGATACAAGACTTCCCCTGCATTACTAGAATGCAAGTATCTGATACAAAACAAAATATTGCTATCAATAACCACGAAGTGCCTCGCAATAGCACCAAGCAAAAACATTCGCAGCAAGCTGTAGTGAGATCATTGGCTGCAATTGTTGAACAACCAAAAAGAGTTATTGGTGTACCCGGAACGGATGTAAAAAATTGCGAATTGTTTCATAAACATTCAAGAATTACGTCAGAAATTACACGACGAGATACAGTTCACGCGCAAAAAGTGGGTGCACAGAATAGTCGGCTAGGTAATCTTGCGCGTGAAAGTTCGCCCGGAATGCAAGGTCACAAGGTAACTGCGAGTTCATTTATTGCTGTGAATGATAGGGAATCACGGAGGCGAGAAAGGCGTAACGCCCCTCCAACTTTTGACGGGGAATTTAAAGATATAATTACATCAGGCGCGTTGTTGACCGATCTTCACATGACTCAATTTGCGTACCTCTTAAGAAGCTGTACAGAATATTCACCACGTGAAACCTGGCGGGTACAAATGGGACTTACCATCGAGCCAGTTTCTCCCACTCAAAAGCATATCCAAATACTACACAGCGATGAACTGCACTGGGTATGCGCATATTATGATACCAATTCGATATTCATATATGATTCATTCAATTCCAAAAGGCTACATAGAATGCACGAGATATATTTGAGAAAATTATTTCCTTTCTATCAGTTTGACAGCAAACGGAGTATTATAAACCATCAGAACTACCTTTCTAACGCTGAGAGGCTGCGAGGTCGAGCTCGCGAACTCTATCATTCAAATGTTGCAAAGCGGCGAGCGAAGAGGCGTAATCGTTATCATTTGAATGCTGAATCGCAGAAAACTGAGAATCGCGAGCGTTATAATTTAAACCCTGAGAAACAGTGAAATATAGTGCGCGCATATTATAAATCGAATGCTGAGAAGGAGCGAACTATTAGGCGTACTATCTATAATTTGAACCCTGAGAAAAAGCGAAATATAGTGCGCGCATATTATAGATCGAATTCTGAGAAGCGACGAACTATTAGGCGCACTATCTATCCTTTAAATCGTTTGGCAAAGCTCAAGAAGAGTACCGCTACTAAGATTGTCGCTGAATATCATCGTATTCAAAATGCGAATACCATAGCATTAATACAGTCTATGGAAAAATATATAGCAAGGATTGCGCCAAAGATTGACGAGCTAACCGAAAGTGATAGAAGAATAAATGCCGAATCGATCATCAAATGGTCCATTCGTCATAGAGATTTGAAAATAAATTCGATTAAGAAAACTTTACAAGTTCTAAATAAAAGAGAAGAAATATATTTAACTGAGGTTGACAAATGCTCCGGTTATAAAATCGAAGATGAATTGAGTGTTCTTTGTGGTTCATCAAGGCACATTGCCTCAGCTGAATTATTTTACGCGGAAGCTGGGTATGATCTTGTTCAGTTTCATGAACCAATTGCGATTAATACAACAGGGCAAGCTGCCAACATTCTGCCATTGTTTAGAAAAAAAAACAGAACAAAAGTGTAAAAAGCAAATACAAGAGTTGGCCTTGTAACAAAATGTGTAAAACGAACGATATTACATTACTCGCGAAATACGTGAAGTTTCTTCGGATTATATCCACGTGCACGTTGAAATCTATACATAAGTTTCTATATAAGTTGGAGTGTACAGCTAGACACGCGAATAGTAAGCTAGGCCATTCGCAACTTTGTTATATGGACGATGCTACCTGCAAATCAATTTTCTTGACTGTGCAAATGTTATCCGCACATTTTCCATCAGTTCGGTATACACAGAGGCTAGTATACAAATTGATGAATGGTTACGCGAAAATTTCCGCCATCGACAAGGCACTGAACGACGGTGATTTCGAGAAACTGAATGGAATATCGCAACTTGCGCAGCAAAATGCTAATAGCGTCGCTAATAATATCACGAATGATATTGATTTGGTTGGAGAAGAAATCAGAAAGAAGTATAAAAGTGCATTCAATGCTTTGACTAAACGTTCTATAGACATTCCCCGTTTAGTCTGCGTATCATGTGAAAAACTTTGTTTCAAAAGAGAAGTCACAAGTGTGGATAAATTCAGAAAACCCATAACAACCAAAATTTGGACAGATTTAATGGAGCATGTGGAATGTAGAGATGATAATTGCGAATATGTTTGCAACTACTGCCTTCCTAAACTTAGACAAAACACCATGCCACCTAAGTGTAAAATGAATAAACTTATTACCGAATCAGTACCGGAAATTATACAATCGTTGAATGATTTCGAACGAATTTTGATACAAAGAGCTAAAGCATTTCAAACTATTCAAAGGATGAATACCGTAGCAAATAAGAATCTACCGCACAGAAAGATGGTATAAAAAGTAAAAGGCAGGACGTTTCATTTGCCCTTACCTATGGAGGAAACTTTGAAGAAAATCTGCCCCCCTGCAGATCCAATTAATCTCGATTACGAGCTATACATATTAGTTCGCGGAATCCCAACAAAATCTAAGTTGATGTGGGAACAATTGGTAGACATAAATGAAGTATGGGACGCATTAATATGGCTCAAGACGAACAATCCTCAATATTCTGAAATTCAGATGCCAGCAACGGCTGACACCTTGCTAGCCGATATAGAAGACATTGAGTTCCAATTAGTGGATGAAGATAACGATGAGAATGGCAATTCGAAGAAAAGCGAAAGTCTTGATAGAATAGATTCCGCAAGTGAAATCAGAAATGACGACGATGAAAAGCGTGAATACCAGGATAATACAGTGGACGCAAACAAGGGCGCCTTATTGACTCAAGTGTCTCAATCGGATGAAATTTACGAACAATTCACTATACATCCGATGTATGAAAAGAGGCCTAATGAAACTATCACAGATCTCTATCAAATGTTAAAAATCCAAGACGTGCCATTAGATAATCGTCATAAAAGTCTGGATTTGCTATGTTTCCCGCATTTGTATCCGTATGGTTGCAATGGACAGCACGAGGATAGATCAGCGCGTTTGACGCAAGCTGAATTTATTAAATCGAGACTCATGTCTAAGCATTCGCAGTACCGGCTGGATCAGCAATACTTGTTCTATCTTTTGAATGACGCGAATATTCGGCAATTGAATAGTGGGATTTATTACAAACTCAATATCACCAATCCAAGCGAACGATTTACCGCCGCGAGTTATATAGAAAAACTTTCCAGGGAAGAATTGGAAGGGAATTTGAATGCAATATTTTCGAGGCTGCGCAACACGGCGCAATATTGAAGTCGGCCCAGAAATGATGTATCTTGTATGACACATCATTACGGTCCGGCAACATGGCTTCTCACCCTAAGTCCGAGCGAATGGTTATGGTCAGATATGACGGAATACCTTCGCGAAGTCGGTGGCCCTGCTGCCGCTAAGATGTCTCCGAGTAAATTGGTCGCGGCGGATCCAGTGTCTGCATCTCGATTCATTGAAAACAAGTTTCGCGCTATGCTCGATTTCATAACATGCTCTTCCGATAACCCTATCGGAGAGGTGACCCATTATTTTTGGAAGCGCGAATATCAAGGCAGGGGAATGCAGCATTTCCACCTATTAATCTGGATCAAAGATGCTCCGGTTATTGGGAAATCTTCGAACGAAGAAATAGCGAGTTTTATTCTGAAATATGTAACCTGCAGAATGCCACCGAAACATGCTTCACCTGACTTGTATCGTCGCGTGAATACGCATCAACGGCACAAGCACAATGCCTATTGCTTGCGAAGTAAGCGAAAAAAAGACGGTGGTTTGTCCAAAACATGTCGATTCGGGTTTCCTCGTCCCGTAACGAATAACATTGTTATCAGGGACGTGGCTGTTTCAATAGCCGGCAGGCGGAAGCTCAAGTCTAGAAGTAGGCTGTATGATCTCCCTCGAAATCAGAATGAGGTGGATATCAATGACTACAACCCAGCAATTCTTTATGCTTGGGAAGGCAATATGGACATACAGTTCATTGGCGAGCTCAGCGCTATACTCATGTGGTATATCACTAAATACCTGTCAAAATCTGAAAAAAGCAACATGGACGAAGACATGGCAACACTGATCAATCCGGCAAAATCGCTCTGCAGTCGTCTGTGGAGTTTTGCTCAACGTACGTTAAGTCATAGAGAATGCGGAGCGCTCGAGGCTACTGATACGCTATTAGGAATTCCGTTGCACGGCACGGATCCACAAACAACTATTAAATGGATAGATGTGAATATAATAAGAAACAGAAAAGTCAAAACTCGTCAAGAAATTGAAGCCCTCGATGCGGATTCTACTGATATTTTCTGTGATTCAGTAGTCGATACGCATTATCCAGCTCGACCAGAGGAATTGGAATTAACTAACCTATACGACTTCGTAAAATGGTACGAAGTTACCAAAGTTGAACCGAAAGCAAAAGATATTGAATATCACAAGATAGGAAAATCATTGTACCTGAGAAGAAGGAAACGTGGTTGTTTAAGGGGGTATATACACCTTTAAATGGGTTGAATTTCTGAAAAACAATTTTCCTTTTTTTTTCAACTTGAAGACTCTGATAAAATTGAAAAAAATCATCATGTTTGGGGAGGGTTTGACCTTCATTATCCATATCTTACATCATGTATTACTTCTAGTCTAATAGTGGCTGCGCTGAAGACAGAAAAATACAAAATCACTCAGTTGCCGTAAAGAATCAGACCCAGCGTTGGACCAATCTTGGAATTTTTGGTTCTCAATTGTTCATAAGACATGCCTCTATCAGATGAACATAGAACTTTTTGATATTGCAAGAATTACTTGAGTTATTGAATTTTTTCGATTTTTTTTCTGAATTTGAAAAAAAATTTTGCTTATTTTTCTAATATTTCAACTAAAAATGGGTTTATCAAAAAGTTCTATGTTCATCTGATAGAGGTTTCGATTCTACAAATTTGAAGACCACAAACGCCAGAATCGGTCCAGCGATGCTCCTGATTCTTTACGACAACCGTTCAAAATATTCATTCTCCAGAAATCAACTTTTAAACTTTTTTATCAAAATTTTTTTGTTATTTCATACTTTTCCAAGAGAAGAAAATGTAGTTACAGGAAATTAAGTTTCAAGATTTTGCTTATGACTAATATGCTGGATCCGCAGCTGCTCTCGTATCGATGAGTTATGAGTCGAGTCGAGTCTAGACACATGTGCCAGGGGGAGGTTCGTAGTGAGTTTTGCCCTGTTCTGTACAACAACAGTGTCCGTTAGGTGTCCGGTGAGGCTGTTAGAAAAATAATGAATTGCTTTAGAAAAAATCTGATCAAAATTTTTCAACATACAAATTCTCTAAAATTTTTGATCTTCAATGGTTTTGAGATTCAGAAGATGCTAGCACGATTTTTGTCAATACTACGAAAATTCTTTCATCTTTCATCAATCATACCTTTTTTCTTATAATATTTATTAAACTCTTGCAATTAATATATGTATTGTAGAAATACTCATCTTTTTAGAAATCCAAATGTGTAGTTTCCTGGCATCGATTTCAAACGCACTTTTTAATGGATCATCTTCTTTCGATTCCGAAGTCTCATCTCAGATATATAAACACTGTGTTTATTCGATAATGGAAATTACGAGTGGTTTGAATTCGTAATAAAAGCACGATAATATTTACAAACAAGTGGACACCTAACCTCGGAAAAATGTAGATCGCAGCCATGTGTTCTGTCAATGATCACAATTCAAAAGAATATTGAAAATTGAATATGTGTCAGAATGATAATTACGAAGAATTAAAAGATCACGGAATTAAATTCGAAATCGAAATATATGAAAACGTCATGAAATTAAGCAGTGGTGTAAGTGGTGTTGGCGGTGTTGTACAATACTTATGGCACCAATCTGAGGGTTCGCGCGCCGCGCCGCGGCGCTCTTTCGCAATCTGGCACTGTCATGGCTGTAACTTTTCGAATCCTCTAGATATTTTGACACCGATTTATTTGCAGGTAGAGTAGGTCACTAGCATTCCAAATAAATTATAAAAAAAAAAAAGATTTTTTGAAAATTCAAAGGTGTAGATACCGCCTCAATTAATCATTATAAAAATAATGTGAATAATCAGCCTGAACGATATTACTTTGCGCTACTGTTACTCTTTACACCGTGGAGAGACACAGATGAGCTGCGGAATGGATGCGATACGTACGCAGAAGCATTCCAATCAGTCCAAACAGAGCTCGAAGATGCGTTACAGTATCACGAACGCATTGCGGAAATACAGAAAGGTTTTGAGCATATCAAGGAGGTAATCGAAAAACGCATGACAGAAGGAGCTCAATCCCAACAAAGCGACACTTCGGATGCGGTACTATTAGGTTGTGGGCCAATCGAAGCAGAAGGTGCGATGAAAGAATTTCAAGCACGCGTCCAAAAGGTCGACACGGTGAACAGTTCGCAAATAATTGTGGATTTGAATCCTGATCAAAAACGGGTATTGGATCCGACCACGGCTGCCGTGAATTCGAACGATAGAATTCTACGACATTACGTCAGTGGAGAGGGTGGAACTGGTAAGAGTCATCTTATCGAAGCGCTCGTATGATGGATCAAGCAACATGCTGGTAAAGTTACCGCCGTAACAGCACCGACTGGAATAGCAGCATTCAATGTCAACGGTTCGACTATTCATAGGTTGTTTCAACTGCCTGTTGAGCACGGGGGCACTCCTAAATACAAGCAACTCTCTAATGCAGCTCTGAAAGTCATCCGAGAGCAGCTTAGAAATGTCGCGCTCATTATCATTGACGAGGTCTCAATGATTTCTAATGTAACACTCATGTACATACATCTCCGACTGAGTGAAATATTTGATACCACCGATTGCGATGACGGTTGGTTCGGTGAAAAACATATTCTTCTGTCCGGCGACTTATTGCAACTCCCACCCGTTCGAGAAGAACCTGCGTTCACTCAGCTATCAAGTACAGTTTTGAATAAACTTCTGGGCGCAATGGGAAGTGTTAATCTGTGGAGTAAGTTATTCAGCTACGATGAATTAAAGATTAACATGCGGCAAAAAAACGATGAGTCCTATCGCGAGGTACTATCAAGAATACGCCTAGGAATTGTTATCGATTCGGACACAGAGATCCTAGCATCGAGGACAATCCGTTTCACAAACTTCACAACTTCAACCTTCAGTGAAAGGGTACGTGAACTATGTGAATACATAAATAATTTACCGAACGACGCAGTTTGTCTGCTTCCCACGTGTCGGATGTGTGATGTTCTCAATGAAGCTACCCGGGAAAAAATAGTTGTATATGAATATAAATAATCATATATGACTTATCATTAATGATCATGAACGAAATTTGTCTCTATATGACCATATATAACCATATATAATTGTATATAGCCATACCTGGGAAAAAATGATTTTCTATGATCATATATGATTAATAATCATATATCACCATATATGACCATATATAACCATATATAATTGTATATAGCCAAAAATGATTTTCTATGATCATATACGATTAATAATCATATTCGATCATAGAAAATCATTTTTTCCCAGGTATGGCTATATACAATTATATATGGTTATATATGGTCATATAGAGACAAATTTCGTTTATGATCATTAATGATAAGTCATATATGATTATTTATATTCATATACAACTATTTTTTCCCGGGTATGTTGGCCGAGATACGAAGCGAAGAAATAGAACTGATAGCCCACGATACAGTCGACTGCCCCCCATATGTCAAAAAGAAAGTGCATAAAATTTTGGATATGGCAGATGAGGATTGTTCTCGAACTGCCGGCCTTGCCAAATTAATTACCATAAAAATTGGTGCAAAAGTAATGATCAGACGAAATATTGATGTTACTTTAGGTATTGTGAATGGTACAATTGGTAAAATCACGTCGGTATCACGAGCTATTGATACGAAGGATGTTGGAGCAATACGAGTTGTCTTAGCGACAGGTGTCGAACACGTTATAGAGCGTGTAGATGTAAAATTTGAGGCAATGGAAGGGGCTTTCGTTATTCGAAGACAGTTTCCAATTTGCCTCAGTTATGGAATTACAATCCATAAGAGCCAAGGTCTCGGTTTGAAGAATGCTGTGATCGATGCGGGTAATTCTATATTTTCTTGTGGACAAGTGTACGTTGCCCTCTCCCGGGTAACTTCCTTAGAAGGAGTCCACTTGATTAATTACGATGCGCATGCAATATTAGCAGATGATTCCGCTATTCTGGAGTATAATAGGTTGAGAAAGCAATATCGACCGGACCATATGGCGATGACCGTTTCAAAAAAACGGGTGAGAAAAGTTCAAGATCGCGAATGGTCTTTACCAATAAATTTATCTACATGTCAGGAACCAATCGCGGAAAATTCATCCAGCGAAACGTGGCGAGTTAAAGGTTTTCGGAATACAGATGGTGTTTCTTGTTATGCTAACGCTACAATACAGTGTCTATTCCACAGTAAACCCATTAGAAACTGTTGGCTGAATCAACAAAATGACGACGTCATGGAAATCTTGATCGAAAATTATGTCAATTTACAATCACCAGGTGATGTTTTTCATGCCAGGAGACTTGCCGGTGAAGAGTTCACTTTGAACGTTCAGCAGGATGCGCCGGAATTTTTAACCAGTCTAATCTGGAAATACGATGACTTGAGAAATATCGTAAAACACGAGCTAACCTCTACAAGGCGTTACAAGGATTGTGGTTTCACGAGCAAGACAATCGAAGCTGGTTACATTCTGTTACTTGCTTTAGCACCAAGCAAGAAAAAGACTCACAGTCTAACAGAGATTATCAATCACAATTTTTCGCGCTGGAAGAACGTCGAAGATTCGTCCTGTCAAAATTGTGAGTCAAAAAATATACTCATCAAAACCGATGTATCATCGGCGAGCAGCTGTCTAATTTTACAGCTCACATTGACTTCCGTACAGAATGGCAATATTGCTAAGATAACGGATTACGGTATCAAAGCAGTTCCTACGGATCAACCCGTCTTTTGCGCGAAAAAATATAAAGTCAATAGCGCTGTATTCCATCATGGTCAGAATATTGAAACAGGACATTATACTAGCATGCTTCAAGATGGAACGTCTGCTTGGCAACATGTCGATGATTATGAAATTAGGAAGCAGAAATGGATCAAAAATGCGAAGTATGCATGTATGTTCTTTTTGCAGAGGAGCTAACTGCGCCAACAAATATGATGGAACAATTGTGATATACATATGGACATTTTATTAAGCATAAGCGGGTTCAAGTTTTGAATACACTTGAGGTTGTGGTATATTTCGGTCTGATCATAGCTATGGAATGAAAATACATGATGATTGACCCTTAAAAAGTAACCTTCCAAAAATGTTGGACAGAACCTAATTGTTTATTAAAGTCCATATATAATAATATTCGAATTGAAATACTGTTATGATGAGTAACATATAACCCTGCGTGCAAGTAACTCCGCCATTGCCGGTCCCAAGCCCGGATGAGAAAGGAGGAGGGCTGCACGCAGGGTTAGATGTTGTTTGACGTTCCTGCTTATCGAGGGACTTCGGGCGATATGGAATAGTACAAAACAACCGAGCGAGCGTAGCGAGCGAGCACAATTATTAGGTGGTCAAGCAAAATTTTTCAAAAAGTAGTGAAATCAACCCCAAAAAGCACCTTTGGTGCAAAAACCTTTCGCCAAGTCCATTAATGTGTAATAAAGTACGTTATAACGCGAAGATGGCAGTAGATTCCCGAGGGAAATAAAGTGACTCAAGGTGCGAATAAAATGGTTTAAAGAAAATTAGTAATATTTGAGAAAATACAACTGTTGAGTTTTAGGTCTCGAACAAGACTATTTACAAAACGGAAGTTTGTCTAGCAACCGTTATCATTGGTTAGTGTTAAGTACAATTCGCATGTTTGAGACTACTAGACCGTATGCGCTAAATATATCGGGCTACACCCTTTTTTAACACTATTCCCCCCCTAGAGAAAGAGTCGACCCGACTCTTCAAATAAAAAAGAATATGCAGAAAAAGGTTCAAAAAGAAATAACCGGTCCAGTAGTCGCAAAATGACTGTGTGTGTGAATTCTTTTGGGAGAGTGGAAGCTGTTGCTCAAGAATTTAAAAATTTCCCAAAAACTATGGAACATTTGTCCCTACTCTCAAGGGAAACCACAGAAAACCTTGAGGGGATAGTATAGCTTTGTCTTATCAAAGGAAGTAATTTTAGTATAAAAAGTGTTCAATCCTCCGTCTTGAAGAGTCGCGGTAAAATTCAACCTTGTGGGGGTGTCTGGAACACTGGAAGCCGCCTGGGGGGTAAGACCGGTTCACGATCGGAAGACGTCAGGAGGCAGAAAAACGGGAAACGGGAATCCAAAACCATGAACCGCTCCCAGGAGGATTCCAAAAATTACAGCAAAACTGCACACCCTAGAGTGGAGAACAAATGTTAGTTTCATGGGAAAGGGCTGAGAGGTCAAGGTATTGGTTTGCTGAAGGCCTAGTTAAATATAGTGAAGTGAAGGAAAAAGGATAAAATTGGAACGATCTTATCTGGTCAGGATCATTTCAGGTTTCTTGGGAAGTAGTCCAGGGACGGACTGTGGGCTCTTTATCCTGATTCGACAGCAGCAAACCGAGCTGCATATTATGCACTACAGCGAAGACGGGCCAGAGAGGAGAGACTGAGAATCGATACGGAGCGGCGAAATCTGGTTAAATTATTATACTGGATGGCAGAGCCAAATAATTTTGTTCACTTTCGTGACTTGGTTCATAAGATGTAATAAATGTTCCACAATGATTTGGTCTTATATACATATATGTAGTAGAGATATACGTGAAATAACATTTTTCAAGGTTTCCAAGTTTTTCAAGTTTTTTAAGTTTATTTCTTACACCATTTCTCCATTTTAGTGTAAAACGAATACGTTTTGGTACTTACGTGATCGAAATCGACAATAGAGTTGCGCTACAGAGTCCCTTTTCCCGTTTTCGGTGCACGGTTAATCAAGAGACTCGGTAGAGTCTCGCGCTAAGTACATTTGAAAAAAATTTTCGTCAAGCACGAGACTCAACGAGTCTATCATCACAGATCACAGATCACAGATCACAGAGTATATACCCGAGAGGCAACTACCCTAACCTATACCGCGAACTAGTATCTTCGTTCTTTTCCACCTCACAACATACACGAATTGAAATATGAAAAGCTTTCATTTCAGCCCTAGATCGATTGAATCGGTGTCCGGATGCTGAGATATAATTAACTTCAGATCCTGATACCCCGTTTCCTCGTATATAATGTTTGTCTTTCGTCCTCTTCAGACCAAGATTCAGCCAATTCAAACCATTCCCATAAAAATCACTAGACGGGAAACTACACAAAAGTTGTATAGAGTGACGTAAGTACGAGAGTCACGAGGTAGATGGCGCTGGTATCGCAGACAGAAACCGTCTGAAACACTAGCAGACGCGTGTTGTCATTATTTCATGTTTTTAAATCCAAATAACGGAAATAAAAGAAAGTACAAGCAATGCTTGGTACAAAATTTGAAGGTACAAAAACTAGTGAATACCTCCCAAAAGCCACTTAGGTGCGAAAACCTCACACCAAGTACATTTAAGTGATAGCCACTAACGGAAATGTTTCGATAGGTTAATTATCTCAAATTCTACGATCTTGAGCTTTCGAGGTTATGCGAATCGACTGACGTGTGAAATTCATAGTGATAAATAAATAATGATTGTGAACGGATAATTTTACGATTAGGCTCACCTTGTATGACACAAGACTGTTAGATGACTATTAACTGACTATTACCTCTGAATTTTATTCACTTATACATTGTAGATTTGACTTATTTCCATTCATGAATGGAATTATCGAAGAAAACGGTGTTTTGGGGATTCAATTTTCTAGCAAGTCACCGCCTGAGGAAGTCTGACAATAGAACTTCAGGAAAAAATGTTGAAGTTGAAAAATATCAGGATAGCATGATTTGATATAAGGAACGGCAAGGAGCCAGACCAACAAAGCCGAGTTCAAACGTTGGATCGCAACAAATTCCACTTCAAGCTCGATGTTAGGCTCATTTCGAGAGGCTCATCTGCTCGGGTCTAAACTGTGAGCCAACGTTATGTGTAGGATTTCAACGAGTTCTATATTTCATCTCGGTATCCTCTAGTCCAAACGAGACTGTAAATCGACGTTGTGTGTTGGACTACGATAGGCTTTATTCTACACTCCACGTCAACGTAATGCCTTGACCTTCGGTGAAGATAATTTTTTAATTCATGTTTTACAATTAGCTTATATTCTCCGCTCAGAAGCTCAATCAAATTCAGATGAGTGCTATCACGACAAATGGTGAAAATGAAAATACTTATTCAATATTAAAGAAATGATCGATCGACTCCCTCTTTCTCAGATGATAGAGATTCTGATTTATATTTATTTATTATTTGTAGACTCAGCGTATAATCATTTATAAATGGAATTGGTGGTAAAAAAATCCTTCTTATGGATTGTTTAATTTTGTAGCGGGTCGCCGTATAAGACGTAAGGATGATGAAAGAGAACGCTTGGGTTGCAAAGTTTCGGTATAGTCTGATTTGATACGAGAAACGGCAAGAGTCAGACAAAGAGAGCAGAATGCGAGTGTTTGACTTCATAAACTTCCATTCTATGCTCTACGCTAGTCTTGCATGAATAGGCCCAATTCTAAATATTTTGATACCTTCCGTTCATACCCGAATTGGAAGTTGACGTTATGAGTACGGGACGCGTACATGTTCTTTTTGCAGAGGACCTAGTTGCATTAAAAAAAAAAACTACCTACGAATTGCAATACATATATCTGATATTTATATATATTCAGTCATGAGCAGCAACTATAACCCTGCGTGCAAGTAACTCGGCCATTGCCGGTCCTAGGCCCAGATGAGACAGGAGGAGAGCTACACGCAGGGTTAGATGTTCTAGGTACAAAAAATGATTGTAGTGGAACAATTTGTAAATGCTATGAAAGTACATTACGCGTCAGTCTACAAATTTGAGACTTGGGGAAAATTATGAGCACACGCGTGATCGTTGCTGTTGACGTTTCTGCTTATCGAGGGACTTCGGGCGGTATGAAATAGTGCAAAACAATCGAGCGAGCGTAGCGAGCGAGCACAATTATTAGGTGGTCAAGCAAAATTTTACACAAAGTAGTGAAATCAACCCCAAAAAGCACCTTTGGTGCGAAAACCTTTCGCGAAGTCCATTATTTTGTAGATCACTCCACCAAAAAATAATCAAAGGTTGTGCTCGTTCGCTCGCTGCGCTCGCTCACTCGATTGGTTGATGATTATCAACATACAAAAGCATTGAAATCAGATACAACTGTCAAGTACCTGTAGAATGATAAAAGTTTGGAATCGAAAAATTTGTTCAAACTAAATAACGTTGTACTCGTTCGCTCGCTGCGCTCGCTCACTCTATTGGCTTATGATTATGGGTTGAAAAAACAATTCGGATGAAGAAATTGAAGATGTCAACATTCATCAAAAAATATTCATAACAAAAAAATAATTAAAAAAAAATTTGAAAAAAAATTTGGAGGTAGTGGTACTTGGGGGGCCTTTTGTAGAAAAAGAAATATAAAATATCGATCGCGAACCATGTCAATGTCATCTGATAGATATTCAAACATTGGCCCACCAACGTACCACGGACTCCAAATTTTTTTTTCAAATTTTTTTCTAATTATTTTTTCGTTATGAATATTTTTTGATAAATGTTGTCATCTTCAATTTCTTCTTCCGAATTGTTTTTCCAACCCATAATCATAAGCCAATAGAGTGAGCGAGCGCAGCGAGCGAACGAGTACAACGTTATTCAGTTTGAACAAATTTTTCGATTCCAAACTTTTATCATTCTACAGGTACTTGGCAGTTGTATCTGATTTCAATGCTTTTGTATGTTGATAATCATCAACCAATCGAGTGAGCGAGCACAACGAGCGAACTAGCACAACCTTTGATTATTTTTTGGTGGAGTGATCTACACATTAATGGATTTGGCGAAAGGTTTTTGCACCAAAGGTGCTTTTTGGGGTTTAAAATTTAAAACATTTGTATACCTTTTTCGGGTTGAATTGTTATCTCAGTAATAGTCGTTGGTAAGTTGCTTCCAGTAAACCACGTAAAGCCGAACTTTCCGTCAACTTCTACCCAGCCATAGTCTGAAGGAGTTTCGGTGGTGGGAAGTTTCAGATGTGCATGCGTCCAAAATTGTGATATGAAACATGCTCTTACGAAATGTTGATACAATCCCGCTTTGCATGGTGGTAGGGCTGAGCCATCAATGCTTATTTTGGGCAAGCGAAAAACGCCGTCATTCTCAAGTAATTTGTAGGTTTTTTGAAACATCGCTAGCCTTGCCTCATTAATGATTTGCATTTGCTTAAAACCATAAATTTGGCAAAAATATCTTCCTTGTCGTCGGATGGCGTTGACAACTGGACGAAACTTTCGATGAAGTCAGCAGATTTGGGCATGACAGAAAATGGGCGGTTTTTGCCTTATCGAAAAAAAGGCCGGATTAAAATCACACCCTGTGAAGGCGTGAAAGGCTGGTAGTGCTGCGCTCACATCACTTCCGAGAGCTTCGTACAATTTTTTGACGTTAGTGAATCGTTGATGGTTTCCCACACCAACTTCCATGCAGACTTGAATATTTTTCGAAATTCGACTCATATTAGCCAACATTATAATCAATACATCAGTATCAGAACAACGAATCGTTACATTTGCATCGAAATCTAGTTGGCAAATGTGAAAGATCATTCTTGTGTCGGCTTCTTCATGAGCAGCACACGTGAGTGCCTGCTCAAAACTTCTTATAACTTTGTCGTCGCTGACAACTTACTTGAAACAAGCTTCCGAATTCACATAAATTACTTTGTTATTAATGAACGGTGCCGTGTAATCTTTCGCCCAATTGTTAATAGAGAAGTTTACAAGCGCTTCTTTAAAATTAATATTTTTCAACTCGATTGACAAGTCTTTTTTTCGCACTTGATCAGGACCATCGATATGAAAGTTTGCTCTTTTCATACCTCGAAGCTTGTGTTCAGTATCTTTAAACGATGGAAAAATGAATCGATCAAAAGCAATAACGATGGTTCTCGCTCTATTCGTACATATTGTCTGCAGCATCATCTTTGAAATATTACCAAAAGTAATTGGCACATCTTTCATCAAATGTAGCATAAAAAATTCATCGTATATCATGACATCCGTTACCTGAGGTGGCTCAGACTCCACTTCTCTTCCTAGTAACTTCATCACTGTCGATTTATCGGTTTTGCAGATGAAACCATCGAGGTGACACATAGATAGCGGTAGCGGCGTTAAGGGGGTATCCACACCTTTGAATGGGTTAAAATTCTGAAAAAGATATTAATGTTTTACAGCGAATTTGAGAGTCTGATCGGATCCAAAAAAATCATAAAGTTTGGGGAGGGTTTGACCCTCATTATCCATACCTAACATTCAATATTACTTTGAGTCCAATAGTAGTTACGCTCCATATAGAAAAATACCAAATTACTCGGTTGTCGTAAAGAATCAGGAGTATCGTTGGACTAATTCTGGAGTTTTTGGTCTTCAAGTGCTCAGAAGAGGTGCCTCTATCAGATGAACAGACAACTTTTTGATATCACAAAAATTGCCTGACTCGCTTAGTTTTTACTGAGATTTTTCTGATTCTTCAATTTTTTTTCTATATTTCTTCTATTATCTCAACCAAAAATAGTGATATCAAAAAGTTGTCAGTTCATCTGATAGAGGTTTGGATTCTACAAATTTGAAGACCACAAACTCCAGAATCGGTCCAACGATGCTCCTGATTCTTTACGACAACCGGTCAAAATATTCATTCTCCAGAAATCAACTTTCAAACTTTTTTATTTCAATTTTTTTTCTATTTCCTATTTTTCCCAGAGAGAAAAATCTAGTTACAGTAAATAAAGTTTCAAGATTTTGCTTATGACGAATATGCTGGATCCGCAGCTGCTCTCGTATCGATGAGTTATGAGTCGAGTCGAGTCTAGACACATGTGCCAGGCGGAGGTTTGTAGTGAGTTTTGACCCGTTCTGTACAACAACAGTGTCGGTTAGGTGTCCGATGAGGCTGTTAGAAAAATAATGAATTAATTCAGAAAAAATCTGTTCAAAATTGTTCAAAACATAAAAATTCTGTAAAATTTTTTATCTTCAATATTTTTGAGATTCAGAAGATGTTAGCACAATTTTTGTCAATACTAAGAAAATTCTTTCATCTTTCATCAATCATACCTTTCTTCTTATAATATTTAATAATTCTTGCAATTAATATATGTATTATAGAAATACTCATCTTTTTGGAAATCCAAATGTGTAGTCTCCTGGCATCGATTTCTAACGCACTTTTTGATGGATCATCTTCTTTCGATTCCGAAGTCTCATCTCAGATATATATACCTACACTGTGGTTATCCGATTTTGCTTATGACTAATATGCTGGATCCGCAGCTGCTCTCGTATCGATGAGTTATGAGTCGAGTCGAGTCTAGACACATGTGCCAGGGGGAGGTTCGTAGTGAGTTTTGCCCTGTTCTGTACAACAACAGTGTCCGTTAGGTGTCCGGTGAGGCTGTTAGAAAAATAATGAATTGCTTTAGAAAAAATCTGATCAAAATTTTTCAACATACAAATTCTCTAAAATTTTTGATCTTCAATGGTTTTGAGATTCAGAAGATGCTAGCACGATTTTTGTCAATACTACGAAAATTCTATCATCTTTCATCAATCATACCTTTTTTCTTATAATATTTATTAAACTCTTGCAATTAATATATGTATTGTAGAAATACTCATCTTTTTAGAAATCCAAATGTGTAGTTTCCTGGCATCGATTTCAAACGCACTTTTTGATGGATCATCTTCTTTCGATTCCGAAGTCTCATCTCAGATATATAAACACTGTGTTTATTCGATAATGGAAATTACGAGTGGTTTGAATTCGTAATAAAAGCACGATAATATTTACAAACAAGTGGACACCTAACCTCGGAAAAATGTAGATCGCAGCCATGTGTTCTGTCAATGATCACAATTCAAAAGAATATTGAAAATTGAATATGTGTCAGAATGATAATTACGAAGAATTAAAAGATCACGGAATTAAATTCGAAATCGAAATATATAAAAACGTCATGAAATTAAGCAGTGGTGTAAGTGGTGTTGGCGGTGTTGTACAATACTTATGGCACCAATCTGAGGGTTCGCGCGCCTCGCCGCGGCGCTTTCTCGCAATTTCGCACTGCCATGGCTGTAACTTCTCAAATCCTCTAGATATCTTGACACCGATTTATTTGCAGGTAGAGTAGGTCACTAGCATTCCAAATAAAGTATGAAAAAAAACAACGATTTTTTGAAAATTCAAAGGTGTAGATACCCCCTCAATGGATACGTAAGAATCTTGCTTATGTCGAGTTGTTTTTCAAGCGACATGTGAAGCAGCTGACCAAATAAGTCGCGCTGCATTCGCAGTTCCATCTCCTTTCCGACAATCGAAATTTTCTTCTTGCTAACAGTATCCGCGAAAGTATAGTACTTTGTCCGCGGAATAGCCTGCTCAAACCTATTTGGGTCGTTTACGCTCATTTGGATAAAATTTTCTCGTTGTTGATTTCCATTTTCTTCAACATTAAGCAAGGAATTCGTTACATTTTCAGGCGCTGCTTCGCCTGTGGAAATGTTATATAAGGATTCTTCATCCAAATTGTTTGCAAACGGATTGATATTACGCTTTATCCCATCACTTAATGCCTGGAGCTGTGCTGTGTCTTTTTTTATACGGCTTTTTTTAAGTTCTCCTGTTACATCTTGCTTTCTCCTCAGCCCTGTTTCCTCCAGCGTATGGCTTATAATAGTTGATCGAATTGTATGGCTTCGGCACCATCGCTGTCTAGCTGATATTGAACTAGTAATGTGCGAAATTCCAGTAAGCTTATTCGCAGCATTATGATTAATAGTTTGCTCGAGAGTGAGATCAACCGGTTGTTTAGAAAAAGATGTCGGCGTTCTCTTAATGCCGAATGACCCGTTTTCAAACTGCTCATGTAATCCTGGATGCGACTCGTCAACTTTTAGTAAATCATCGTGGTATTTTACTAAATACCGCGAATAATTCGATTGATTAAACGCAAAAAACAAATTATTAATTTTCGGTAAAACGAATTTAAATATTTCGAAATTACCCGTGCTGATGCTCGTATTCAGCAATAAGTAATAATCGATTACTTTAACGTACAGCATGTAATACTGTGCTGTCTTACCGTGCTTGCCTTCCAATGTTTCTTTTTTGAACTCTTCGTATTTTTGAAGTAAATTCAATAATTCAAGTTGCTCGAATGCTGGTTCAGATGATTTTGTTTTTCCAAATTGTATCAAACCCATTTTCATTGCATTACTTAATTCAATTTCTTCTTGTTCGACGAAGTTTGCAAAATGCAATATTTGACATGCCATTGCTACCATTGGGTGCAAGCGCTTGCACCTATTAAAATGTTTGCCAGCAATAAAGCCATTCACCGATCCGTTGGCGAGCAGCTCTGCATTCACCATGATGTTCATTATGCCGCAATTGTCAATAAATTTACCCACTGCCTTGAATTAAGCCAGCATAATGTGGAATGAACCAAGGTGGATGAATAAATTGTCAAACTTTCCCTTATCTGTACTTTGGATCTGCAGAGCAATTTTTGCAATTGCAAGGTCGTATGTGACTTCGATGTAATCTTGTCTACACTCAGTAGCCACCTTTTGACTTTGTAGCATGGTTTCCATTACGACAGCTTCATTCGGTGGTGAAGCATTTATTGTTGTTAAATAACAAAGAATTTGCTTCGAAGATGTATCTTCATACAACAAACTATTGAAACCGACCCACATCGGAGTACCTGCATTGTTCAAAAAGTGCGGAAGCATCCAGGAAAAATTAATATGCTGCACTGATTTGAGATGTGGAATTCTTAAGCGCAATGGTGATTCGAGTGGCAGCATACTTTCAATAAGACGCGGTCGTTTTGTGTATGGCTGCAGTTCGTGCGTGATGATATCAAAACTTCGCCTATGCTTTCGCAATTGCGATTCTGAGACGTCAACGTTGCTGACACCAACGTTTACCTCAGTATTTTCATGATTAGCAGCTTCCTCGCTTGTAACGTCAGCTCGGCTTTCCGGACGGTAGCTAACGTCATTATCGTTGGTTTCACAGCTTAATTCGTTGTCACTCTGAAAAATTATGCCGACGGTATCATGAAGCGTGTCATTGCCCGTTTTTGTATCTACAAACCGATCGTAGTTGTCAATTGCAATTCCAGTGCACAAGCTAGGTGATCGTAGGATACCATCCGGGCAAACATCGGAACGGTCGCAAGAAGTGAATGTTGCCTCAGTCTCAGGACCTTCCAATACACTGTAACTACAGCAATGCCCGTACCTATTGATGATATTTACAATTTCTTTGCTGTTCGTTGAACTCTTCAAAGTTGTGCCAAGAGTAATATGCTTCGAAGATTTCATTCGGCTATTTGACACAGCATAAATGAGGTCTTCTGAGAAAGATAAAGATAATCTTCTAGTTTTCGTATGTCGTCTTCGTCGGTAATTTACGCCCGAAATTACTTTTTCATAAAATTGAATCAACGATTTAGGTACTATACATTTACCATCAATTGATCTTTCGTTTTGATTTGTAATGGTAATTTACGAGGTTGAATATTATCAATTTCATCATTTAAAATACGTGCAGCAGCATCTCAAATGTTCTGTATTTCTATCACATTCTGTACCATAATGCCCTTGTATGGTTCAACGATAGATCGACCTTTAAAGTTCAGAATATTAATTTCTGTACTAAACTTTTTTAATCATCTATCTCCTTAATGGTACGGCTTTAAAATATAAATAGCTGCATCTTGATGATTATTTTTCAAATAATCGATGAACATATTGTTACAAAGGGTGCGTCCACCCCTTGTATTGACTTTATATCCCTTCATTCCATTGCCACCCGAATTCCCATGTACAAAACATCACAATAACAATTAACAAGTATCTTCTGATAAAAACAACCAAACGATGTATCTAGCGATAGCCAATTTATAAACAGTCTAGTCTCAGACATTAACCGAGACACTTGTATCTTTCTGAATATAACCAAATCTGCTCTTCCCATTAATTTGTGCCTTCAAGTCTCCTTATTTCGCTCAGGGACTCACAGCTCAAATAATAAGCTAACTCCTAAAGTTACATTTGGTGTCAGGAGTGTGGGATCGTTTCTGAGCCCGATAAGTTGATTTGCCTGGTGCATCTCTTTTGGTTCTTGCCGACTGCTCGTATTCGGAAGCTATAAGCTTTCAACGCCTTATTCCTCCTTGAGAAATTCTACCCGCAAGGAAACAAATCTGCTCATTATGAGCAACAGACGGAACACCCGCCGCCAAGACTCCCCTGCTGCCACGGCTACTCACACCAACCAAGCACCACGGGCGGAAGAACAGGAGACCAACCCCATTACCGCCCTGGTCCAACTTCTGCAGCAGCAGGCTGCTCAACAAGCTGCCCAGCAAGCCACCCAGCTGGCAGCGCAGCAAGCAGCTCAAGCTGCCCAGGCCGAGCAGCAAGCCCTCTTATTACAGCTCCTGCGAGACCAACAGGCCGCTCGAGAGGAACGAGAGCGATCAGAAGGGCGCCTAGTGGGAGTCCTCCAGGACCAACAGCAGTCCTTTACGCAGATCCTGTCTACGTTGAGGGACGACCGACGTGGATCCGGAGACGAGCCCCAACCTATCCTACCCTCGACGGAACCAGTTCCCTCTACCTCATCCTGCCAACCGACCCAAGCTCCAGAAACTTTAAGGTCTGTGCCCCCACTTAGGGAAACTGCTCCCTCACATTCGCTTGCTTCCATTCCACCGGTCGAGCGCGACCTGATTGTCCGCGATTCCGGTTTAGTCGATTCTCGTTCCCAAAGACCGAATAACTTCTCTTCAAATCGCATTAACCTCACTTCCACCACTGACAGTAACGCAGACAGTTTCCAAAAACGGTCAAAAAATTTAAAGCCACCAACTTTCGAAGGCGATAGGCCTTGGGCCGAATTTGAATGTCAATTTTTGGTGGTAGCACAATTAAATAATTGGGATTCGGTTACAAAAGCCGGAAACCTAGTGAACTGCCTAAAAGGCTCCGCAGCTAGCGTCCTTTCTACATTGACCTCGACAGAAATATTTGACTTTGATAAAATCAGCTCTGCCTTGAGGCTGAGGTTCGGGAACGAACACTTGACTAAGCTCTTCCTTACTCAATTTAATACCAGACGACAACGGAGGGACGAGCATCTTGCCACTCTCGGACACGATATTGAACGCTTGTCGCGCATAGCCTTACCCTTGAGTGACGAAACGACTCGCGAAACGTTAGCCACAGACCGATTCATAAACGCCATAATTGACGCCGAATTAAAGCACACCCTAAGCGTGGCGGGACCCTCTACCCTTCGTCAGGCCATAATTAAGGCCCTAGAATTAGAGGCTTTAAGTAAACAATATTTAGGATCCGGCCGCGTTCGGCAAATCGGGGCGGTGAAACCGACCCCCGAGAAATCAAAAGTAAACGAGGAAAGGTCCTCTTCCTCACAGCAGGAACAACGTTTTAATACGAGAGCAGATTGTAGAAACAAGGTAGAATGTCGGTACTGTTGGAAACAGGGGCACACGATAGAGCAGTGCTTCGCACGTCAGAGACGGAATCAAAATAATAATCAAAGACCCCTACCCAATCAAATTTCGTGGAGAGATAATGAAAGGAGCTTCAATTCAAACCAAACTCAGAATCCAACCTTTTACCCTCGATTTAGTCAAAACCAGAATCATAATCCTGCTCAAGGGGAGAGGATGCTTCCCTTCAACAATTCTAAAACAATTACGGAACCACAACAAAAAAACTAACCATCGATGATTTCGGGGGGCGGGAATCATCGCCTGTAGCAAGTAGAAATAGCCCTGTATTACCAGTATTAATTAGGAGTCTAAGACAGTCCGGTCTCTACGTTCAGGGATCTGTCAACGGTGTTGACTGTCTCTGGGTTGTGGACACCGGAGCCGAAGTGACGGTGGTTCGCTCGGATCTTTTAAAAAACCTTGCTTCTGGAAATCATTATGCTACTTTAAAGACCGCGACAGGGGAAACCACCCCTATTTTACGAGAAGTTTCCGTACAGATAAACATCGCGGGTCAAATTAGCTCTCCTCATAAGGTCTACGTGGCCGACATTGAGGATGAGGGAATTTTAGGTATAGATTTCTTGAGCGAACATCAGTGTGTCATTTCAACTATAGAAAACTCGCTACAAATGGGCCGTCATACGATCCCGCTTTTAACGAGTAGAAGCAAAATCTCCAATCCCCCCCGTTTTTCAAATGATCATTCACAGACTATTAGGGAAATAGAAGTGGTCGATTTGGTCCCCGACACAGTTCCTGAGCAGATTCCAGAACATCTCGAGGATCTTTTCCGAAGGTCTTCGACCGATTTGGGTTCATCCTCCAAGTCGGAGCTTTCAAATCTCCTCCAGGATTTTAGCGATTCTTTTGCAAAGACTAGCGGCGACAAGGGTAGGTGTACTCTTGCTCGCCATAGGATAGACGTAGGGGCCAATCCTCCGATAAAACAACATGCAAGACGGATCCCCTTCAATGGGAAAGAAGAGATTCAGAAGATGGTAGACGACATGATCCTCAACGACGTCATCGAGCCATCTTCAGGACCCTGGGCCTCACCGATCGTTATTGTTCCTAAAAAGGACGGAACAAAAAGGTTCTGCATTGATTATAGAAAGCTGAACGAGGTAACCAAGAAAGATTCATACCCCCTCCCACGGATTGAGGACACCCTAGACATGTTGGCTGGAGCTCAATGGTATAGCACCATCGACCTGCAGAGTGGTTACTGGCAGGTCGAGATGGATGCAGAGGACAAGGAAAAGACTGCTTTCGTCACCGGATTGGGAGGTCTTTGGCAGTACAAAGTTATGCCCTTCGGAGTATGTAATGGCCCAGCCACTTTCGAACGAGCAATGGAGGTCGCTCTCCAAGGATTGACAGGGCGGATCTGTCTGGTGTACTTAGACGACATCATTGTCTTCGGGAAAACCCCTGAAGAAGAAATATTAAACCTTAGAAAAGTCTTCAAACGACTAGAACAAGCAGGCCTGAAGATGAGCCCAAAGAAATGCCACCTTCTACGACGAGAAGTTTCCTTCCTTGGCCACGTCGTCTCAGCGCAGGGCATCCAGACGGACCCCTCGAAGACCGAAAAAGTGCGAGATTGGCCCCGACCTTCGAATAGGGAAGACATCCAGAGCTTCATAGGTCTCTGCACATATTATAGGCGCTTCGTTTCGGGCTTTGCCTCTATAGCTAGGCCTCTTCACAATCTCACCGGGTCTACCTCTGTCTTCGAATGGACCCCAGATTGTGAAGAAGCGTTTAATCACTTAAAAACTTGCCTCACTTCTCCCCCAATTCTGGCTTATCCGCAAACCGACACTTCCTTCATCTTAGATACGGACGCATCTCTGTATGGAATAGGCGGGGTTTTATCTGAGGTACAGGAAGGATCAGAGCGGGTGATTAGTTACTTCAGTAGGGTCCTAAAAAAGCCGGAAAGGAATAATTGCGTCACACGACGAGAGCTTTTAGGAATAGTGGAAGCTATAGAGCATTTTAGACATTACTTGGTAGGAAGGAAGTTTCTAATTCATACGGACCACGCTTCACTCAAATGGTTGCTCTCATTCAAATCGCCGGAGGGCCAAGTAGCTAGGTGGATTGAAAGGTTAGGGCGGTACGACTTCGAGGTACAACATCGTGCAGGAAACCTTCATGGGAACGCCGACGCTCTATCAAGACGCCCGTGCGAAGATCTCGGGGACTGCAAGCAGTGCACCAGGATGGGGAAAGGACAGGAATCCTTAGGTATCCGGGTGATATCTCTCGGTGACGACCTGGGAGAATGGAAGAGAGCCCAGGAGAAGGATGAGATCCTAAAACGACTACAAACCTGGAAGAGCTCGGATATACGCCCAGAATGGCAGGATGTGTCCCCAGCTGATCAACAGCTCAAGATCTACTGGACACAATGGGACTCTATCTACTTAATAAACAAAGTACTGTACCGACGATGGGAATCCCCAGATATAAAGATCATCAGATGGCAACTGTTAGTCCCCAAAGAAAAAATCAAGGAAATCCTCGAAGCGTACCATAATTCTTCATCAGGAGGCCATTTCGCCTCGAACAAAACTCTAGAAAAGATTCGAGAAAGGTATTTCTGGGCAAGATGCCGTTTAGATGTGGACGAGTGGTGTCGAGTATGTCCGATATGCGTTGCTAAGAAAGGTCCTCGAACAAAAGGTCGTAGCCCCTTGCAAACTTATAATGTAGGTGCACCTTTTGAGAAGGTAGCCATGGATGTCCTCGGGCCTCTACCACTTTCTCATTCAGGGAATCGTTACGCTCTAGTAATAGCCGATTATTTTACAAAATGGCCCGAAGTAATCCCGATACCCAATCAAGAGGCTCAAACTATAGCTCAGGCTTTCATTAGGGAATTTGTATGTCGGTACGGAGCTCCGCTCGAACTCCATACCGACCAGGGTCGCAATTTCGAATCAGTTCTTGTCAAAGAAATAACTAGAATACTAGGAATTAGAAAAACCAGGACCACTCCTCTTCACCCCCAATCCGATGGGATGGTTGAACGCTTAAATCGAACCCTTCTATCTTATCTATCTTCTTTCGTGGAAAGAAGTCAGAGGGATTGGGACGAATGGGTTCCCCTCTTTCTTCTCTCCGATCGCTCCTCTGTCCACGAAACAACTAAACAGACTCCGGCTTCTATGCTCATGGGAAGAGATCTTTGGCTGCCCTCCGATTTGGAGAAAGGCCCTCTCCCCATTCAGGATTCCCTTTGTTCCAACTTTGCTTCACATCTAAGGGATAGGTTAGAGGAAATACATAATTTTGCTAGGGAAAGAATTCAGGTAACTTCAGATAGGATGAAGGCTCGATATGACGTGCGAGCTAGGGATTTGACATTCAAAACGGGAGATTTAGTATGGCTCTTCCAGCCAAGACGAGAAAGAGGACGTTGTCCCAAATTGCAATCTAACTGGGAGGGTCCTTATGCAGTAGTGGATAAAATAAATGACGTGGTCTACCGTATCCTACGCTCCCTACGATCTAAGCCAAAGATAGTCCACTTGGATCGCCTAGCCTCCTATGAGTCTGAAGAAACTCACATAGATAAAAATAATCTCCTTCGCTCTCTTCAATTAAATCAGGACCTACAGGTTCTCGAGGGTTTTTCCCCTGAGAGTCGGGAAGAAACTTCCCTTTTCTTTTCTGATTCTTCCAGGTGGTCCAAGGATCTGCCTTTTGGAATCAAGCGGAAGAATTACCGCCCTTTTACCATACTCGTGGAAGGGAACATTGGGTGCGGGAAAACTACGTTTACGAGTCGATTCCTAAAAGATAAGAACATTCTCACTTTATTAGAACCTTTAGATGAATATAGAAATGTAGCCGGAGAAAACCTCCTAGAGAAAATGTACAGGGACCCTTCCCGTTATGGTTATCACTTCCAACATCACGCCGCGATGACGATGAGGAATCGACACCTAGTTAAAACTTCATTACCTAACAGGCTCATGGAAAGATCAATCTTCAGTTGCAACTGCTTTGTAGAAGCTCGTAGGAGGTTAGGGGGGTTTGAAGATTTAGAAGCGCATCTTTTGACGGAAAACGTTAGGATTTGATCAGAGAACTCGCCAGATTTTGAGGTTGACATGGTAGTTTATTTGAGGTTATCACCCGAAACGTCGTTTGCTAGAGTCAATTCACGCGCGCGTAGCGAGGAAGAAAATATCCCCTTAGATTATTTAAAAGCTGTTCACGAGGTCCACGAGGATTGGCTAGTTCGCGGAAAGTTTTCAGCTCTTCCAGCACCAGTTTTCATCCTAGATGCCGAAGCTTCGGCCGACGATGTATTTAATGAATTTAGTAAGGTTATGGGGGAGGAATAGATTGACAGATCACTCGCTTCGCGTCAGGCTTCACTCGGGTTTGTTCGGTTTTACTCGTGAACAGTCGGTATCTTCTGCCCGAGTTCACGACGCGCTATCTTCGGAAGAGTTCGTTTTCGTTCGGCTCTCCCCGTCGTTCTCTTTTCCGTCTTCTGCTTTAGTGTTCTCCTGTCGCCGATCATAACCTTCTCACATAATGTCACTCAGAGATCCGAGCGGATTGTTCTCAATTATCGTTTAAGGTTAAGGAATAACCGCTTCTTTTGAGAGCCCTAGGTACCCTACCAAATAATTCAAAGAAACAACACCGAAGGTGTGGACCAAGAAGGAATAGAGCCGACGTAACCCCAGGAATTTCCCTATTTATACCCGGATAAAGATAAGATCGTTCCATTTTAACCCCCTATTGAATTTATGTTGAATGATGAAAAAAAAAAAAAAAAAAATTATGATTCTCTCTATTCTTAAAGTTCCCTATCCTTCGTACTCACGTCTGTCCTCCAATCTAGGGTGTGCAGTTTTCCCGTTTGAAACCGCCTGGGAGCAGTTCGTGATCCCTGATTCCTGTTTTCCTGCCGCTGCCTCACCTGATTTTCCTGACCCACATGATCTTCCTGACTTCTCCAACTCTCCTGACGGATCACAGCTGACTTCATCCTCAGACGGTTTCCAGTTTGACAGATGATTTCTTTCACTTTGAGGACAGACTTCACATCAACTCTACACTTCAGCCTGACTAGGCGAAAACTTTCATACCGAATATTGTTGAGAATTTATAACCGAAACTACCTTCTCAGGTTTTCTGTGGTTTCCATCGAGACTTAGGGTAGAATTACAGGTAGTTTAGGGAAGATTTCAAACACTTTAAAGATTTTAAAGTCTGATCCACAACTCTCAGCCCTCTCTTCCTTTAACAGATCACACACTCGCTATTGACTTGTTTAAGAGTCGGGTCGCCTCTTCCCTGAAGGGAGGGGCAGTGTTACAAAGGGTGCGTCCACCCCTTGTATTGACTTTATATCCCTTCATTCCATTGCCACCCGAACTCCCATGTACAAAACATCACAATAACAATTAACAAGTATCTTCTGATAAAAACAACCAAACGATGTATCTAGCGATAGCCAATTTGTAAACAGTCTAGTCTCAGACATTAACCGAGACACTTGTATCTTTCTGAATATAACCAAATCTGCTCTTCCCATTAATTTGTGCCTTCAAGTCTCCTTATTTCGCTCAGGGACTCACAGCTCAAATAATAAGGTAACTCCCAAAGTTACAATATCATTCAAAAACTTCAAAAAATATGATTGTTCATTATTTATCATATTCTCAGCAACAAAGTTTTCGATCGAATCATAAACTTCTACCCGGATGTCTCTAGTAGAATGCCATTCTGCCTTTTCTTTATCTTTCGATAATGCAGATTTACGCGAATCTATATGAACATTCTTGCAACTCTTGTGATAAAAATATTCTTGATCCAGTGATAATTTTTCGATCTTCTGCATCATGTTGAGCCCATCGCTTTGCTCTGCAAGATCTTTTATAGAATCGGGTCCACTTGTTGAAAATGAGGACAATTTTTCATCACGTCCTTTGATCTTTTTCCTATTTTTGTTGCAAAAAAAGCATGTATAGACATGTTCTGCGGCATCTTCAAAATCACTTTCGGCTTCGGCAGCACGTTCTATATCTTCGGCTGATTCCGGGGCGCGTCTCAATTGGCTAGTATCGACATTCTCGCAGGGCGCAAAATTTTGGCTATTAATATTTACAATAACCTCTTCACTTCGACTGATATCATCTTCTTTATCAAACGGTTGCCTGAAAATAAATTTATTGATTGTAAACAAATTACAGCCATATATTAAACTATACAGTTCATAACAGTCTATTTGTTTATTAGTTTATTAAGTATAACATGTCAAGAATCCCTTCATTCAAATTTGAGACCTACTTATAAAATATATAGCACATATAGTCGAGAGAACGTCAGTATCGCACGCTGTGAACCACGCGGTAGCATCGGTCTTTTTTACCTTTGTTGTCATGCTTTCTTATACCTGTATACAGCTTTCATACCTGCGTATACACCCGGTGATACGGAATGTACGAGGTATCTATTTCCCCTCTCGGAAATTTCATCCGTTGTTATATTTTGCAAAATATTTATATTTCGCGTGAGCTCAAATTTTCGGAAATATGATTGGTTGAAATAATCATATCAATTTTCGCATGTATAATAATGTTTTATGAAGAAAATTAATAATTTATATTGTTTTACATACTCTACCGTTGAAGAAGATGATGCTACTTTTGATGTAGAGGCTCTGTATTTTGGCGGTAAAGCTGTAAAACGTCTGTAGCACTCGCTGTGGTAAAGCTGGAAATCCTTAGGCCGTGCAAGCAGTACTGCTTCTTTTCCCACTAGATTATTATTTTTCCAAATAGTTGATATTACACTGCACTTGGACAAATTCTCGTTACTGAAAGATTTCAATTTCGAAGTAGACTTATGACAAAAAACGCAAAAAGGATTTACGTTGGCCATTCTTCAATTTTATTCCACATAACAATCTGATATAACGCAGTTCAACCGTCTATTTTTGACTATCCGATCCGTTTCGACTGACCGTTCAGAATATTTACAAGCCTGAAAGTACAAAGGAGGCAGAGATAAAAGAATAGAATAGGGAGTACAAGCAGCTACCGCTTATCTTGGATAACTGGGGCCTTCGATTTTACTTCTAGTCGTGCTTGGGCCCTTGTTTGAACAAATGTATATGTGTATATGTATACATATTTATTTGTTAATTTATTTATTAATTTTTAATATAACTAAGAATACCGAAAAATAATTTATCTCTGCGCGTGCAAGGAGCATTTATTGTGTCGAATAACTGTAAGTATACACAGAAAAAAAAGACAACTTGAATCAAGAGAAAATGTATCGTCAAAAAACAGTTCTTGTTTTGAATCATTTCGTCTTCTTACTCCAAGCAAAATACATTCTTGTACTGAAGCGTCATATGTTTCTCCCAAGTATATTTTTCTCTTGGTTTGAAATACCAGCGCTTTGGTTGAAGACGTCATTTTTTGGGACTAAAAAACAGATTCATTTGAATGAAGCGAGGATAAAATCAAATTGAATGATTAGCTTATTCAAAGCAAGTATTCTATTATTTGAATCGAGAAAAAAATTCAGTACATTACATGATTGTAGATAATTAATTAATAATAATAGTCCAGGTCGTTCGCTAAGTATTTCTCGTAGACCAGGTCCTCGGCTTCGTAGTTCTCGTAGTCCAGGTCGTTCGCTAAGAATTTCTCGTAGTCCAGGTCCTCGGCTTCGTAGTTCTCGTAGTCCAGGTCGTTCGCTAAGTATTTCTCGTAGTCCAGGTACTCAGCTTCGTAGTTCTCGTAGTCCAGGTCGTTCGCTAAGTATTTTTCGTAGTCCAGGTCGTTCGCTAAGTATTTCTCGTAGTCCAGGTCCTCGGCTTCGTAGTTCTCGAAGTCCAGGTCGTTCGCTAAGAATTTCTTGTAGTCCAGGTCTTCGACTTCGTAGTTCTCGTAGTCCAGGTCGTTCGCTAAGTATTTCTCGTAGTCCAGGTCGTTCGTTAAGTATTTCTCGTAGTCCAGGTCCTCGGCTTCGTAGTTCTCGAAGTCCAGGTCGTTCGCTAAGAATTTCTTGTAGTCCAGGTCTTCGACTTCGTAGTTCTCGTAGTCCAGGTCGTTCGCTAAGTATTTCTCGTAGTCCAGGTACTCAGCTTCGTAGTTCTCGTAGTCCAGGTCGTTCGCTAAGTATTTCTCGTAGTCCAGGTCGTTCGCTAAGTATTTCTCAGCAAGAACTACGAGGCCGAGGACCTGGATTACGAGAAGTACTTAGCGAACGACCTGGACTATGAGAACTACGAAGCCAAGGACCTGGACTACGAGAAATACTCAGCGAACGACCTGGACTATTATTATTGATTAACTATCTACAATCATGTAATGTAGTGACAAAATTATGGTTATTTTATTGGATGAGTGACAAGCCTAGATCAGATGTTTTATAAAAACATCGAGGCTCGACATCTGACGGCTTGCCGCTAAATCACTAAAACCAAGAGAATAATATTCTTGGACTGAGATTTCATTTTTTTTGAAACAATAAGTTACTAGTATTGAATGGAAATAATATTCTGTCAAGCCAAGAACATTAAGGGGTCTGTCTAGTAGCTCGCGCCGAAAAAAACGCGATTTTCGTGATTATTTCTTGGGATACTGGATAAAGGTAATGATATAAAAGTTATTAGGCTTAGTAAATACACTCTTGAAATACATAAAAAAAATTTTTTCTTTTATTTTATACATGTATTATGACCAAAAACGTCAGCCAAACGCAACACCTCGAAAAGTAGGTAGGTCCGCCTTGTTGATAAAATCTCGGAGCTGTGTTGTCTGAAACAAAAAAATCAAAGTGCTTTAGGTTTGGTATGACAATGGCTATGTCCCCTATGAATTTTATTCAATTATTTTAAAAAATAAAAAAATGGTGAAGAAAAAACAAAAAATTTTCAAAAAACCGGTTTTTTTTCGCCGATTTTTGAAAAAAAAATATAGTAAAATTCAAAATTTTTGAAAAAAATTTATAGGGGACATAGCGATAGGTTTAAAGAATATGTGGTTCAAATTTCATAAGGATCGGTCGAGTAGTTTCGAAAATTTCATCAACAAGGCGAGTAAAAACGTTGTTTCCAGAAAAACGCGTTTAAAGTTTTTTGTACATGAAATTCTTAAAAAAAATTAACTTACACCTAGTCAGCGATGCCTGGACCGTACAAAATTCCTTCAGATTGTTCGAAGAGTTGACTTTCTTCCAATCTTTTCTGTCTCAGCATTGTTCTGCCCTCTTTGGAAGCTTCCGATGAACGGCGGTTGCCTACGTGGATACGCTGGCGGTCCCGCGTCGCGGCATATGCGACTGCAGTTTCGCCGATTCCAACGTGCATCGTTTCCATAATTTTCAATACTGTGCTGAAGCCTTCATTGAAAATACATGCTGCTGTAAGGCACGCAATTTTAACGATTTTTTTGCCAGAGAAAGTGTGTTTCGGTGCCATACTCCACACAGTAGCGTTGAAACTCTCATTGTTGTTTTGCGTGTTGCCTCCTAAGCACCTCTCGAGCAATTCGTCTTTGGTCAGATCTTCGTAGATCGGCTTCAGCACTTCTTGCACGTCTTCAGAAAGGGCAGGTGGATCCTTGAAATCTTTCAGTGTCTGCTTTGCTTCTGCTTTCCGATATTTGCACCAGCTCGATTCTCCAGCTGGACAGTACTGATGTTGAGGCTTTGAGTCGGTCGAAATTTTATGGTAAAATCCAGCCCAAATTTCGTTGCGCATTCCTTCGACTGAATCCTTGTTTCTTTGAACTGCTAATCCATAATTAGTAGACAATTCCTTCATTAGCTTGATCGTCAAATCAACAGTTTTAACTTTAGGAACACTGTCAGTTTTCCTCTTCTTGGCAGCGGTTTTTTTTTCGAAGAAGTTTTTTCGACCTTCTCGGTCTGTTTTTCCTCGGCTTTCCTTTTAGCAGTTTCGGCTTTTCTTCGTTGTGTAAGGGTTTTTTTTGCTCCGCTAGCACGCTTGAATATTCTTTTTGCTACGTGCAACACGCATTCTAATTTTTTTACCGTAACGTTTTCTCCATACGGAAATGTTTCAAGCAGCATTTTGAAAGTTTTGGAGTCCCCATCACCAATATAAAAACCGTAGCGGACTGCGTACTTTGCCAGTGATCTAATGAACATTTTTACAATTCCATTGACCTCCATTTTACCGGAGCTACCTTCATGATTAGCGTTACAATTTTCCTTGTGTTTTTCATACCAAGCAGCAAAACCAATATCATCTTTCCTCTTTTTCCAGAATTCGCACGCTTTACAGTAGCTAGACAACACAACTGCATCAAGAACTTTTTTACTATACTTGCCGATTAAAGTTACAAGGCCAATAAGAGAACTGAAGCCTCTTTTTGCCCAGGAACCATCTCCCGAAACTGTTAAATCTTCGCCATTTCCTGCTTCAGCATTCAACTTTTTTTCTTCATCGATGGCTTTCCGTCTGACTACATCGAATACGGCTTTTACGGCAGTTTTAATGGTTTCGACAATTGAATAATAAGCGGCTTTATTTAATCCTGGGCCCGCTTCCAAAAGTCCACAAAATAAATTTAAACCTTGCAGTCCTACACCAAGTAATCGAAACACAAACACAAGCCGACGATTTATTTCAAAACCATTATTTATCATCGAGCATGATTCGATCAATTTTTCTCCGCACTTACATTCAAGATGTATCTTAAAACCAAAACCTTCCTGTCCAAATTTCGAAAAAGACACATCACCTTTACACACTTTACACGATAAATATTGTTCTAGAAGGCTAAACACGAAAAAAAACTGTATAATACTGTAGCCTGTATCTTTTTTTACACGTACATCAAAACTGTCGTCCTTCGACTCTTTTAGCTTTTTTGCTGATGCACTTGTATTACTCCTGCTCCGATCTCCACGTAAACTACGCTTTTTTGTCTTACTTCCTGCACGTCGCCAGGATTTAGTTTCATGTTTTCCTTTTTTATCCATTGCGAAAATACGACAATTTCACGTAGAAAGATGTTGCTCTAACGAATTTACAAACAGAACTGCCTCTTTTCGCTCCAAAAGCAGGTATATACATTTAGTAGATCAAAACAACGAAATATATACGACCTTTAGGATACCGACATATAATATATATATACATATACCGTGATAATCAGGTGAAGCCGAATGGTCCATCAGCGTAGTCGCCGAATATTTCGTATTTTTTTGGGGATAGCCACTCGTTGCGCTGAAAAATCCCTAGGGTGATTTTGGCGCGCGGTCGATGCAACTCGGCAGCCATTGTTGATACAAGCCGGCTGACTGTCAATACATCGCGGAAGGAAGACATGTGTGGTTATGTTCGTTTATTTAAAGCTGATAATAAATAAAGTGAATAAAACCTACGTGAATAAGCTAGGAATATTTATCAAAAATCGATCAATTAGTTTTAAATGATATCTCAATGCAATTAACGACTTAACCTAAGCAATAAATGGAAATTAATCAGAATCAAAGAGTTCATTGAGAACAACCAATGTGAACGAAATTATTAATTGTATCCTGGGGTTGAGGCTTCAATAAATTGAACGAGGTAAGTGAAAACAATTTTATTGAAGCTTTCTGAAAGTTTATTCAATGCATAACAAGGATAAGTGTCATGTTGTAATGAATTAGTCCCCGTTTCAGCAAGTAGCGCAGATCAAACCGCCAGGTCTTGGAGTCTTTGAGAAATGTACGAATCCTAGACTGGACATCATGCCTGCGCCTGTAATTTCAAGGTAAGAATTATCACACATTCATTGCACAATATCGTAGTTATAAGAAGGTCAACTAACCCCAAAAGTCACCATTCGAGGATGATTACGAACTGCTTTCAAGTAGTCGTTAAGACAGGCAATTGGCGTATTTCCTCGGGCTGTACTTGTGCGCATGGAGTCAAGTAAAGAAAATATGCCATATGACAGCTGTAGCATACAGTGACCAATGTAATTTTTGAGAAAGCGATCTTAATTGTCCTATAAGATTGACGACAATTACCAATATTGAAACGGTGCGTGCCAGTCACAGTATTGAGAAAGATTATCTCATTATCAACCGTCAAACGGAGTCTGCAGAACAGGGTTGGAAGTAATCATGGTTTAAACAAAAACACAGATGAGATTTAGTGTTTTACTTTAAATCAACTCGAATGCTTTCCAATATTCGGAACTTGTAGTCAACATCCAACCACAAGTAAAATAAAGCTTCCAGTGTTCCAAAATCTTTTCATTCGACACAGCTTTAGATTTCCTTAAAATAAAGATCATCAGTCACGTGCAAGACATAATTAAGACAGTCAGAGTGATCCAAACCCTTTCATAATTAAAAAAAAGAAATTAATTGATTTAAAACAGTTATTTGAATGACGCCAGATCTGATACATAAGCCTACAGCTGTTGGAGCATTCTGCAATGAATCGCCCTAGCTAGGCTCAATAGTTTGAGAGCTACAGTCGACGCAGGCAGACATCAATGATCCAGGATCTTGTGGGAGTGTCGCAGTACAAGTTACTGTTACATGCTGGACTACAGACCTACGATGCCTCTACAAATGTTCAAGAAAACATTCGTTGGCTACCGAATAGTAGACCAGGCAATCATAGAACCCTCTGATTATGATGGATATAGCTTGAAGATTCAATTTCAAATACTGGCTCGCAGCTGTGATTTTCAATCCTGCCTGCGGCATGTGCGCTGGCCCACCGAGAGTGATTGAGCAGCCATGCATCAGGTGAAGGAACAGAACATTATTAGATCAGCCTACTGCTCAATCTGTAAAGATTCAAACACAAACGAACTCATGGTAGTTAGACCTAGACAGCAACAGCAGAATACAAGGCGGTATCCCCTGTCAATACCAGAGGATAGAATTCTGCGCCATTCAGAAGGACGCATATTTCAATCATTACTAATTAAAATCTTGTTGTACTTGCGAACGAAGAACAGGTGGATTTTAATCAATAAAAGGCACGCACGTCTCTTTCGATAACTCTGATTGCTCTCAAGGCACCGACAGTCTGTTCTTCTACGATGCCCAGATGCTATCTGGTCTGGTTGTAAATCATTTGGAAAAAACATCATGGCAGAACCTCATCATAGTCTTCGTGATTGCTGATTGAAGAAAGTTCGAAAACTACGTATCGGCGATTCCAACCTCCTACACAATTTTCGTAGCGGATTTTCGCACATTTTATTATACAGTACTACCTCTCTAAGAGAGAGGTCTAGGGCGGTTAGGGGAATAGGATTCCAAGAAATTTGTCGCTGAAGCGTTCCCCCACTACTGGTAAATCGCACATGTATCAGTGTATCAGTGAGCATCACCACTGGGAGAACCTTGCACGTACGGGTAGAGTGGGGGAAGCTATAAAACTCGCTCAACCGGAACGGCGGGGAAATTCTCTCTTACCGAGGGCTCTCTTAGAGAGGTAGTACTGTACGTCGTACATTACCTCATCTTCACGTCAAATCACTACAATCCAATGGCTGCAAGATATCAACAAAATTAACAACAAGGTTTTCGGTTTCGGGAAATTTCATAATCGTGTTTATAACCTCCGAAATTGAAAAATCCTATCACTCGGATTTGCCGATACTGTCGAGTCCCAGCTGTTGTTGTGTGTCGATCTTTGTTATTTCTGTTACCACTGTAACCTAGTATCTGGAATTTCCAAATTCTTGATTCAAGCTCACCACGATGTATGTAATCACACCTGAAATTGTAATTTCTAAATTTTTCGGCAGGCGCAAAAAATTATCAGCTGTTAACGAACTTTCTGTTGGATATTATTACGCGCGGAAAATTAGTAATGTTACCGCCAACAAACTTTCTGGTAGGTACTTTTACGCGCGAAAAACTATGCTAAGACGACTCGTGATTGGATGACACCCACAATTCTGAGACAATAAACAAAAGGCGTTCCACGTTCCCGGTAACTAACTATTTTACGCGCGAAAAATGATGCTCAGACGACTCGTGATTGGCTGGCACCCAGACTTCCGATACAATAAACAAAAGGCCCCCCCACGTTCCCGGTATCGAACTATCTGTTCGTTATTAAGTAGCGAACTGATAACATCGTGTCAAAACTTTGTGAAAATTTTTTTGTGAAAAATGCCGAACATCACGTATACGGTAGAAGAAAGGGTGAAAATGGTTCAGCAGCACGAGCAGGGTACTAGTTACCAACGAATTTCGGACCATTTTGCGGCCGAGTATCCCGATCGACCAATTCCAGCACCTTCGACGATCTGCGAGATCGTGACGAAATTTCGGAGGACGGGTAACGTGGACCCGAAGAAGAACGTCGTCTGCCAGCCGTCGAAGCGCCTGACCGAGGAGATCAAGTATCAGATCTTCCTCAAGGCCGCAGAACCTGGTAACAAGCCATCGAGGATCATCGCCCAGGAGGTGGGGGTGTCCCCAGCTTCGGTTCTCCGGGTTCTCAAGGAGGATAAGTGTCGACCATACAAACTCGAACAACACCAGCAGCTTATGGTTGGGGACGCAGAGTCCCGTTTGATTTTTTGCAGGGAGATGATGGACCGTTTCAACGTAGACATGGGACTTCTAAACCGAATCTGTTTCACAGACGAATCCACAGTGGTACTCGTTGCTCCGCCGAATAGGCAGAATACACGAGTGTGGGCTTGGAAGAACCCTCATCTGCAGGTCGAGACCCACACACAATATCCGCAAAAGCTGAATGTGTGGCTCGGCTTGTGCTACGGGCGGCTCGTCGGACCATATCTCATCCAGGGAAACCTGAACGGCGACAAGTACCTAAACTTGTTGCGTGACCAGGTTGTACCTGCCTTGCGAGCCATCGAAGGGGATGTGAGGAGATTTTATACGTTGAGAATCAACAATTATTGTCAGGAATACTGAATCATTTTAATTGGTATGTCGTGAAATAAACATTGCTTTCTTCAACTATCAGGGCCCCCCCATCTGGTATCAACAGGATGGAGCACCTGCGCACTACCGCCTAGACGTTAGGGCTTATCTGGACGAACAGTTTCCCGATCGATGGATTGGTAGACTTGGTCCAGTCTTATGGCCTCCTCGATCACCTGACCTCGCTCCGCTGGATTTTGGACTGTGGCCGTGTATGAAAAACGCCTTGTACACGGAGGACCGCATCGCCAACCTCAACGAATTGACAGCTCGGGTTATGGACATCTTCGCGGCTATGAGTCCCGAGATGCTCGCAAACATAACCGAAGGGTTTTACAATCGCATAGGGGACTGTATCAGGATGCAGGGCGGACACTTCGAGGTCAATCGTCGTGGGCAAGACGATGGAGATCAATGAGGGTGCAGAACATCTTTGGTCAAACTCCATCTACGTTGATACAAGAAGATTTGGAACAGTCATGGACTTCGATACAGCTCCAGAGTGCTGACGTCACGGGAAGTCAAATTTGTTTACTCTTTTTTTTGAAACCTCAATGCCCAAGTGCGGAGGTGAAAGATTAAAAGCATACAGGCATGTGCGGCTCGCTACATGTTCCATCGCTTGTCATTAATTAAAACTTATCCGACAACCGGTTTAGTGTAACTGGAACTGCGGCGGACACTTCGAGGTCAATCATCATGGACAAGACGATGAAGATCAGCGAGGGTGCGGAACATCTTTGGTCAAGCTCCATCTACGTCGATGCAAGAAAATTTGGAACCTTCATAGACTTCGATAAAGCTCCAGAGTGCTGACGGTTTCGTCACGGGAAGTCGAATTTGTTTACTCTGTTTATTAAAAACTTTAATGCGCAAGCGCAAAGGTGAAAGATTAAAAGCATACAGGCATGTGCGGCTCGCTACATGTTGCATCGCTTGTTGTTAATTATAATTTAGCCGACAACCGATTTAGTGTAACTGGGACGCACTTTTCAATATTCATGTTTGTCAATAACTTAATTCCATTAAAAAGCACCTTTTTTCTACAGGAACACTGGCAGCTGTTTGTGGCTCTCCGACAACAGCCTGTCATAACGACTACTTGAAAGCAGTTCGTAATCATCCTCGAATGGTGACTTTTGGGGTTAGTTGACCTTCTTATAACTACGATATTGTGCAATGAATGTGTGATAATTCTTACCTTGAAATTACAGGCGCAGGCATGATGTCCAGTCTAGGATTCGTACATTTCTCAAAGACTCCAAGACCTGGCGGTTTGATCTGCGCTACTTGCTGAAACGGGGACTAATTCATTACAACATGACACTTATCCTTGTTATGCATTGAATAAACTTTCAGTAAGCTTCAATAAAGTTGTTTTCACTCACCTCGTTCAATTTATTGAAGCCTCAACCCCAGGATACAATTAATAATTTCGTTCACATTGGTTGTTCTCAATGAACTCTTTGATTCTGATTAATTTCCATTTATTGCTTAGGTTAAGTCGTTAATTGCATTGAGATATCATTTAAAACTAATTGATCGATTTTTGATAAATATTCCTAGCTTATTCACGTAGGTTTTATTCACTTTATTTATTATCAGCTTTAAATAAACGAACATAACCACACATGTCTACCTTCCGCGATGTATTGACAGTCAGCCGGCTTGTATCAACAATGGCTGCCGAGTTGCATCGACCGCGCGCCAAAATCACTAGGGACTTTTCAGCGCAACGAGTGGCTATCCCCCACACGAAATATTCGGCGACTACGCTGATGGACCATTCGGCTTCACCTGATTATCACGGTATATAAGAGGATTCTGAAAGAGAGCAGCTGCGAGAGAAAACAATAGCAGGTAAGCGGCTGGGACGGCGCGCAAGGAAATTTGCGGTCAGCGCGCTAGAGGTACCTACCTTTGAAGCGTTCAAAAATAATGTTAGAGTTCTCGGATCGTTCTAAAATTTTCACACAATATTTCGTAATATATTTACTTTCGAAAAAAGTAAAAAAAAAAAAAAACGATTTTTCAAAAGTGAGTTACTAGACAGACCCCTTAAATCCAAGAGGAATATTGTCTTGAACTGAGAAAAAAGTTTGTCTTCCTTCGAATATTTTTGGTTCAAGTAAATAATGCTTGATTCAAGTTGTCTTTTTCTTCTGTGTATGAACGTTATTTCCTCCCCGTTGAAAATTTGTCAAATAATAGTAGACATCATTCTTGAAATAATTTCAAAAAATCAGCTGGCTGTATGCCGGGGGAAAACCCGTCAGCTGGTGTATTTAAATAGGCGAGCGGCGCTCACACTACCTTTTCGCGCGACACTTTCGCTGCGTCAGCTGACGATCTTTCCACCGACATACAGCCAGCTGACTTCTTTTTTCATTCAAAGTAGCATGTAAAACATCACCTGTCAAATTTTCAACCGGGAGGAAATCATTGAATTTTTTTTTTTTTACATGTTCGTATGAGCAGCTGACGTATAATCCACTGCGTTATAGCCAGCTGACTTTCGTCTTTCAAATAAGTATCATGCCAACTATTATCTCACAAATTTTCAACCGGGAGAAAATCATTGAAAACAAATTTTTTTTTACGTGTTTGGGCGGCGGGCATCGCCCAACCCACCCACGGTGCCGCAGCTGACGACCTTTAGGGTTCAAGACACAACTATCTCAATCATCTCACGAATTATCGGCTGAGAGGAAATGACTGACAAAAATCTGTCGCTGGCTCCCGGACTATGAGGAATTCCATTAAATGGAATCGAAGAGTAGGTACATTGTGATCACCAAGATTTTAGTCAAATGTGTATACCTCTATATTTATATATTTTCGTAGTTTCAAGTCGAGTAGGAAGTATGAAATAAAAACAAAAATTTCGTAAATTAATAGATTTGATGAATGTAAACGTATAATATGTCTTCCTACATTATTTGCATGTGAAGTGAACAAGTATCGGGTCCAGCTCTCCCACGTACACGGCCGCGCGCGATGTCTCGCGCGGATCAATCGCTTTTTAGATATAGTTCCCATCGGAGTTCCATTTTTGAATTCACAGATTTTGTAGAGAATGAATCAAGGGACACGCTTGTATTTTTTTCAGAATTTTCAAAGGTGGTAATCATCTCGAAAATCACGTTTGAAGAATATAATTGTTAATAACAAATAGAAAATTGTTTATTCCATGAATAAAAAATTCATGACGTGAATGTGCGATTCAAGAGCTTCACAATGAGTTTTTGTTGATGTCTGTACGACTAAGGGAACCAGATATATTCACGTTTAAAGGAGAGCGCGATTCCGATTTGTGGTGGTTTTTCCGAAAATTCAACCCCTTGTGGCTTCTAAGCCCTTCAAGTAAAAAAAAAAAATGTTTCATGAATTCATTTTACCCAGAGAACATGTAAAAAAAAATTACAACAATTTTCAAGCACATGCGGTGAAAAAGGTGTCCCGCTTGACGTGGACTGACTCATATATGTCGCATTCATAAAAATATATTTCGTGTAAATGGGTCATTCCACGTGAACCGGATCAGTCACCTCTCGGATATTTTTTTAATTTTGCATGTCGATTGTCCTTGGGGAGTTAGATTTTTGTGCCAAAAGATTTTTCAATTAGTGCAAAATTCGTTGAGTTATCTGCATAAACAAATTCGAGCAAGGTTTTTTTCAAAAATTCATAACTCCGCTAAAAATGACACTGGACTCTGGACAACTGGTCATTATACTGTTACATTGGGTAAAATCACCCTTATCCTATTAATTTCATACACACCATCTAGTAGCCTATATGATAAATGACATCCTTTAAAATATAAGAAACTCGGTTGCTGCGTCAACAACGATTATTGTAAAACAAGTCAGTCTGTCTTTAGCTCACTACTGAAGCAGACCTGTATTTTCTGAATACATAATCTCATTGCAAAACATATATAAAACCCCAAAAAGCACCTTTGGTGCAAAAACCTTCCGCCAAGTCCATTAATGTGTAGATCACTCGACCAAAAAATAATCAAAGGTTGTGCTCGCTCACTCGATTGGTTGATGATTATCAACATACAAAAGCATTGAAATCAGATACAACTGCCAAGTACCTGTAGAATGATAAAAGTTTGGAATTGAAAAATTTGTTCAAACTAAATAACGTTGTACTCGTTCGCTCGCTGCGCTCGCTCACTCTATTGGCTTATGATGATGGGTTGAAAAAACAATTCGGATGAAGAGATTGAAGATGTCAACATTTATCTAAAAATATTCATAACGAAAAAATAATTTAAAAAAAATTTAAAAAAAAAATTTGGAGTCCGTGGTACGTTGGCGGGCCAATGTTTGAATATCTATCAGATGACATTGATATGGTTCGTGATCGATGTTTTATATTTCTTTTTCTACAAAAGGCCCCCCAAGTACCACTACCTCCAAATTTTTTTTTTTAATTTTTTTTTTAATTATTTTTTCGTTATGAATATTTTTAGATAAATGTTGACATCTTCAATCTCTTCATCCGAATTGTTTTTTCAACCCATCATCATAAGCCAATAGAGTGAGCGAGCGCAGCGAGCGAACGAGTACAACGTTATTTAGTTTGAACAAATTTTTCGATTCCAAACTTTTATCATTCTACAGGTACTTGGCAGTTGTATCTGATTTCAAAGCTTTTGTATGTTGATAATCATCAACCAATCGAGTGAGCGAGCACAACCTTTGACTATTTTTTTGGTGGAGTGATCTACACATTAATGGACTTGGCGGAAGGTTTTTGCACCGAAGGTGCTTTTTGGGGTTGATTTCACTACTTTTTGTAAAATTTTGCTTGACCACCTAATAATTGTGCTCGCTCGCTACGCTCGCTCGGTTGTTTTGTGCTATTTCATACCGCCCGAAGTCCCTCGATAAGCAGGAACGTCAACAGCAACGAGCACGCGTGTGCTCATAATTTTCCCCAAGTCTCAAATTTGTAGACTGACGCGTAATGTACTTTCATAGCATTTACAAATTGTTCCACTACAATAATTTTTTATACCTACAACATTTAACCCTGCGTGTAGCTCTCCTCCTGTCTCATCTGGGCCCAGGACCGGCAATGGCCGAGTTACTTGCACGCAGGGTTATAGTTGCTGCTCATGACTGAATATATATAATTATCAGATATATGTATTGCAAATCGTAGGTAGTTTTTTTTTCTTAATGCAACTAGGTCCTCTGCAAAAAGAACATGTACGCGTCCCGTACTCATAACGTCAACTTCCAATTCGGGTCTGAACAGAAGGTATCAAAATATTTCGAATTGAGCCTATTCATGCAAGACTAGCGTAGAGCATAAAATGGAAATTTATGAAGTCAAACACCCGCATTCTGCTCTCTTCGTCTGACTTTTGCCGTTTCTCGTATCAAATAACACTATCCTGATACTTTGCAACCCAAGCGTTTTCTCTCATCATCCTCTCGTCTTATATGGCGACCCGCTACAAAATTAAATAATCCATAAATAAGTAATTTCATTCCATTTGTCATGATAGCACTAATCTTAATTTGGAGAAAGCTTAATAGAGTCGAACATATAGACACAGGTTGCATACCAAAATGTAACAAATTTATTGAAATTTGACATTAAATTATTAATATACATAATGGATTAAAAAATTATCTCCACCGAAGGTCAAGGCACTACGTTGACGTGGAGTGTAGAATAAAGCCTATCGGAGTCCAACAAACAACATTGACTGAAAATCTCATTTTGACTAGATGATACGGAGTTAGATTATAGGACTCGTCGGAATCCTACGTATAACGTTGACTCACAATTTGAGTCTCAGCAGACGAGCCTTCGGAGATAAGCTTAACATGGAGCTTGAAGTAAAATTCGTTGCAATCCAACGCTTGAACTCGGCTTTATTGGTCTTGCTCCTTGCCGTTCCCTATATCGAATAATGCTATCCTCATATTTTTCTACTTCAACATTTTCTCTTGATTTTCTCTTGTCAGACTTCCTCAGGCGATAACTTGCTAAACAATTGAACCGAAAAAACCGTTTCTTCTGATAATTGCATTCATAAATCAGTTAATATTCATCTGACAGTCTTGTCCGTTTATAATTATTATTTTATTTATCACCATGAATTTTACACGTCAGCCGATTCGCATAACCTCAAAAGCTCGAGATCGTAGGATTTGAGATTAACCCATCGAAACATTTTTATTGGTGACTATCACATTAATGTATTTGGCGTAAGGTTTTGGCACCCGAGGGGCTTGCGGTGGGTATTCACTAGTTTTTGTACGTTCAAATTTTGTATTAAGCATTGCTCGTATTTCTCTTATTTCCTTTAATATTGGGATTTAAAAACATGCAATGACAATACGCGTCTGCTAGTGTAGGAGACCATAGACATAGAGCATGGACTGCGCATTCGGGCCGAAAATCGCTCGGTCGGTAGAAAGAGACAGCATATACACGCGGCCAAATCTGTTTCTTTCTAACCAACAACGTCAAATGCATAGAAAGAGACAGATTTGGCCGCGTGTGTTACCCTTCTCTCTCACTTTCGGCGTTACCATAGGCTGTATAGGGAATGCGCAGTCCATGCTCTATGTCTATGTAGGAGACGGTTTCTGTCTGCGATACTGGCGCTATCTACGTCGGAACTATCTCGTACTGACGTCACTCTACAACTTTTGTGTGGATTTTCCCGTCTAGTGATTGCATGGGAATGGTTTGAATGTGAATCTTGGTCTGAAGAAGACTAAAGAGAAAACCAAACATTGTACGAAGAAACGAGGTATCAGAATCTGAAGTTAATTATATCTCAGTACTCCGGACACCGATTTAATCGATCTAGGGCTCAAATGAAAGCTTTTCATGCCCACATCCTAGATTAAATCAGTTTTAATTCGTGTATGTTGTGAGGTGAAAGAAAACGAAGATACTAGTTCGCGTTATAGGTTAGGGTAGTTGCCTCTCGGGTATATAGACTCGTTGAGTATCGCGCTTGAAAAAAAAATTTTTTTAATGTACTTGGCGCGAGACTCTACCGAGTCTCTTGATTCCTCTACGATTCACTTTATTTCTCTTGGAGAACCTACATAATAACTTATTAACTCGACGTTTATCTTAAAACGTTACATTGGTGTCAGAATCGGGATTTTTCCGAGACCGATAGAGTGAATATTTTGTGGAATCTACTATAAACGAAAAACAAAATGTCTCGTCGACGAGCTACTGCTTCTACTGACGAACCCGCTGGAAACCAGCAAATACCACCTCAAGTCGACATGATGGAGCGACTATTTCAAGCTCTGGCCGCCCAACAACAGGCAAGCCTAGCGGCTCAAACCACCCAACAACAGGCAAGTCTAGCTGCTCAGGCAGCACAACAAGAAGCCAATTTGATCGCTAAAAGAGAAGAGCGAGAGGCCAATATCGCGGCTCAAAAAGAAAGAGAAGAGCGAGAAGCCCAACTTCGACGCGAAGAAAGGGAAGAGCGCCGAGCAGAACGCGAGGCAAATTTGACAGCTCAGCGCGAACGCGAAGAGCGGGAGACGACTCGTCTTCGTGAAGAACGTGAGGCAAATCTGATGGCTCAACGGGAACGAGAGGAACGCGAGACTCTTCGTCTGAGGGAGGAAAGAGAGGCAAATTTGGCAGCCCAACAAGCTACCCTCTCCCTTCTCGTGAGACGCCTGGAACCTCAGGAGATGATCTCGCAGACCTCGACACCCAGACGTTCCCCGATGAGGATCGAGGAAGTCGTTGAGCCAACTGTCATTCGGTCTGTACATAACTATGGGGAGGAAGAACCCTCCCCAACTATTCGTAGACCACGTACGGGTGGAGCGGCGACTTTCACGCCGCACACTCGTACCATCCCTCAAAGCGACCGAATTGAGCGATCAATTCGGGACGCAAGTAATGTACACCATGCTGACCACATGGCTGGCGATAATACAGTAGAAAATAGAATTATTAATAACACTGTGCCTCTTAATTTGTCTTGCGCCGGGAGTAGTCGCGACAAACAATTAAACAACACGACTGTCATAAATAACGAGACTGTATCCAAATCGTCTAACCTAAAAGTGAACTTCTTTGACGGGACAATACCGTGGGCAGATTACGAAAGACAATTCCAAATAATAGCTAAAGTTAATTCGTGGTCTTCAATTACTAAAGCCGGGCAACTAGCCGGAAGTTTCAGAGGCCCTGCCTTAGCCGTCCTATCGACTCTTGCTGATTCCGATATTGAAAATTACGATAAACTCAGCGGAGCCTTACGTCTAAGATTCGGTAATCAACTGATTTCTAAATTATCTTTAACTCAATTGGGACTTAGGAAACAAGGCAAAGAAGAAGGTCTTCCTTCGCTCGGTGTAGAAATAGAAAGACTAGCGAGAATAGCTTTGTCAAATTGTGATGAGTCCACTAGGGACATGTTAGCTTGCGACAAATTTATCAACGCCATAACGGATCCAGACCTAAGACATACTCTGAGCTTAACAGGACCTTCTTCGCTCCAAGAAGCCGTAACTCAAGGGATGGAAATCGAAGCCTTAACAAAGCATCATTTGGGGGTAGGGAAAGTTCGTCAAATCGAGACAGAGACACCTTCCACTTACCCAACTAAAACTTCCGATACCCAGAAAACTACTCCCAGGCAGCAAACAAATAATAATAATTATAATCAAAATAATAACAATAATTATAATAGGAGACAAAGTAACGGAGAAAGACCGAAATGCAAATTCTGTCATAAGATAGGTCACGTGACAGATAAATGTTTTTCTTTAGAGAGGAGAAATAATTCAATTAATGATAATTATTCGGACTCTCGGACGTCTTGGCGAAAAGACGACGAGAAAAATAATTATTCAAATCAACATTCCTGGAGAGATAAAGATCCCTCTCCAGATACTCAACCCATAACTTCTAAGAACTAGGTCTCGGTAGTAGCCCTAGTTAGTAACCGATCGTTTATTGTGATTTTTAATCGGTTTAACCTTTCTTTCATTTCATCAGCATTACAGCTGTTTAGGAGTTCCGAACTGCGAACACGATATTTTCTTTTTCGATATAGGTCGTTTGAAAGACCCTCTTTTATTTCAATATCGAATCTCGTTGAAAGTATTAGACAAAATAACGCTAGGTGTCACTGTAATAAAATTAAATAATAATGACTCTAGATAAAAAGGGATCCCAGCGGAAAACTTTAGTTATAGGTTATATTGTAGTAAACAAATAATAACCCAAGTTTTTCAGCTCCTGATATTCTGAGAGTAGGATTTTCTATTAAAATGATGAAAATAATTCTGAGACGACACGAAGGAAGCCGATCCCATCCCATCCTGACCTAATAATCCGGTTTCCCTACTTCCTCCCAGATAAGGCTACTCCAATTTATATTCCTTACATTTATTCAATATAATAATTTAATTTATTAATTTCGAAACTATTCAGTTTATATCCAAAAGAATTGATTTATTATTATAATTCAAAAAAAAAAAAAAAAAATTTAGAATTTGAAAGAGTTTTGGAGAGCTCTAATTTATGACATAATATTTCGAGAAAATAATATTTGTCCTCCTGTCTAGGTCGTTTTTGATTTATTTCGAAGAGGTATGGAGTTGGACCCCTTTTGGACTTCTTGTGAATCCTTGAGTTCTTCTATCCTGGTCCTTTACCCCTCCAACCACTTCCAATATGCAGGACTCTCTACGCGGTAACTAAGGAATTCTTCTTCTTATTCCGGATCATCCTTCTTGTTCCTGGTTCCTGGTTCCTGGTTCCTAGTTCCTGGTTCCTGATTCTCCATTTAAGATCCGAAGAATATTTCACACTTATCACATTATACACTTTTGGTTTGATTAGATTCACTATCTCCTCAAGGTTTTTTGTGGTTTACCTTGAGGCAGAGGGCGAATGCCGGATAGTATTTGGGGAAACTTTTAACTTCTTGAGCCACAGCTCCAATTCTCCCAAATAGAACACATTGATTTTACAACTTGTTGATCCTTATGATGATTTTACACACATACGAATTTTATTGTACTCACCTCGAGAGTCGGGACGACTCTTTTACTAAGGGGGGGGGGGGGGGGGGGTAGTGTTACATTGGGTAAAATCACCCTTATCCTATTAATTTCATACACACCATCTAGTAGCCTATATGATAAATGACATCCTTCAAAATATAAGAAACTCGGTTGCTGCGTCAACAACGATTATTGTAAAACAAGTCAGTCTGTCTTTAGCTCACTACTGAAGCAGACCTGTATTTTCTGAATACATAATCTCATTGCAAAACATATATAATTCCTCTACGATTCACTTTATTTCTCTTGGAGAACCTACATAATAACTTATTAACTCAACGTTTATCTTAGAACGTTACAATACGTTCTACGCGGCACGGCGTCGGTTGACCCGGAATTGGCGCGCGCCGCCAACTTCATTGATTTTTTACTCGGAAACAAAAAATAACACGTCCTCAAAATTAATTCACAGGCTGTAGTATAGTACAAAGTATATGTCAGTATTTTTTTGAAATTTTTTGATCGTGTTACTGTGTGTTTTGAAAATCTTTGAAAACTTAATTGTTAAATAAACAATGGATGAACGAACTTTTTTCGAAGTACATATTTTTGATACATTCTATGAATCTTTCCGCGTAAGCTGAAAAAAAAATTGAGTCTAGTGTCATTTTTGGCGGAGTTATGAATTTTTGAAAAAAACCTTGCTCGAATTTGTTTATGCAAATAACTCAACGAATTTTGCAGTTTTGAAAAATCCTTCGGCGCAAAAATCTAACTCCCCAAGGACAATCGACTTGCAAAATTAAAAAAATATCCGAGAGGTGACTGATCCGGTTCACGTGGAATGGCCCATATATTACATACAGAGCGATTCTGAGAAAACCGGTCACGCTAATAGAGGCTCCCTCATTTATTTTCGTCAATGACAACGCTGTCAAATACCATGAACAAGCGATCTACCGATATTTTATATGCCTATGACTGATATCTTCAGACGACGTAGCGGTAGCTGTCACGTCGTAGGTTAAAATGAACTGTCATATTACGATATTGTCTAATTGATTCTAATATTGTTCATAATCCAACGGTATACGATATTATTTCATAAATAAGTAGTGATGAGGTTGAATTGATTGCAGACGTCGATTTCTGTTTATTTCAACATCATTGGGTTATAAATAATTGTCTTGGTGAAATTCACACATCTGGTACTCATAAAGGTAATAAGTCAATAGGATATGATATTGCTTCTTTATGAATCCATTCCAGGTGTGAATTTCTGTTTATTTACTACAATAGTTATAACCGAGGATTTCTTTGGTGACTGACTGACCTGTTGCATCCCTTCGACAAGTAGGGTTACGAACAAAACGATGTGAATATCATTCATCGAGCAATATCTCATCGATCCAGTTAAAGTTTTCCATTCTACGAGGTATTTGACTAACATCTTTCGCGCGGTTTCGTACTATGGACGCGGACGTCCTGGATTCTTGCTTTTCTGGTTCCGGTGCATCATGCTTATGTACCTTTCTGGATTTGTACGGTAGACAACGCACTTCCTCAACAGTGCGTTGTACCGAGGCCTCAGATACTCCGACCCCTCGTGCCACACTAGACGCTGGCCTTTTCCCGTCTTCTTCGGGTACTCGTAGAACTTCGAAGCCGATAAGTTACTCCAGTTTCCTTGTACTTCAAGAGGATATTCCGCACGGTGTCCAGCGCCGAACGCGGACGTCCTCGATTCTCGGTTGCGAAATCATCTGCGATGTTTTGAAAGCTATGACCGGCCGCGTGTTTAGCTATTGAGTTATTGAGTTATTATTGAATTGTTTTTTTTTTTTTTTTCTTCAGAAGGACAGTGTCCTTGCACATGTATCATTAATTATTCGATATGAATATGCAATATCAACTGAATGAACAAAGAATTTGATTAAATTTGTACAATTTGTTGTGATTGAGTATTTTACATAAAAATGCAACGCTTTGTTCTAAGCGGCAATCAAATACTTAATTGAATAAATTCACAATAGGAACGATAATTTTAATTAATTCATTACTCGATGACACTTAAACACGCATTGATAGACCAACACATCATTTATGCAGGACTGTCTTCGTACTCATTAGGCTAAGAAGACATGTAGAGTTTTATTCAGCGGAGATGCCTCGTAGGATGAAAAGCTTTTACTGGATCGATGAGATATTGCTCAATGAATGATATTCACATCGTTTTGTTCGTAAGCCTACTTGTCGAAGAGATGCAACAGGTCAGTCAGTCACCAAAGAGATCCTCGGTTATAACTATTGTAGTAAATAAACAGAAATTCACACCTGGAATGGATTCATAAAGAAGCAATATCATATCCTAATAACTTATCACCTTTATGAGTACCAGATGTGTGAATTTCACCAAGACAATTATTTATAACCTAATGATGTTGAAATAAACAGAAATCGACGTCTGCAATCAATTTAACCTCATCACTACTTATTCATGAAATAATATCGTATACCATTGTATTGTGAACATTATTAGACCTAATTATACAATATTGTAATATGACAGTTCATTTGAACCTACGACGTGACAGCTACCGCTACGTCGTCTGAAGATATCAGTCATAGGCATATGAAATATCGGTAGATCGCTTGTTCGTGGTATTTGACAGCGTTGTCATTGACGAAAATAAATAAGGAAGCCTCTATTAGCGTGACCGGTTTCCTCAGAATCGCTCTGTATATGTCGACGACTACTTTTTTGAAGGTTCATTTTTTTTATCGGGGCGAGTATAGGTACAGGTTCGGCTTCGGAAGACTGGCTTCAGCGTCGCGATCCTTTTCGCTGATTTTACACGGTAAATCTATGCCAAGTCAAGTATCTAGGGTGTTACTTCTATCGCGAGAGAACTATCACTGTTCTGCAATTGTTTATCTCATCAAATATTGCGGGCTTGACCGTGGATCAGTGTTGCCAGAATAAAATTTTGTTTCATACTAGATGGAGCCACGAGAACGTACTAGAACGTAACAGATTCAAAGGGGATAACATATGGGGTATTCCACGTGAATCGGCCTGACTAAAACCCTGACCCACTCAGAATCGGTCCAAACTTTGAGAAACAGTTGTGTCAGTTGATGAGAGTTTGCATGAATTTTTATAGATTTTTGATCAAAGCGTTTAGACGTTAGCAGCTGATACGGTATATGTGACATTCCATGTTAACTCAGCCACCCATTTTTTTTTGTTTTTTTTATAAAAATGCCCGATCAAAAAAGATTATATATAATTATGTATAATTATATATAGAATATTTATATATAATTATATATGAAAAATGGCCCGATATAATTATATATAATTATATATATTTATATATAATTATATATATTTGTATATATTTATATATAATTATATTCAGGTGCTTTTATGGAAAAAAAAAAAAACCCTCACTGGGATTTGAACCCAAGTTCGCTCGAATGCTTATTCTTGTCGGACGCTCTACCGACTACGCCAATTCGCTCTTGTCTAATCTGTGCCATATTTTCCTATTTGTCGAAACCTATGATCAAGCTGTCGAAATCAAAGTTAATGGACATTCAATTGAATGAATTTTTTGTTCAACAATAATATAATGATATTGACTCAGTACAATAATGATTTATTATAATCATTTTTATGAATTAATAAGGATAATAAAACTCCACGAAACAAATCCAAAATTCTACTCCCGACTCATCATCAAAAATAAATCCTCATCACCTACATAAGAATAAACATTCTTGACTTCTTGCGAACCAAAATCCTCAAGCAATTAAAAAGTCCTTCGAGGCCTTGGATAATTTCATGTAATTATATTAGATAATTTCATACAATTTTATACAAGTCTGTACATAATTCTATATAATTCTATATAAATATATATAAATATATATAATTATATACAATTATATATAGTCATATATATTCATATATAATTATATATAATTATATATGAACCTTTTTGCAATGATATATATAATTATGTATATAATTATATATAATCATATATGATTATATGTAGATTATATATAGAATATATATAATTATATATAATTATATATAATTATATATAATCTTTTTTGATCGGGTAGACCTCTATATGATTATATATGGATTTATATCAGTTATGTCTCATCAGATATTTATATACATGATTAGACAAAATCATTTTTTCCCGGGAATGTAAAATTTTTCATCAATTCTTCTAAGAAGTATATATGCGAGTTTTATAGAACTCTATATAATTATATGTAACTCTATATTAGAGTCTATACGGGGAATTCCATACGAAACCAACCAATCCGTAACCCCGACCATTTTTGATTTTGTTGAGAATTTTATATTTTTTTGTACCCACCGAAAGAGAATTTTCTGAATTTTTTCAAATTTTTATCTCAACCCGTTCAAACACAATGGATTTTCAAAACTTTTTCACCTGACCTCAGCTCCTACAAACTGAGGAGCCATTACGGGCCCGGATACAATGGTCCTGAAGGACTAAGCGCCCAGGACACCGCTCGATCGACGCTCAATCGAGCTCAGAAAGACCAAATACCAATATATATGATTATATAAAGTTATATATAATTATATAGAGTTCTACATAGAATCCAAAATAAGCTTATGTGTGAGTTTTATATGACTCTATATAATTATCTATAACTCTATCAAGGTAAATATAATTATATAGAGTTCTATAAAACTTACATGGTGTTGCAATTCGAATACCAAGCTATTGGACACCTCATATCCGGTAAAGCAGGGCAATGACTCTATCGTTCAGCGAAATACAAGAATGCGCTAAACGTGGTATAGCAGGGCAACGACTCGATCGTATGGCGAAATACATAGCAATGTGCAGACGCAGCACCAAAAGAGTCGTTGAAAGGCAGGCAGACGACGCGCTCGTATTCAGAACATCGCGACCAGAAGCAAGACACATTATATGGAGATTAGTTCGAAATTAGTAAAGCCTTTGTATATTAAATAAACTTGAATTACTTTGTACGACTGAGTTCCAACTCTTAATTCGACAACGAACCTTTAAATAAATTGTAGTTGTATGAAAGATCTCAGGATCCCGATCACAACAACTGGTGACAGCGGCAAAGATCGTTGAATCGTACAAATAAATCAAGTGTCAAGTATCGAGCAAGTAGATTGAAAGAATAGTGATAGTGGCACCGGAAGCTGGAATTGTTAAAGAAATCACCGTGAAATCACATGTCGAAGAAAAGAATAGAACGCTCAGCATCCGTAGACTGTCCGACTAAACCTGAGTTACAAGGAGAAGTAAGCTTTGGAGATAATTCACCGTTGTTTGGCGTACTACCTCCCAGCCACAGGCACGCCTTGCATTTATCACTGGCTGCAGCAGCACAAGAAGCTTCGGGCAAAGAGTAAATGCCATTGAACTGGGACTTGGTGGGAAAACGCATTGCAGAAGATAAAACCGCGTGGATTCAAGACTTACGAAGAGATCATCTTCTCCAAACCTGTGAGCATCTTGGCATAAACGTAAGCGAAGCAAATACAGTTAACGAACTTCGTGCGGCATTACGCGAATTTGTTAAAAGTAAGACTCGGGCGCAAGTACCACCACAACAGAATCAGAACACAGCAGCGAATCAACCTCCAATCAATATGGCCGAAGACACCCCCACCGCGAGACGAGTGCTGAAGGACATCGAGATCTTCGATAGCAGTGACCGAGGAAAGGTTTGTGATTTTATTCGCTCTTGCAAGTATGCACGTGAGATAATACGACCTGCAGGTACGGGAAATCTATTAAAAGCTGTTCTGAGCACCCGAATCAAAGGTGCTCCGGCACGAGCTTTGAAATACAAATCAATTGACACCTGGAACGCACTGGAGGAAGAGCTGATGTCGATGAGCATCGATACACGGACATTAGCTTCGTTACAAGTGGAATTCAGTAGCTGTAGACAACGTCAGAACGAGGACGCGAGGTCATATGGAACACGAGTCGAGAAACTAACTGCACAGGTCATCGAAGTAACGATGAAGGAACCCGCAGAAGAGGATTCAAAATCGACGCTGGAATGCCAGGTCAGAAAACAAGCTGTCAATATCTTCATCAGAGGCTTGAACGACAAGCTGAAGATATTCGTCAATAGCCGACGGTGTGAAAATCTTAGAGAAGCCATATCACTCGCGATAGAAGAAGAACGAGATTTAGGCCCCATTCGTGGATCAGATCGGGAACACAATCAACCGCGCAATAGCAGAGAAGGTAACAGAGGAAATAATTGCTACAACTGTGGGAAGACAGGACACCTAGCACGAGATTGTCGCTCAGCAAAGACGGCGGGAAGACCCGTCACATGAAATAAAGGCATACACTTTGAATACTGTTACGTACAGAACTACGTGTGCCCCCTTTTTGGCGATGCGTTGTTTGAGGTAGCTTGCCCAAGATGAAGGCCACAATTTTCCACTAGCGGCAGAAGCCTTGAGGAAAGACTTCTACATCGATGACATCTTAACAGGAGCGAGAACGTTGAAAGAAATAATCCAGAAGCAAATTCAATTATCTAAATTGTTAGACGAAGGCAGCTTCAGACTAAGAAAATCGAGGGGTGAATCACGGGCCAAAAATGCGTACACCATATCTCCTTTTCTCAAAAATCTCCCAAATTTCATCACATCTCCCAGCATCTCCCAATATTCTTGCATATCTCCCCATATTTCACAATATCTCCCCATATTTCACAATATCTCCCCATATTTTACAATATTTCCCCCTATCTCATGATATCTCCTAATATTTCCCGACATTTTCGCTCATCACACGATAACTCCCGACATCTCCAAATATCTCCTCATAAATTTCAACTATTTTTAACGAAAATTTAACATTTTTTTTACTTTAAACGGTTTCTTTCACTTATTTACAAGAGAAAGAATGAAGCATTGTCGTAAGTATAACAACTTTTCCAATAATTATGCCGAAATTATGCCGTTCACTTAATATTTGTAGTCAAATATCTCCATAAATATCTAGCAAAAAAAAAGGGAGAATCAAAACATTAAATTTTCAAAATCTATCAATCGTCATTTTATTATTGCACGTGAGTCAGACGATCTACAGCTAATAATTATAGTAATAATAGTATTAAGATTTATAACGGACAAGGAAATTGCAAAGATCAACGCAACATGAGTTATATGACTTCAAATATTGGATATTTATATTTTATCACAATATGTGTTATCTTTATTGTCAGTCTTTAGTTCAGTTTCATTTCTTGCATTTTTTAAAATCCTATGTAGTTATTCTGTTTCTTTGTACTGGTGACATTGACATTGTTCAACTGCCCACCATGTTCAGTAAGAATAAATAAATATATTATACTTATATTATGATAGTAGTAAAAATAATCAAGGACATTACAAATATTATATTATTATGTCATACAAGACATACGTATCACATATTGGTTTTATCGCTCCTAAAGCCTGTTACAGGCTCGGTTACAGGTTATCTGTAATTCTAGCTGCTTCTTCTGTCACGTTTCATTTCTTTGAATTTTGTAATTATTTTGTCTCTTTGGACTTGCGATATTGCCATGGGTAAATTGCCCGTCATCTTAATGGGACCGAAAAAGATAAAACACCCTTCCACCAACTGGACGTCATTTTGTTAGGGCCAATGAAATTGATAAAATCTTTCCTCGAGAAATTTGACTTTATATTGTTTGGAAGTCTTGGAGCGGTGAAGGTCCCTTATTTCTTCAATAACACGACCAATATACCACGCATCATCGTAAAATACTGCGTAATAACCTTCTACATTAATTAAGACGCCAGTTAAATTTTCTTCGCTGGTGGGATTTATTCGACCAATGTTAGAAACATTTGTATTTCCGCGAACTCGTATGAGACGATCGGCGCTCAATTTATTCGGCTGTTCATTGAGTAACCAACACAATGACGATTTTCGAATCGTTTTGACATCATTCCCAACTTTAACTTTCAAAAATGCACGCTCTGATTTGTGTTGACTGCCAAGATCTGTCATATTTAAACATTCTCCATAACTTTTTTTTGTGCCATCTAATTCCATTATACCTAGTGCGGCAATATCAGAGGGTGGACCGTTATTTTCCGATTCGTCATCTGAATCTGCAGTTAAACCATCTAGCCGATCTTCTACTGCAGCGTCAGCCTCATCTACACCATCGCAAATGTTGAGATCCATTTCATTTTCGATGTTATTCGGTATATCTTCGTTTTCGAATTGATCAATATTATAATTGAAAATGTTAACCGTCTGCCATGCTTCATTATTATTGGAAAGCGTCATTCCAAGTTTGCTGCAATCCCTCTTGACATCTTCGAGTGCATTCATAACGCACTCCTCTATTTCATGATCGCTCATGTAGTGATTATCTGTCGTAGATTTTTTATTATTTTTGCCGAGTTTGCCATGTTTAGCTTCCCTAGGAAAAGTTATTTTTTCTGACAAGTCGGTCACAGCATTATTTATGTGTTGTATTTTGGTCAACCTTCTCATGATGTCATAAATACTAAAATTCACAACCGTGGAAAAAGTCGAAGTGAGTGATCTGGTTGCACGAAAAATATGCTCGCATGGCTGGGAGCTGAATAGCCACGGAGTAAACATGCATTCTTCCTGAAATTGTGGATCATCTCTGTAAAGTCGTACTAGCTTTATCATTGCATGTGCGTTCAATTCAAAACATAAATAACAGTTCAAACTCACAAAATTTTTGGTTACAGAGAAATTATTTTGGTGTAACCAGTTCCGCCAGATTCTTAAAAAAAATACACAGTACCACATATTATGAATTCTGGTATGTATGGTTTCGTTTGTGTTCAAGTAACTTTGCAATAATAATCTAGTTAATTTCAAAAACGCGACTGTCCCGTTTGAATCTTGAACTACTTCCCCCAAAACTTCCTCTACCAATGTTGATGACATCTTTTCTGCAGCCTTGTAATTCATTTTGTCATCGGGTTTTAGATCCGATAATGTTAGGAGATGTTTATCTTTGGATATTTTATTAACAACCTCTACTAAGTGACTAGCAGACGCTTCATAATCCCCTATTTGCAAAATTATTTTATTATTCAGCAAACGGGTTCTCATTTTGGTTGCAATGTGGACCGTGTCTTGTACGCATATGTCTCCGGCCGTTAAATTCGTCTGAAACCATGTCCATCTAGGCTGTTCATTCGCACATAAAAACTTTGAAAATATTCGCATTGTTTTCATAAGACGCGTGTCCCCATCTGAAGAAAATCCTAAAATACGTATACCAAATTTTTCAGCTTCTTTTTTCATGGTAATCCAACGCCGGGAAACATCTTGACTTGTGAAACGATTGTCTGTTCCAAAAACACTGAGGCAAAAAGATAGACTTTTATCAATGGGCGATTGTGCCATTACAACATACGCGTATTTTGATCGTTCATTTTCGGCGAAATATTTCTGTATACTCTGCGCTGAGGTGGCGGGAAAACAATCCATTTTTGATAAACCATCCTCACCGAGTGGACTTACAAATCCAATAATTGAATCCGTTTTTGAACAATACTGAATCCGGCCTGTGATACCAGTGGCATCCTCGCTTATCCAAACCACTTTTGGTAAGTTTCGCTTTGACAAAAACGTACTTAATTCCTCAAATCTCAAAGATGCCTCTACTATGTGATTTGAATTATTAATGTGCCTCTGGATAGTACTTACGGAAGGGATCGATTTTTCTAAGTTTGCGTGTAACGTTTCATAAATTAACCTGCCGCCAATTATATACAAATACAAGCAAAATTGCATTAACTCAGGCTCGAACTTATTATTTTGACTTTTGTGTTTTTTATTTGTCATTGCTGATTTTTGTAGCAATGTTAATAGCGATCGAATATTTTCATTCGTGTCTTGTGATCCATCAAACTCTTTGTTCGCGGGTAACATTTGAGGTACTTCCTCTAGTAATCGAGTTTTGAGCTCTTTATTCTCTTGGAGTAATTTTGAAATTTCGTCCACCTGGCGAAAATAGTTAGTTATGACTGGTTGATTATCAATATGTTCTTCGCGTCTTCTCTGTGCTCTCGATCGCCTTGAGTACTTATCGTGTTTCCATTTACTGCTGCATTCACTCGAACAAGGCGAGCGATTAACATCTGTACTGCAGTTGTTTGATGTAGAAGAAGTTTCCAAATCGGCAGGACAAATGATCTCTGAAGTATCATCTGCCCTGCCTCTATGAAAATCCGGAGGCGAATTCTGATCACTAAGTTTCGAAGGTGATTCGGACAATTTGGCTTTCTTTGGAGGTATTTTTTCTGTTCCTTTGCAATTAGAGTTTCTTTCTACTCCGATGGATATTTTAGATGAATTTTGTACAGGTGATTTGTCCTCAGAATGATCGAAACTCGTGGAGGGCGCTGTATCTACCAACAGGTCTGCAGGCGTCGATGTGTGCTTAGATTTCAATAGTGTTGATCTCGGTCTTGATGTAGAAGTAGATGCTGCGGTTGATGCCGAGGTCGACGCAGAAATTGACGCCGAAGTGGCTGCCATATAATTGTGAATTGTATTGGTTTTTTTATTTTTTGGTTGTTCGACATTGAAATCCTTTATATGTTTCATGAAATGCTGCTTGAAATTTCCTATCAACCATCGCGCATTGGTCGTGCCTGCCTTCCTGTATTTTTGTACCTTGAAAACAATAGAAATAGTTGTATCGATTACTGTACCATAAATTGTCGAAAAATGAGGAGTAACATTCTTGAAAGAAGCAGACATTTGTTTGAGGGGGTACATTGGGGTGATTAAAAAAAAAAAAAAAAAAATGCTCATCAACAGGCTCAAAAGTTTCATTCGGGTATAAAATGATGCCTGTTAAAATATGAGCTCTTGATATTAATATTAAATTGCTCCGCATCGCACTTCTCGATTTTCCGTAAGAATAACATGGGATAAATTATTTTTGCTTCTTCTAATTTTCATAACTAGCAAACGTCACACAAAGAATCTACAGACATATTTGTGTAGAGAATTAGATAAAAAAAATTAATTAATTGATTAATTGATTAATTAATTGATTAATTGATTAATTAATTGATTAATTACACTAAACTTTGACCTTGAATAACTTTTGAACGCGTGGACTTATTAGAAAATGACTTCGAACTTTTTTGTTGAGCGTTCGATTCTCTACAAAATATGTCTGTGATTCTCTGTGTGGCGTATGATTTGCTAGTTACGAAAATCAGAAGAAGCAAAAATAATTTATCCCATGTTATTCTTACGGAAAATCGAGAAGTGCGATGCGGAGCAACTTAATATTAATATTAATAGCTCATATTTCAACAGGCATCATTTCATACCCGAATGAAACTCCTGAGCCTGTTAGTAAGAAAAAAAAAAAAAATTTAATTACCCTAGGGTAAATACACCTGAAATAGTATTTTTCGTACCTAGGCCGTAAAATCTTAGGGCCGAGGTACGAACAACATTTTTGATCGAGTATCCGTAATAATTACGCCTTTCCGGTCGTGTTTTGCGGCCGTAAAGGACTTTACGGACGTGTCGCGTAATTGATTCGCCTCGTGATTCGCGTACTTTACGGATACACGATCGAAAAACAATTTTTTTCAAATCGCTGATACGCCGTAATGAAATATTTCATTGACTCAGTCTTCTTGCAGCAGATTACTATAGTGTTTTGAACTATAATCCGCAATCATCGAAGAATATTTGGACTTTGCGTTACGTTTAGTTCTCAGCTACCGATGAAAAAGCGGTTGGTGCAGCATACAGGCCGCATTGTTGATTGAATCTCTACGAAATTTGAAATAAACATTCTACATTGATGTAATTCTGAAACAAACCAGCTATATCCAATGAATTTTAATTCTAGGTATGGAAATTATTTACTTTCAACTATTATTCTGTAGAATTGAACATAAAAACGGCTTGAATTGAATAATTTTCATACTTAAAATTAAAATTTATTGGATATTGTTGGTTTGGTCCAGAGTTGCATCAATGTAGAATGTTTCACCCGAATTTCGAAAAGATGCAATCAGCAATGCGACCTGTATGCTGTACCAACCGCTTTTTCATCGATAGCTGAGAACTACGTGACGCGAAGTCCAAATGTTCTTCAATGATTGTGGATTATAGTTCAAAACACTAGTAATCCGCTGTAAACAAAACTAAGTCAATGAAATATTTTATTACAGCGTATCAGTTATTTGAAAAAAATGTTTTTTTAAGGTGTATGTACCGCCTTAAAAACTTATAGGGTTCAAGTCTCTGTCTAAGTGCCGTCTTTGCCACATTGCCGTCTTCTTTGAGATATTTCGAAAAAATCGAGAAAAAATATCATACAAAACGTCTATTTTCAGCTGTTTTTTTAATACGATGTTTTGCGTAATCTCGCGCGTAATCTCAAATATCCACGAACGGTCGTGCCTAAAAAACGCCAGTTTTATCTGAACACGGCTAAAATATAGAACATTGCAATTGATGAAAACACGCGTAGGTTATGAGTTGAATGAACTAACAATAAATTGAAGTGACCTATATAAGTATAAGTATAAATCACCAATTTGAATTTTAACCCTTCGTTGTCACACTGGGTCTACCAGACCCATGGAGTAACATAGCTAAATATCTGTAATATCTGTATCTTTATTTCATGTGTTGCATTGAATATACTTTTTGAAACGTACACCACCAAGCTATTTTTTCCCCCTAAGTACCCTATTTGGAGAGTGTCACCCATAAATTTCATGAAAAAATATTGAGAATCTAAAGAGTTATGATTTTTTGCGTGAAAGACGGTCTTTTTTGCAAATTGATGGCTTTCGGATTTTTTTTTACCTTGATGACATTTTAGTTTTCAAAAAACAATGATGGATTCTTATTCTAGAGAGTTCAAGGTATGTTCCATATTTTTTTGATTGAAATCGGACTGATAGTTTGCATGCAAGAGCGTTTTGAAATCCGTCGGGGTCTATCTGACCCAGTGTGACAACGGCGGGATTCTACAGAAGTGTGACAACGGAGGGTCAAGTGCGAGTTAAGTGCAAGTTACACAAAAGATCAGTACATAGTATGTCGATAGTATCCCTCGTAGTATCCGAATAAAAAATTACAACTTTAGACAACGAAAACTATTTTATGAATGTAGATCACAATGTGGCAAAGAAAACAGCCTTGTTTGTCATAAATTTGATTCATTTGTAGAATTACTCATGGTATAAATGAACGTCTGTTTCCTCGTCTGTTTCGATAAAATGTACGTCAAAATTTCATTGTAAGTAGGATAGCGAGTAAAGTGGTTTACATTTTATAAACAAAAGTTTTTTTCAACAATAATTACTTATTTGCGGAGAATATTTTTTATCTACTCTAACGAAATATTTTTTTAGATGTTCATAAGATTGAACGCGAAATTGAAGCAAATTTATTATATTTTTTAGCGCGATTTTTTTTTAACGTAATGCGATAGATTATATTATAAAGCTTTATTTATAAGTTAATTTACTTCTTACCTTGAATTTCGACTTGCATAATGTACACTTAATCATCGAGTATAAATCGCCATAGCTATCTAATACACAGGTGCAGTCGATTGATTCGAGTTTAGCTGAAAAACTTTCTTGTTTTTCTTCGTCGAGCAACATTATAGATTCGTGAATATTTTTTTGCACTAGCTTGAGCAAATGTTCACGTTCTTCGTTCATATTTTCTTCTGCTAATTCAGGGTTTTTATCGCTGACGTTGAGTGCACTTTTATTATAATTCTTACTCGATTTCGAGAGTTTTGACGACACGTTCCCTGTTTTCTTTAAAATATGATCCTTTATTTTAAACAACAGTTTTTTCTCACCACTAAAAATGATAAAATTTTTGATTTTATTCGCGAAAATTCCAACATAGTTAGGGACTTCTTCTTTGTCTATAATGTCGCTAAGCATATTTTTATTGAAACTTTCTATCTCGGTTAAATCACTCTCAGAGATATTTCCCATCGATAAATTATTTGCAAATCCATGCAATGTTAATAGTTTCTTCAAATGTGAGGGTATTATGACACTCAGTTCACTTTCTATTTTCTCAAAGAATCCTTCACCTGTTTGTTCCATTACGACCACTTTTTAAAACTCTTGAGCGTCAGCTCACGATTTGCGTGACGCGCGAAACAATTCAAAACATGATATGGCCGTCTGTGACCTGTGATGCGCTTTATGCGGTATCTTTCTATACCTCGTATTCTTCTGCCACCTCCGTATCACTGCCGACATCTGTTAAGGGGACCAGTACAGCTTGGTTTAAGATAATTCAAGTACTCCAGAATGACTTTATTTGTTAACCAAAGTTTATTTTACATCAAAAAAAATGTTTCTCAAAAAAACTGTGTCGTAAGGTTTTAGTCACACCGTTGATCTAATTCATCGTCTCGACGTCTCACTTTCTTCAGACAGCGGTCCTACATCTTATGAATGCGGGGATCTGAAAAGAAAAAAACATGTGAAAACTTACAGTCAATTATCCAAAATTTCAAAAATTTGAGCCACTAATTTGCAAATAACTTGGCCAAAAAAAAAAACATTCAAAAATTCCCTCATTCATATCATGAGGATTCATTTTCTGAAGAAAATGAGCCATTAAAGACCCAGATCGGACCATCGGTGCTCCAAAAACCTTACGACACAGCGCCAAAAACATAGTTATGAGATAAACGAGTTTGAAGTTTTTGCAGAAAAATTGGTATATACTCCTCCGGAGGCTCATACATCAAAAAGTTTGTTGTACCAAAGTTGAATGAAATTTTTTTTTTTTTAATTTTCAATTTTCAAAAAGAATTTTTTTTTTTATTGGAAATTTAATTTTTCCTTTTTCTTTTCTGCAAACTATTTTCTCAGAACTTTTTTTTCCCATGTATTTTTTTGTTCCATACATGCTTCTTTCTCTTACTCACTTCTTTAAAAAGCTCCAGCAGCATATGAGGGCCCTGCTGCATCCTCCGCAGACTCATTGCATTGCCCAATACAACGCATCGCTAGTATGGATCGCCTATTGATTTCATACGCGCTTCGTGTATCATCAATCATAGGGCTACTTTTGAAGGTTTTTAGCTGGACACAATTTTCACAAGAGATACCGTATGTTCCACCCAGTCCTCTCAAGCTAACTTCAGTCATAACTATCGACCCACCACATGTCTTGCAATATAAATGCTCCCGCAGAGCACGGAATAGTGTTTCAACGTGAAACAGCCTATAGCCAGCAGAATCGCTAGCCTCGTAGTCGCCACTGATTTTTCTATCCGAAGCTGTTGAAACATGAGTGCTCTGTCCATCAGTCGCTGTTTGCTTCTGCGGAAATGTTTTCGCCCTCTTCTTTGACCGGCCAATGCATCCTTTTGTGCCAACACCAGAACTCCTCTCTCTTCTTTTCATATTGAATATATTGGATATATTTTATATATTTCCTTTCTGTTCTATCAAAAAATCTGTGAACAAAAAGCAAAAAAACTTCGACCGCACACACAGTTCGGCAGAAGCTTAGTGTAGATATTACTATTTTGTTTGAATACTTACTTTTAGGTTATAGTTTTCGAAGCACCAAGCCACAACACCCGTACAACGATTACGCGCTATAGATATTAGGTAAATTTATAATTATTTAGTACTGAAAAGTACTGTTTTTATTTATTTATTTCAATTCTGAAACACTGGAAATCGAGCAGGCGCTCACGCAACCTCGAAAAGTATTGCACAAGTAATGGCGATCATACACCATGTGATCAATATCGAAATCAAGCGCCAGCGCCACTTGCGCCAAATCGCGATAGCCAAATAACGAACTTTTGACCGTAACTTCTAAACCGTGACGATTTCGTCAAACTCGATTTTTTCACAGACGTAGAAGATCTTTAGGTAACATAAACTGCAAAAAACGAGAAACCAATTTTTTCGAAAATTCAAGCTGTACTGGTCCCCTTAATAGCTTCTTCCACCGTTGACGACAGCCAACATCTCCACCAAGATCGCCCAACATCTCCCAATATCGCCCAATATTTCTCAATATCTCCCAACATTTCCCAACATCGCCCAATATTTCCCGACATCTCCTAACATCGCCCAATATTTCCCAAAATCTCCCAACATCTCCCAACATCTCTCAATATTTCCCTACATCTCCGAACATCTCCTACCGCTTGTACATCATATCTCCCCCGTGATTCACCCCTCGAAGAAAATGGAGGCGTAATCACGAGAAAATTTTATCTCACCTAGCAGATGATAGAAAGGCGGAACCCCAAAAAGCACCTCCGGTGCAAAAACATTCCGCCGAGTCCATTAATGTGTAGATCACTCCACCAAAAAATAATCAAAGGTTGTGCTCGTTCAGTCACTGCGCTCGCTCACTCGATTGGTTGATGATTATCAACATACAAAAGCATTGAAATCAGATACAACTGCCCAGTACCTGTAAAGTAATGAAAGATTGGAATTAAAAAATTTGTTCGAACTAAATAATGTTGTACCCGTTTGCTCATTGCGCTCGCTCACTCTATTGGCTTATGATTATTGGTTAAAAAACAAATTCGGACGAAGAAATTGAAGATGTCAACATTTATCTGAAAATATTCATAACGAGAAAATGATTTTAAAAAAATTGTGAAAAAAAATTTGGAGTCCGTGGTACGTTGGCGGGCCAATGTGTGAATATCTATCAGATGACATTGACATGGTTCGTGATCGACATTTTATATTTTTTTTTCTACAAAAGGCCTCCCAAGTACCACTACCTCCAAATTTTTTTTAACAATTTTTTAAAAATTATTTTCTTGTTATGAATATTTTCAGATAAATGTTGACAGCTTCAATTTCTTCGTGCGAATTTTTTTTTCAACCAATAATCATAAGCCAATAGAGTGAGCGAGCGCAGTGAGCAAACGGGTACAACGTTATTTAGTTTGAACAAATTTTTTAATTCCAATCTTTTATTATTTTACAGGTACTTGGCAGTTGTATCTGATTTCAATGCTTCTGTATGTTGATAATCATCAACCAATCGAGTGGGCGAGCGCAGCGACTGAACGAGCACAACCTTTGATTATTTTTTGGTGGAGTGATCTACACATTAATGGACTTGGCGGAAGGTTTTTGCACCGAAGGTGCTTTTTGGGGTTGATTTCACTACTTTTTGTAAAATTTTGCTTGACCACCTAATAATTGTGCTCGCTCGCTACGCTCGCTCGGTTGTTTTGTACTATTCGTTCGATCCAGACACAGCAAGGGAAATCATGAACAATAATCTACAGAATATTCAAACTGCAGTGAAAGGATTTATGATCAATTAAATAATTCAGATACATCATCAAACAGCAATATCACCAATACATACGTACGGCGATTTACACTCGACGTACACATATATATCAAAGAGGGTGCAGTGAAACAACAGTAAGGAGCTCACACACGAGGCACGCACATCGATTAAGCTGCGTCTCTCGTCAACAACTCACAAAGTTGTTTTGTTTTGTACTATTTCATACCGCCCGAAGTCCCTCGATAAGCAGGAACGTCAAACAACATCTAACCCTACGTGCAGCCTTCCTCCTTTCTCATCCGGGCTTGGGACCGGCAATGGCGGAGTTACTTGCACGCAGGGTTATATGTTACTCATCATAACAGTATTTCAATTCGAATATTATTATATATGGACTTGAATAAACAATTAGGTTCTGCCCAACATTTCTGGAAGGTTACTTTCTAAGGGTCAATCATCATGTATTTTCATTGCATAGCTATCGTTAGACCCAAATATACCACAACCTTAAGTGTATTTGTATACAACTTGTTTGAAATATAACACATTTTTTAGTATTAAATCGTAATTTATTTCTTTCACAATTTAAAGCGATGCGGTTGTAGCGATCATGGCTGATCAACATAATTATTAATAATTGAACGATGATAACTGCGCGGCAGTGACTGCGCACTAACGCGTTATTCATTTATATTAAAACAAATCGAACTCATCTTAAACATATTGCCCGCCTTGAAGTATTTACTTCAACTGAATTCAAGTTTAACACAGTTAAATTAATAAGGAGCACTTCTCGAAAACGGTAAGTATTGGAACTGAATCTTTATACGTAGATGTACTCGATATGATCACATTCCTCTAAAATAGTGACTATCTTACTTTGTTATTAAATCATAATAATAATCTCTTTTTTTTTTTTTAGGAACATGAATACGTTAAATCTTTGGATATGTTGTATAAAATATAAACTGCTTCTCTGGTTTAAGGGGGTATAGGACTGCTGGAGCCTTGAAAGCAATTATATTCTTCTGGATGTGATTACAATGAGCGTACTTGAGATGGGAGAATTATATTTTAGTACATGTTTATTGGACTCAAAGTGAACCCTAAAGAAAATATAGATGAACAAAATCTTGATAAATATAGAAATCCGAAGCTATTGAATTAGCACAGGTTTTTTCCGGATTGGTAGCTGGCCCGAATGATAACTCAAGAGCCAAGGCACTTAGAGAGCTGAAATTTTCACGAAATTTTTATGATACCTGTGTGCATGGTGTGAACCAGTCTCATTGATTTACAAAAAAAAATGTCAAAAATATTCGAAAAAAACGAAAATTTTTCGAATTTATTAAAAAAAATCCTGTTTTCCGTTTACAAAATCCCTCACAGAATTTTGCCGTTGATGCGACTGGTTCACACTGTGCATAAAGGTATTATGAAGATCTCGTGAAAGTTTCAGCTTTCTCAGTGCCTTGGTTCTTGAGTTATCATGCGGGCCAGCTACGAATGCGCAAAAAAACCTGTGCGGATTCAATTCCTATATTTATCAATATTTTTTTGATCCATATTTTTTTTTGAGGTTCATTTTGAGTCTAATAAACATGTACTCAAATATAATTTGCCTACCTCGAATACGCTCATTGTAATTCCACCCAGAAGAACATGATTGTTCTAAAGGCTCCAGCAGTCCTATACCCCCTTAATAACTCATCAATAAGTAAGTAATATATCTAGAATAATAAAGGAACGATTCTTAATTAATTGGTCGCTTTGATTTCAGGGTTTCTTTTCTTCTTCAGGTGTCCAGAGGTAGAGCACACAGCTTTCGGACGGGGCGCTTGAACAACCCATTTGCTGTCTTGACGGTTGCAACTCGTACGATTCCATCGTCACCAGGATGCACCTCTTCTACTCGTCCCAATGACCAGTACAGCGGAGCTGCATTGTCATCCATCAGCAGGACTAAGGTACCGATTTGTAGATTCTCGCTACCGGTAGCCCACTTAGTTCGTAGTTGTAAATGGTGTAGGTACTCTTTTTGCCATCTACTCCAAAAGGTTTGTTTAATTTTCTGAATATACTGCCAGCGTGTCAAGTGATTATCTGGTACATTTTTATAATCTTTGGTAACTGATTCAGATAGTGAGACCCCTAAGAGGAAATGAGAAGGAGTTAAAGGTGTGAGATCGTGGGGATCAGAGGTAAGTGGTGTTAAGGGTCTTGAGTTTAAGATTGCTTCGATTTCTGCAAGCAAGGTACAGTATTCTTCGAAGGTGTAGATAAGTCCTTGTAATGAGATATACAGGTGTCGTTTTGTGGCTTTGACCGCTGCCTCCCAAAGCCCTCCAAAATGCGGGGCCCTCGGTGGTATGAATTTCCAAGTTATCTTTTTATCTGCTAACTTGGTAGTTATCTCGTCTTCATTTTTCGCTAATAATTCGTAGATCTCCTTGAGCTCTCTCGCTGCTCCAACGAAGTTTGTTCCGTTGTCCGAGTACAGGGTTCTACAGATTCCTCTTCTCGCAGTAAAGCGTCGCAATGTAGCTAGAAACGCTTCGGTTGTAAGATCGCTTACTAACTGTAGATGAACGGCCTTCGTTTTAAAGCATGTAAACACCGCGATGTACGCCTTGGTTATCGGAATTTTTCCTCTTCTTCGACTCTCTCGTAGCTGTAAGGGACCTGCATAATCCACTCCGGCTGTGTCAAAGGGCCTGTTCAGTCCCGTTACCCGAGATTCTGGTAGATCTCCCATCATGGGTTCCTGTGTCTTGGGTCGATACTTGAAGCATGTTACGCAGTTTCGCGTGATCTTCCTCGCTTCATTTCTTCCCGAGAGTGGCCAATAGACTGAGCGTACCGCGTTTAGCAAATGCTCAGGTCCGCAGTGTTTCATTTTTATGTGCATTTCTCTCATAATTAACTTGGTAATGAAATGATTGTTCGGTAGAACTATCGGATGCTTTTGTATCTCGGATATGTCTGCATTTCGTAGACGTCCTCCTACTCGAATAAGAGTTTCATTATCGAGTAGTGGGTTAAGCCTGACTAGCTTACTTCTGGGGTTCAAATCCCTTTTCCTTTTCAGATCCCTGAATTCTTCGTTGAAGGCTTCTTGTTGTGTTATGCGTATAATCGACGTGCTAGCTCTCTCCAACTCGTTGACTGTTAGAGGACCTGACGTTTTATTTCCTCTCGCGTTGTCGGCAAATCTGTGACAGTAGGCTATTACACGTTCGAGTTTTTTGAAGGTCGAAAATCTTTGAATCGTTTCTGCCATGGGGTTCACAAGCAACAGAACCACAGCAGCCGAAGCCTTTTTCTCTGGAATCGAGTCAATTTTCTCGATTTTTTGTTCTGACCATTCTTCTTTAACAGAAAGCCACTCCGGCCCGTGCACCAAAGTTTATTGTTGATTAGTTGCTCCATGGTGGCTCCTCTTGACAAAATATCTGCAGGATTATCTGCCGATGGAACATGTCGCGAGATACAGTTGATTGTCTTCTCTTGTACCTCTGCAACTCTATTCGCCACAAATGTCTTAAGTTGATTGGCAGGAGTCCTCAACCAGTGCAGTACTATTGTAGAGTCACTCCAAAGAACGACTTCTTTTACCTTCTCCTTCAAGGCATCGCGCACCATGTCCAATAAATTTGCTAGCACAAAGGCTGCGCAGAGCTCCAATCGTGGCAACGTTATTTTCTTCATGGGGACTACACGAGATTTGGAACAGAGTAGTGAGCAGTGAGGATTTCCTTGTGTATCATATGAAAGCGCATAAATACATGCTCCGTAACCCCTTTCCGACGCGTCTCCAAATCCATGTAGACTAATGTACGAAGATGAATTTCCTGGGGTCACATTTCTAGGTATACGTAGCTCGTTCAATTTTCCCAGGGAATTGTAGTGACTTCTCCACGTCCTGTCTATAGATTCTGGAGCTTCTTCATCCCAATCTAATTGTAGCATCCATAACTCTTGCATGATCATTCTAGCTTGAATTAGTGCTGGTCCGATCAGTCCTAACGGATCAAAAATCTGAGCGATATCAGATAATATTCTTCTTTTAGTGACCTTGTCGATCATCTTAGACTTGTGGTTATATTGGAAAACGTCCTTGTCGCTGTCCCATAGTAGCCCAAGAGTTTTGACTGCCTCGTGTTTGTCTACTACCAAAAGCTTGTTCGTTTTTGATTCTTCTGATAGATGACTTAATGTTCTTGGTTCATTTGATCTCCATTTGCGTAGTTCAAATCTTCCACCCATTAGTAGGGCAGATAGCTGGGTTTGTAGCTCAGTAACTTCTTCGATGGAGTTTCCTCCGGTAAGTACATCGTCCATGTAGAAGTCTCTCCGCAGGGCTTCTGCGGCCTGCGGATATTGGGCTCCGTCATCCTCAGCTAACTGTCTCAGGCAACGCATTGCCAAGTATGGCGCACAAGTAGTGCCGTACATTACTGTATTTAATGAACTTTGTTGAATGAATAAACTTGTATAAAAGGCTCGTTTTCCCGGCGCCAAATTATCCGTTGCAAATCTCTGTCCGACTCTTCGACTTCGATTTGTCTGAACATTGCCGTAATGTCCGCTGTTATCACGTAAGTATGCAAACGGAATCTCACAATAATGTCAAAAATTTCTTGTTGCAGGTTGGGCCCAGCTAGGAGTTTGTCATTCAGAGATGTTCCGAGGAAAGTCTTTGCTGATCCATCGAAGACCACTCTCAACTTCGTTGTCATGCTTTCTTCTCTGATGACGGGGTGGTGTGGTAAGTAGTAAATTTCTTTATTGTCTGGCACTGGCCAAGCACAGATTTTGGACATGTGCCTAGAATTTTCATAATCATCCATAAACGCAGTATAAGCTTTTCTCAGCTCTGGATTTTTACGTAGTCTATTCTCCAATGCATAAAAGCGTTTACTTGCTTCCTTTTCTGAAAGACCCAGTTTAACGTCTGGGTTCTTTGGTAACCTCACCTTGTATCGTCCTACTTCGTTACGAGTATGAGTTGTGCGGAATTGTTTCTCGCAATCTCGATCTGGTAAAGTCAGCTTCTCTTCCTTGGTGAATTGATCTATATTCAATAGCTTCTCTATCTTCTGCTCTAAGCTTGATACGACGCTCAAATTACAGACCCGTTTTTCTTGATTTTGGGTCGACATCACTTGTTCGCCTCCTACAATCCAACCCAGCAGTGTTTTCTGCAGAACCGGCTGTCCTCTTCTTTGCAAGATTCGTTCCGAGCGTAACATCTTCCAGAATATTCCTGCTCCTACTAGCATATCGATTTCCCCTGGCGTGGAAAACTCTGGATCTGCTAGCAAGATATCTTCAGGTATTTTGAACTTTGAGATGTCCATTTGATCTTGCGGCTATCTCTCTGTGATTCTCGGTAGAATCACGTAATCTTGAATAGAGGTGAAGTTGTAGTACATCGACTCGAATCTGATAGTGACCGAGTGTTGAGCCTCGACTTGAGACTGACTCACTCCACTTATTGGTAAGTTTATCTTCTTGTAAGGAAACTTCAGTTTTTTAGCAAAGTTGTTCGTCACCAGATTCAATTGTGAACCCGGATCTAGTAGTATTCTGCATACTACTACGTTGTTGTCTGCATCGTAGACGTGAACCTGAGCTGTAGATAGGATAACCCTTTGCGTAGGTTTTTGACCGCAATGGAGTACTGCACTGCTCTCCTCTTGCGCTTCTGCAACGCTAGCTTCTGTGGACAGCGGTGCTTCCAGTCTGTGGTATGCTACCACAGAAGGCGCATTTATCTTTGTCGACTCAGACGGCGTTCTTTTTTCCGGTGCTGAATTCGTTTTTTCACTGTGAAGAACCGTATTATGATTGCGTGAGCAAATTTTGCAATTTGTGGCAATACAAAATTTACTTATGTGCCCCTTTCTTAGGCAATTTGAACAAAGCCCCAATCATTTGACTTCGTCCCATTTTTCTTGTGTAGATAGCTTATTAAAGGATTCACATTTATACACGAGATGACTTCCATGACAGTGAGCGCAATTTGCTTCACTCGTTGAAGCTAGTGATACCTTCTATTCCGTTTTTCGTGCTGGCTGCTTACTAACTTCAGACGTGGACTTTCCTTGATTCATAATCTGAAGCGTTAGACAGCGATTCGATAAGTAATCCAGTAGCTCCTTCAGGGTAGACGTTTGATCACTTAGTTTTGCTGCGACTAGTTTCTCCCACTCTGATCTGGTGTAATAATCCAGCTTGCTAGCGACGTTATGGATTAGTATCATATCCCAATGATCAATCGGCGCTCCTAATACATTCAACGCTTGAGTATGGCTCCGTACCATGATTACCAGCTGATTCAGCGACGCGTAACCTTGCTTAGCCTGTGTCGGAACATTCAATAATTCTGTTAAATGTGAGTCCATTATAAGTCGCTTGTTATCGTATTTTTCTTTCAAAAGTTGCCAAGCTACGTCATAGTTTTCAGCAGTCGTTGATAGTGAACTCACTACTTTTGCTGCTTCGTCAAATAATAAACCCCTCAGGTACTGAAATTTTTCAATGTTTTGAAGATATGCCTTTTGATGGATAGTCGATTCGAAAGAGTCTTTAAACTCTGTCCATTTCTCCCAATTACCTCCAAATTTAGGCAATTGTATTTCTGGTAGCTTGACTCAGGCTTCACTCGTTCGATGTCCTGTTCCGCTGCTTTGCGAATTTCATCCTGCTGTGGTTGAGGCGCTACCCAATGTTTCTCTAGCGGCTGCCTTTATCCTGTAGAAGTTCCTCTCAAACTGCTCTGTGTCAGCATCGTCTAGAAGTAAGACATCTTCAAGGTCCGGCTTAGCTTCGTCAATCCGAGCTCCTGCTATTTGAAATTGTATATCTCCGAATTCTTTTTCTATTTCCGCTAAATTGTTGAAGCGTTCTTGTAACAATGCAGTGTCTAATTCTTCCCCGACGGGCGGTGTCAAGGCCTTTTCAAACCTTGTCAATTTGCCTTTAATTAGGCCTCTCTTATGTATCAATTTCTTTAGAGACGTCATCTTGTAGGTTACGAGAGTGTGAAAAGGAAATTAAAGGACAGAGACAGAAGAGACAGGGATAGGAGTTCTTTAGCGTGGGGCCTCACTAACCTGTTCTAGTTGTCTTCCTTCAATCGTTGATATTCGTTGTTGACAGTTCTCATTCGATTAGACTCGCGATCAGGTTATCTTTGACGTTTCGTGCAGCAGACGCTTTTCGCTGACAGTCTTCTTTTTTCATTCGTGTAGACTCGAGTCGACTCGGGCGTCTTCGGTCTTCTTGTCTGGTACCACGGCTGGACCCACGCTTCTCATGAAGATGGCCGACGCAATCTTTCTTTGATTGTGTGAGAGAGAGAAACCGACGCTACTCTCTTCTTTCCGTTTTTTAGAGAAAGCCGTTGCTTTTTTCTTCGTTTTTTCGTATTTTATGATGAATCTCGTTCAATTTAGCACTGATTAACAAGTACTAATCACTCATTTATTGTTCTTTGTTTCAGATATTACCGGTATCATCATCTTGACGATTCGTTTGAGCTCGCGTCTATGGAAAAACCACGCTTCACTCCGTTTACGTATTTTAATAGTTTAATTGACTGTTTATCCGATTTACCGCGGTTCCGGCTCGAAGGACCATTTTATGTATACAACTTGTTTGAAATATAACATATTTTTTAGTATTAAATCGTAATTTATTTCTTTCACAATTTAAAGCGATGCGGTTGTAGCGATCATGGCTGATCAACATAATTATGATTAATTAAACGATAATAACTGCGCGGCAGTGACTGCGCAATAACGCGTTATTCATTTATGTTAAAACAAATCGAACTCATCTTAAACAGTATTAAAAACTTAAACCCGCTTATGCTTAATAAAATGTCCATATGTATATGACAATTGTTCCGTCATATTTGTTGGCGCAGTTAGCTCCTCTGCAAAAAGAACATGTATGCATCCTTCGCATTTTTGATCCATTTCTGCTTCCTAATTTCATAATCATCGACATGTTGACAAGCAGACGTTCCATCTCGAAGCATGCAAGTATAATGTCCTGTTTCAATATTCTGACCATGATGGAATACAGCGCTATTGACTTTATATTTTTTCACGCAAAAGACGGGTTGATCCGTAGGAACTGCTTTGATACCGTAATCCGTTATCTTCGTAATATTGCCATTCTGTACGGAAGTCAATGTGAGCTGTAAAATTAGACAGCTGCTCGCCGATAATACATCGGGTTTGATGAGTATATTTTTTGACTCACAATTTTGACAGGACGAATCTTCGACGTTCTTCCAGCGCGAAAAATTGTGATTGATAATCTCTGTTAGACTGTGAGTCTTTTTCTTGCTTGGGGCTGAAGCAAGTAACAGAATGTAACCAGCTTCGATTGTCTTGCTCGTGAAACCACAATCCTTGCAACGCCTTGACGAGGTTAGCTCGTGTTTTACGATATTTCTCAAGTCGTCGTATTTCCAGATTGGACTGGTTGAAAATTCCGGCGCATCCTGCTAAACGTTCAAAGTGAACTTTTCACCGGCAAGTCTCCTCGCGTGAAAAACATCACCTGGTGATTGTAAATTGACATAATTTTCGATCAAGATTTTCATGACGCCGTCATTTTGTTGATTCAGCCAACAGTTTCTAATAGGTTTACTGTGAAATAGACACTGTATCGTAGCGTTAGCATAACAAGAAACACCATCTGTATTCCGAAAACCTTTAACTCGCCACGTTTCGCTGGATGGTTTTTCCTCGATTGGTTCCTGACATGTAGATAAATTTATTGGTAAAGACCATTTGCGATCTTGAACTTTTCTCGCCCGTTTTTTTGAAACGGTCATCGCCATAAGGTCCGGTCGATATTGCTTTCTCAACCTATTATACTCCAGGATAGCGAAATCATCTGCTAATACTGCATGCGGATCGTAATTAATCAAGTGGACTTCTTCTAAGGAAGTTACCCGGGAGAGGGCAACGTACACCTGTCCACAAGAAAATATAGAATTACCCGCATCGATCACAGCATTCTTCAAACTGAGACCTTGGCTTTTATGAATTGTAATTCCATAACTGAGGCGAATTGGAAACTGTCTTCGAATAACGAAAGCCCCTTCCATTGCCTCAAATTTTACATCTACACGCTCTATAACGTGTTCGACACCTGTCGCTAAGACAACTCGTATTGCTTCAACATCCTTCGTATCAATAGCTCGTGATACCGACGTGATTTTACCAATTGTACCATTCACAAGACCTGAAGTAACATCAATATTTCGTCTGATCATTACTTTTGCACCAATTTTTATGGTAATTAATTTGGCAAGGCTGGCAGTTCGAGAACAATCCTCATCTGCCATATCCAAAATTTTATGCACTTTCTCTTTGACATATGGGGGGCAGTCGACTGTATCGTGGGCTATCAGTTCTATTTCTTTGCTTCGTATCTTGGCCAACATAGCTTCATTGAGAACATCACACATCCGACACGTGGGAAGCAGACAAACTGCGTCGTTCGGTAAATTATTTATGTATTCACATAGTTCACGTACCCTTTCACTGAAGGTTGAAGTTGTGAGGTTTGTGAAACGAATTGTCCTCGATGCTAGGATCTCTGTGTCCGAATCGATAACAATTCCTAGGCGTATTCTTGATAGTATCTCGCGATAGGACTCATCGTTTTTTTGCCGCATGTTAATCGTTAATTCATCGTAGCTGAATAACTTGCTCCACAGATTAACACTTCCCATTGCGCCCAGAAGTTTATTCAAAACTGTACTTGATAGCTGAGTGAACGCAGGTTCTTCTCGAACGGGTGGGAGTTGCAATAAGTCGCCGAACAGGAGAATATGTTTTTTACCGAACCAACCGTCATCGCAATCGGTAGTATCAAATATTTCACTCAGTCGGAGATGTATGTACATGAGTGTTACATTAGAAATCATTGAGACCTCGTCAATGATAATGAGCGCGACATTTCTAAGCTGCTCTCGGATGACATTCAGAGCTGGATCAGAGAGTTGCTTGTATTTAGGAGTGCCCCCGTGCTCAACAGGCAGTCGAAACAACCTATGAATAGTCAAACCGTTGACATTGAATGCTGCTATTCCAGTCGGTGCTGTTACGGCGGTATCTTTACCAGCATGTTGCTTGATCCACCATACGAGCGCTTCGATAAGATGACTCTTACCAGTACCACCCTCTCCACTGACGTAATGTCGTAGAATTCTATCGTTCGAACTCACGGCAGCCGTGGTTGTATCAAATACCCGTTTTTGATCAGGATTCAAATCCGCAATTATTTGCGAACTGTTCACCGTGTCGACCTTTTGGACGCGTGCTTGAAATTCTTTCATCGCACCTTCTGCTTCGATTGGCCCACAACCTAATGGTACCGCATCCGAAGTGTCGCTTTGTTGGGATTGAGCTCCTTCTGTCATGCGTTTTTCGATCACCTCCTTGATATGCTCAAAACCTTTCTGTATTTCCGCAATGCGTTCGTGATACTGTAACGCATCTTCGAGCTCTGTTTGGACTGATTGGAATGCTTCTGCGTACGTATCGCATCCATTCCGCAGCTCATTTGTATCTCTTCACGGTTTGAAGAGTAACAGTAGCGCAAAGTAATATCGATCAGGCTGATTATTCACATTATTTTTGTGATGATTAATTAAACAACCACGTTTCCTTCTTTTCAGGTACAATGATTTTCCTATCTTGTGATATTCAATATCTTTTGCTTTCGGTTCAACTTTGGTAACTTCGTACCATTTTACGAATTCGTATAGGTTAGTTGATTCCAATTCCTCTGGTCGAGCTGGATAATGCGTATCAACTACTGAATCACAGAAAATATCAGTAGAATCCGCATCGAGGGCTTCAATTTCTTGACGAGTTTTGACTTTTCTGTTTCTTATTATATTCTCATCTATCCATTTAATAGTTGGTTGTAGATCCGTGCCGTGCAACGGAATTCCTAATAGCGTATCAGCAGCCTCGAGCGCTCCGCATTCTCTATGACTTAACGTACGTTGAGCAAAACTCCACAGACGACTGCAGAGCGATTTTGCCGAATTGATCAGTGTTGCCATGTCTTCGTCCATGTTGCTTTTTTCAGATTTTGACAGGTATTTAGTGATATACCACATGAGTATAGCGCTGAGCTCGCCAATGAACTGTATGTCCATATTGCCTTCCCAAGCATAAAGAATTGCTGGGTTGTAGTCATTGATATCCACCTCATTCTGATTTCGAGGGAGATCATACAGCCTACTTCTAGACTTGAGCTTCCGCCTGCCGGCTATTGAAACAGCCACGTCCCTGATAACAATGTTATTCGTTACGGGACGAGGAAACCCGAATCGACATGCTCTGGACAAACCACCGTCTTTTTTTCGCTTACTTCGCAAGCAATAGGCATTGTGCTTGGGCCGTTGATGCGTATTCACGCGACGATACAAGTCAGGTGAAGCATGTTTCGGTGGCATTCTGCAGGTTACATATTTCAGAATAAAACTCGCTATTTCTTCGTTCGAAGATTTCCCAACAACCGAAGCATCGTTCATCCAGATCAATAGGTGGAAATGCTGCATTCCCCTGCCCTGATATTCGCGCCTCCAAAAATAATGAGTCACCTCTCCGATAGGGTTATCGGGAGAGCATGTTATGAAATCGAGCATTGCGCGAAACTTGTTTTCAATGAATCGAGATGCAGACACTGGATCCGCCGCGACCAATTGACTCGGAGACATCTTAGCGGCAGCAGGGCTACCGACTTCGCGAAGGTATTCCGTCATATCTGACCATAACCATTCGCTCGGACTTAGGATGAGAAACCATGTTTCCGCACCGTAATGATGTGTGATACAAGATGCATCATTTCTGGGCGGACTCCAATATTGCGCCGTGTCGCGCAGCCTCGAAAATATTGCATTCAACCTCCCTCCCAATTTTTCCCTGGAAAGTTTTTCTTTATAACTCGCGACGGTGAATCGTTCGCTTGGATTGGTGATATTAAGTTTGTAATGAATCCCACCATTCAATTGCCGAATATTCGCGTCATTCAATAGATAGAACAAGTATTGCTGATCCAGCCGGTACTGCGAATGCTTTGACATGGTCTCGATTTAATAAATTCTGCTTGCGTCAGACGCGCTGCTCTATCCTCGTGCTGTACATTGCAACCATACGGATACAAATGCGGGAAACATAGCAAATCCAGACTTTCATGACGATTATCTAATGGAACGTCCTGGATTTTCAACATTTGATAGAGATCTGTGATAGTTTCATTAGGCCTCTTTTCATACATCGGATGTATAGTGAATTGTTCGTGAATTTCATCCGATTGAGACACTTGAGTCAATAAGGCACCCTTCCTTGCGTCCACTGTATTATCCTGGTATTCACGCTTTTCATCGTCATTATTTCCGATTTCACTTGCGGAATCTATTCTATCAAGTCTTTCGCGTTTCTTCGAATTTTCAATCTGATCGTTATCTTCATCCACTAGTTGGAACTCAATGTCTTCTATATCAGCTAGCAAGGCGTCAGCCGTTGCTGGCATCTGAATTTCAGAATATTGAGGATTGTTCGCCTTCAGCCATATTAATGCGTCCCATACTTTATTTATGTCTACCAATTGTTCCCACACCAACTTAGATTTTGTTGGGATTCCGCGAACTAATATGTATAGTTCGTGATTGAGATTAATTGGATCTGCAGGGGTACAGATTTTCTTCAAAGTTTCCGCCATAGGTAAAGGCAAATGAAACGTCCTGCCTTTCACTTTTTGTACCATCTCTCTGTGCGGTAGATTCTTGTTTGCTACGGTATTCATTCTTTGAACAGTTTGAAATGCTTTAGCTTTTTATATCAAAATTCGGTTGAAATCATTCAACGATTGTATAATTTCCGGTACTGACTCGGTAATAAGTTTATTCATTATGCACTTAGGTGGCATGGTGTTTTGTCTAAGTTTAGGAAGGCAGTAGTTGCAAACATATTCACAATCATCATCTTCACATTCCACATGCTCCATCAAATTTGTCCAAATTTTGATTGTTATGGGTTTTCTGAATTTATCCACGCTTGTGACTTCTATTTTGAAACAAAGTTTTTTACAGGATACGCAGACTAAACAGGGAATGTTTATAGAACGTTTTGTCAAAGCATTGAATGCACTTTGATACTTGTTCCTGATTTCTTCTTCAACCAAATCAATATCATTCGTGATATTATTAGCGACGCTATTAGCATTTTGCTGCGCAAGTTGTGAAATTCTATTCAGTTTCTCGAGATCACCGTCGTTCAGTGCCTTTATCGATGGCGGAAATTTTCGCGTAACCATTCATCAATTTGTATACTAGCCTCTGTGTATACCGAACTGATGGAAAATGTGCGGATAACATTTGCACAGGCAAGAAAATTGTTTTGCAGGTAGCATCGTCCATATAACAAAGTTGCGAATGGCCTGGCTGACTATTTGCTTGTCTAGCTGTACACTCCAACTTGTATAGAAACTTTTGTATAGATTTCAACGTGCACGTGGATATAATCCGAAGAAACTCTACGTATTTCGCGAGTGATGTAACATCTTTCGTATTACACATTTTGTTACAAGGCCAACTCTTGCTTTTGATTTTTACACTTTTATTTTGTTTTTCTCCAAACAATGGCAGAATGTTAGCAGCTTGCCCTGTTATATTAATCGCAATTGGTTCATTAAACTGAACAAGCTCATACCCAGCTTTCGCGTACAACGATTCAGCTGAGGCGATGTGCCTTGACGAACCACAAAGAACGCCCAATTTATCTTCTATTTTATAACCGGAGCATTTGTCAACCTTAGTTAAATATATATCTGCTCTTTTATTCAGAACTCGTAAAGTTTTCTGAATCGATTTTATTTTCAAATCTCTATCACGAATGCACCATTTAATGATCGATTCGGCATTTATTCTTCGATCCCTTTCAGTTAGCTCGTCAATCTTTGGCGCAATCTTTGCTACATATTTTTCCTTGGACTGTATCAATGCTATGGTATTCGCATTTTGAATACGATGATATTCATTTACAATCTTAGTAACGGTACTCTTCTTGAGCTTTGCTGAACGATTTAAAGAATAAATAGTACGCTTAAGGGCGTTGACTAGCTGAAAAGCGCGTGCTACTCCGCTTCCCGCGTGAACTGTGTTGAGCGAGACAGTAGACAAACTTAAGAAGGACGGAGCATCGTAACTGCACTGTGGTTGGCTAGGCTGAGGACGGTAGGCTCCCTACTTCTCGGCTGCGCTAGAAATCGCCTATTTTTCGCAAAAAATCACTATTCAATGCTCCAGGTCGTTCCTGATCATTCCTTAGTCATTGATCCGATAGTATCGATCATGATCTTGATTAGAAGGTAAATGATGTAGCTATGTTATGGCTTTCGCCGAATATTTAAGATAAAATCGCTCCTCGTTGTACATCATCGCAACGATGGCTTACTTTCAAGATTATTTTCTGCAAAGTTTAAGGTGAAATCGCAAATTCGGCCAAAGCCATGACATGGATACATCATTTATCTGTAGGAATTTTCATCGACAACTACGTCATCTTCAAAAATGAGGGAATCAGAAGGTAAATGCCGAGGGTCTATTTACGCGCGCTCGGCGAGGCCTAGTCAACGCCCTTAATAGTTCTCTCCTTCTCAGCATTCGATCTATAATAGGCGCGCGCTGTATTTCGCTGTTTCTCAGGGTTCAAATCATAACGTTCGCGCTTCTCAGTTTTCCGAGATTCAGCATTCAAATGATCACGTTCGCGCTTCTTAGTTTTCGCGATTCAGCATTCAAATGATAACGTTCGCGCTTATTAGTTTTCCGCGATTCAGCATTCAAATGATAACGACTGCGCCTTTCCTCTCGACGCTTTTTAAAGTTTGAATGGTAGAGTTCGCGAGCTCGAACCCGCAACCTCTCAACGTTAGAAAGGTAGTTCTGATGGTTTATAATACTGCGTTTCGTAGCGACACTACAGTGCTCCGACTTTTCGGCACTAGAATTATTATACGTATATTTGTCTCTGTTTTTAATACCACGTTTTATCATGGTATCCACCATAGATGTTCTTGGTATATCTTGGTGTACTTGTCCGCGATTAATGATATGTAATCTAACATGATGCATAGATTCTGGATCTATATTTGGCATCAGAAGCTGTTGTTTTTCATTGAACTCTTGATCACATTTAGTCGTTGCATCTGCCTGAATGTGCTCGCCGCAGATTAGCGGTTTCGGGTAAGTTGCAACATTTGTTTCTGATTCTAATTTCAGATGCAAAGCTGTCTCTTGTTCTATGTGCGCAATGAATTCAGCTCGTTGTTTTTTAACCCCAACAGGGCATGAGTTCTCTTGTTCCATTTGCTGCGAGTTTGGAGTTTGGACGTTTGCCGACAATACTTTACGTTTACAAGTGAGAGTATCACTTTTTCTAACCATGCGCTGCGTTTTACGAGCGTTAGGAAATTCTTCGAGGACGTTGTTTTCGAACAATTTCAATAAATGTGCGCGCATAAGAGACACGTCGTATGTTATTTTATCCGGACTCTTACCATTAACGAGCGAGATTGCACATGCGATGGCAAACACCCCACAATCCGAGAAGTTGGGTTGGTCTTGAACCGTTGGAAACTTTATGCGCTTGCTGTCAAACTGATAGAAAGGAAATAATTTCCTCAAATATGTCTCGTGCATTCGATGTAGCCTTTTGGAATTGAATGAATCATAGATGAATATCGATTTGGTATCATAATATGCGCATACCCAGTGCAGTTCATTGCTGTGTAGTATTTGGATATGCTTGTGAGTGAGAGAAACTGGCTCGATGGTAAGTGGCATTTGTACCCGCCACGTTTCACGTGGTGAATATTCTGTACAGCTTCTCAAGAGGTACGCGAATTGAGTCATGTGAAGATCAGACAACCACGCGCCTGATGTAATTATATGTTCAAATTTCTCGTCGAAAGTTGGGGGTCATTACGTCTCTCTCGCCTCCGTAATTCCCTATCATTAATAACATTAATAACCCTTTTTGGTTGTTGAACTATTGCAGCCAATGATCTCACTGCAGTTTGTTGTGAAAGTTTGTGCTTGGCGCTATTGCGAGGCGATTCGTGGTTATTGATAGCAATATTTTGTTTTGTATCAGATACCGGCATTCTAGTAATGCATGGGAAGTCTTGTATCTCATTATTTTCGAATATCTGTAAAAGATGTCTTCGCATTAGCTCAATATCGTAGATAATTTCGTCCGGTTGTTTCCCGTTTATCAATGAAATTGCAAATGCGATTGCAAATACTCCACAGTCGGATGAGTCGGGCTGACGCTGAACTGATGGAAACTGTACTGTGTTCTTGTCCACTTTGTAAAATGGAAATAAACGTTTCAAATATATTTCGTGTTCTTCGCGGAGTACTTTCGAATTCAACGAGTCGTATATATAGATCGACTTCGTATCAAAGTAGGCGCACACCCAGTGCTCATCGCCTTTTTTCTTACAAGCGCTATAGTCACCGCCGTTTTCCTCACCACCGCTATGCAATATACAAATATCCTTGACGGTCGGTAAAACAGGTACGATTGTATCTGGCAAAAATCTTTTCCACGACTCTTGAAGTGCGTAGTTGGACGTACGGTTGACGATTTGGGCAAAGTGATAGAGATGCTCATCCCTTAACCAATCACCAGATTCGATAATCTTTACAAATTTATCTGGTAAGGGGTTTGTATTTAGCTTCTCCATGTTTGGCGCAAAGCTGCCGATCTGTTTTAGGCGCAAAGCTGCCGATCTGTTTCAGGCGCAAAGCTGCCGATATGTTTCAGGCGCAAAGCTGCCGATCTGTATTCAGTGCAAAGCTACCGATCTATGGCGCAAAGCTGTCTTTTTTGAGTTGGGAGAAGCTGATTTGGTTTGTTACTATTATCTGATCTAAAAATCTTAACCTGCCTACTTACCTGAATGATGATAACTAATACGTCGAACCTAATTATTAAAAAATATTTTCCTGTGCTTGACACGCCAATTCATACGCTTCTCCTTCTTTCTTCTGAAGCTTAACTCAATCAGTTTACACGCCGATGTCGATTCTGCTCGGAGGCCGTTCACTCAATGAATTTAGAGATAGGCATATGGCTGCATTTTGTCAATCAGCAGGATTATTCTGTACCAACATGACAGCAGAAAATTAACAGTTTCTAGATTCCAATAGTTATTTTTTTTTTTATGTTATGGTGAAAATGTTAGCAATGTATAGGACGTTAGTGGCGCTTTCTATCATCGAGTGTGATTAATGCCTGGTTTTCGCAGCGCCATAACTTAACTTGATTTAAGAATCGACTAATCAGGAGGCTGCTTTAGCGACGCGCTAGGTGAATCGAGCCTCCTAATTTGTCGATTATTAGCTTTGACTATACCGGGAAGAAATCTTGATAGTATACAGTCGACTGCCGTCGATTTCGCAGGCGCCAAATAATTTATTTTCATTGGTCGGTAAGATCGTCCCGCGGCCGACTACGTCATAATACTAACCGACTACGTCATAATACTGCCTCGGGACGATCTTACCGACCAATGAGAATAAATTATTCGGCGCATGCGCAATGGACGGCAGTCGGTTGTATACTATCAAGATTTCTTCCCGGTATAACCCTGGACTGCTAACGCTTACTTCAGGCGTGTTGTCAGGATGTGGCGCTACAGGCAGTCAACGGTCGAGTTCAGAACTACACAGTCGATACAATACATCGAAAGAATGTTCATGTGTTTGTTTATCGTTGTAAGCATGTGTTGTAGCGGTACTAAGTACTTATTCAAATTATTTAAATTTGCCGCCGAATTGACTGCCGAGAAGTCCAAGGAGTGGGGTAGATGTTGGGAACATCGGCTTCGCGTACGGCTTATGGGAATAGTGGGGGCCATTAGCAGTTCAGGGTTATATAGTCAAAGATGACTAGATAAATTAAGTCAAGTTACGGCGCTGCGTAAACCATATATTGCATTTATAAAATGATCAGCCCTAGAGATTTTCGTTTTATGAAGTTGTCGAACATTAGTGCCGCCAGCTCGGAGAAAATTGGGTATCAGATCAATGCGTTTGCGAATACGATCCGATTTGAGCGTGCCCGGGCCTTTACTGCAGATCTTATATCGATATCTATGGCTATGCATTCTGCCTATGGACCTTTTTCAGTCTTAATTCATTTTTGAATAATAATGCGCAATGTTCAGATCATCCATTATTATATTTCCAATAATAAGTAAAATAGGTAATGCGTATGAATTGATTTTCGGGCCATAAAATACTTAAATCCGTTTTTAAATTTGAATGTTGCGCTATAATAATAAACAGTTATAATGATAATGGCCAGAAATATAAGAACTGACACAATTGTAATAAAAAAAAATTACTTCTTCACGGGTAGAAAAATGATCGATCGACTCCCTCTCTCTCAGATGATATGGATTCTCATTCAGAAAATAATATCATTTTTCGTCCCCTGAAGTGCCCATAGTGACGGATATTTATTTTTTATTCATCCTATTCCTACATATATCTGCATCCAGCAATCTTCTTCTCTTGCGAGTGAAGGCCTGCATAATTCTCTTGGAAATAATGAGTAATATAAATATAAATAATGGAGAGAAACTTTGAGTGAAGGCACCGATATCACTCAAATATCTCGAGTCTCTCAGACGGACTCGATAATTCTTGTAAACTTCCAACCAACTTGGTAACAGAGTCCAATCCCAGAACCGAATATACTACTAATCTATTCTACTATATTTTCTTAATTTATCTTACAGTTACTGGAGTGACGGTAATTACTGAGCGAGATTGTAACGAGACTTGTGATGTAATTTGATAAATAAAATGAAAAAAATGTGGGAAACATTGAAAATAAAAATGACGATCTATATAAAACAGGTCCCTTTATTTTTTACATCCCACCATGATGGCGGTAAGGGCAAGTGAATATTTATGGATGATATAACAGGTATCAGCGCTGCTGGTTTTCGCAATCCTTCTTCTTCTTCTTATCCTCACCGCCACCACGGTAAGGATTGGCCATATCGTACAAGAGATCGACAAGGTTACGACGCCTCTGGCGCCTGGTCTGCCACTGTTGCCCGGCTCTTTGATGGCGCCGGGCAGCATCTTCTCCTGGAAAATTGAGAATTACATCATCATTATTATGAACAGTTTTATAGCAAAATCAGTTGAAGCAACTACCAGAGCTTGATTAGCCTAAATAAATCATAATAATTCAGAACAATGATCGTTATACTAGTTCAAATAGGCTTCATTATGAACACTACGATATTTCTTGGATTATTAAAATTTATACGGTATACATCATCAGAGAGGATATGATGATGATAACTGACTTGTATCAGTGGCTCGCATACCTCAAGTCAACTGTAGAACTCCAAGCTTGTCCCAACGCACATGACTCAATGATATCAGAAAATTGAGCGATGTTACAATAATTGTCAAATTGATTATATGGATTGTAACATTGCATTTTGCAACGCGTGTTACAAGTGACTCCCGAACCCTTAGACGACCATAGTTACGAAGGTTGGATGCATGACAGAAGCATGAATGCGTTTTGGTTAGCCCCGAGGCTATAAACTCTCCGAGAGGCGACCGTGACCGATCTAAGACTGTAGAATTTAGTTCTTATTCTTTTTGTTTTTTTTTACCTTTTCTCTATAATGTGGGAGACGAGGCCCAGACGACGGCTAAAAATTGCAACGGAGACCCGATCAGACGAACGTACGACGCCAAATATCGACTGTTGGGATCCTTTTCGACGAACGCCACATAAAAGCTCCGGAGGATAGTAGTGGCCATGCTACCTCCCGCTATTAAACGAGAGGACACGGGGGAGTGCCAAGGGCATTCTGCAACGTGGGATATCGGTGGTGGAAGAGATTCCCGCCACCAAGAAGAATCTGCAGCCCGTGATCCTCCGATTTAGCGAGCTACAAACACCGTGGTGAACTTCGAATTTTGCGCGCCGCGACGATAGGTCGCCATATTTAAGGATCTCGCAGTAGATTTGCAAAATCGATAATCGATCGCCTATTGAGGGCGCTAAGTACCGGCACCATGCCGTCTGATCACTCTGCCGTAGGCCTGCCTCGCAGGTAGAGCCCCGAGCTCTAGTGCTCGCGCTAATTGTAGAAATTACCTTTTGTAGTAGCCACGAGGCTGATTTTTTTGGTGTGAATTTCCTGCGGGAAAGCGTTTGAGTCTGTTGAGTTCGAGTTGATGCATCCGGGGACTCGTAGTCGAGCCGCCACGAGGCCTTGCATTTTGGCTGGAAAACGGTAAGCGTTAGCCAATTTGACTCATACTAATTTGAATTCGGCAAACGGCCATCAGCCATCTTGCCGTATTTTCCGAGCCACGAGGCTTTTAGAGATTTTTGCAAATCAAATTAAGACGACCTCCGAGTCGGTAGGCCGTCACCAGTGTCTCACGCAGTAATAGAGTTTTGAGTTTTGGTCTTGGAGTAAGATTTTTGAGTTTTGTGTCACGTAATAGTGCTTTTTGTAGAGCCGTAGGTTTTCGCACGTGAGTGCGAGAAAGATAGTCTGACTACGTCACTGTCGTGCTCTCTTCCTCTCACGGAGAGATTCAGATCGTTATTATATTTTGAATTTGGTTTACTTTTTTTTTTGTTTCGCCTACGAAGGCAGAGTTAGTTTAAGTTAAGTTTGAGTAATAATTCTGGAAATTAGTTTTTTTACGCCCTGCGGGCATATTCCCGTCTTTCATTGGTAATTTTTGTTTCATGAGGACCTAGTTTGTCGAGTTACTTATTTTTTTTTGCATTATTTTGTTTTGTTATTGCTCTCCTACGTGGAAGCTAGTAGTTTATTAATTATTGTAAAACTCGTCAGGCGTGGCCACGTCGCCTGAACACGACCTGTGGCCGTTCTTTATCCGAGGGGAAATATCCCCGATTGTTTTATTTATTATTTATATCATTATTTTTTTTTTATACTATTTTTATTGAATAAATGCTATTTTTCTTTGTTAAATTCAAACTTACGAGTCGTTAGTCAACGCCCTGCTAATCCTTCACTTAATCCCGACCCCTCTCCGCGGTACTGTAGCTAACCGACGGTTATTATTTTGTTTAGATTTTTGAAATCGGCGGTTATCCGCCTGGCGCCCAACTTTTGCTATTTCTTTGTTTTCTTTTGGCCAATTGTCGGCTGGATTGATCTCGGAGGCTGGCTATCCGGTCCAGATCCGAGGATCAAATAAAATCCACGTCATAGGATATAAAAGTGCTTTGATAAAATAATTTGAAACGAGTTATATATCATCATACAATTGAACATGTAAATAAAACCGTCGTGACTGTGCATAATGAAATAATAAGGAATGAAAGCGGAAACGATGATGAATTTACGCCATTTGATGAAAATAGATAACGTTGTCAACTATACCTCCGGCTTCTCCAGCCCCAGCCGCCCTGTTTGGGGCTTGTTGGGCCGCTTCGCCCCCAGCTGCCCCATTTGTGGCTGCCCCCGGCTGCCTTTCAGCCCCTGGCTGCCCTTCGGCCCCAGCTGCCCCCGCGCCTTCGTTGCCCATTTGGGCACGCCCTACGTCCTCTATAAATAAAAGCATACAACCATATTGTTGAACTGTATATACTTCGACATCGTGAAAGCTTTCCAATTGTTTGTAATTCAAAGCATTGAATGGTTCGACTAATAAAATACCTAATGAAAATATGAAATTCGTTTTGTAATTTGTAGAAATCTCAAATGGTAACTAGTTTGTTCGAATATAAGTTGCCATCATTTATGCATACTTTTTTCTGTCAGATATTGATGTACATTAGGGTGGGCCGAAAAACCCTTGATGTCGAAAATTGAAAACGGCTAGTGTCGAAAAGTTTCCTTGGGATATGAAACGAAGGCTCCATTTTTTTGGGATTTTTATCTCGACTCCTTCCGCTCGACCAAGAGAGTAGTGTATCTATGAGGGTTCTATCACCCGATAAAGTAGGTTCCCTCAATCGATAACACATCGACCCTCAGTCGATAAAATCGATGGTCGATAAATCGATAAATCGATCAATCAATCGATAAAGAAGAATCATCTATGATAGAATTTTCGATCAATCAATCAATCGGTCGATAAAGAAAAATCATAAAATAGAATTTTCGATCAATCAATCGGTCGATAAAGAAGAATCATCTATGGTTTGGAATTACCTTTGACACTTGAGAACTGCTCTATTTTCAATTACTTATTCAGAATAGATTCGAATTTTTAAAGGCCAATACAATGTATGCAGTTCTAGCAAAGATTTATTGCGAATGCAACTATGCATAATAATTGAAGCAGACTGCAGATATTTTCAATGATTAGGTGAAGGTTGCATCAATTTCTAATCGCATATTCGAAAGAGATTCAATGCAATGTATTTGAAATTCTCACTCGAACAACACTAGCTGTTCAAGAGAAGATTTATTGGAGAATACAACTACACATAATAATTGAACAGATCACCTTTATTTTCAATTTCTAAATGCATTTTTTTTTTTTCCCAAATGCCATGCACTTACCTATGTACACATCTGATTTCTACTTTAGAGATATTGAATAGTTAATGTTTATTCATGATTATTCTGAGTATATATATCGTAGTTGTTTCTCCACCAATTCAGATTAGTTTCTTTACCTATCAAGCACAGTTGAATTGTATTCAATAACAAACCACTATGACTCATCAAGTTACGCTGTATGAGTTAGCCGAAATTGTAGAGGCCTACGAGCATTGTGAAAATCTAGAAGATTGGGCGCTTACGTTGAATCGCATGATTACAATATGCAAGGAAAGCAAATACTTTGAGGGTCTAACGATTCATAAGTCACTTAATAAATTCATAAACACATCGGTACGATATGAATTGAATGATTCAGCGCCCGACTCACAATTTTTAACACCAGAGGAAAATGATATCATGAAGAGACCTTTCGAATTGCTTACATTCAAAAAGAACTTGGTGAAATCAGCATCATTTGCATTCAAGCCTACGTATACGCTTGATATAGTAGACAAAATAATTGATTATCTACAATTATCGCATAATCGAGATCATGAAAAAAGCAATCAACAAACACCACCACCACCAACACCACCACCACCACCATCACAGAATGTTGAAACAGATGGTCCATCTACATCAAGAGCACTGTGGAATGATTTAGCAGTGAGATCAACAGTTGAGAATTTATGTAAAGCATCAACTTCAGGTGCATTGCTGAGTGGGGTTCCCCAAAATATTATAACACAAACACCAACGCATTCGAATACATTAACTGCAATTGATGGTTTAAAACCCTTTACTGTACAGCTCAAAATGTACCCTACTGAGGAAATTATCAAACTAGAAAAATCAGATTGGTGGAAATATGCTACTACCTCCATGCAGTTCACCATGGATGATAAGGATGATGTGTATCAATCGTTAGCTACTATGATGAACCAAGCCGTAACCTATCTTCAAAAATTGGATAATTTCAAGGCAGATAGGAAACGTAGATTTCAAAGAAATTTTATGCCATATTAAAATTCAATTTCACATATAATATTTTCAATGTTTTTATATTTTATATATATATATAAACAAAAATACATGAATTGCTTTTTAATTTTATGAATATATATATGTATAACAAATCATAATGATAATAAAGGAATTATTTTATATTATGATATATGTAATAATCACTCTAATAAAAGATCTAAAATGAAAAAAAAAAAAAAAATCTTTTGACTTGAAACCAAATCAATAAGTTTCAATTCTTGAATCTTCCTCAGCTGAAAACAAAAAAATTATTATTATAAAATTAGATGAACAAGTTTTACAATCGACTATATATATATATATATATATATATATATATATATATATATATATATATATATATATATATCTCTGTTGATAGCTATAGTTTGTTACATTTTATAATTTGAACTCTCAAAAGACCAAGGAACATGCGTTTTAAGTTCTATTTGAATTTACTCATATATGTATATGTCTATATAATTTATGCTTACTGCTCAGCTCCAAAGATGATTCATTACCAGTCGGCCATCTGATTGGTAATTTCTCAGTCGTTCTCGTCGTGCGAATATTCGTAAACGTTGTCGTTCGATAAATAAAATTTACAACTCCATCTCTTGAATTAGTCTGGCTTACATTTTGCAGGTCCCCTGGTTGGTGGACGTTGATAATTCCATCTCGTTCATTATATTGGATCACCGCTGCTTCCAAATCAGTGTATTTACTGATTTGGACAATCATAATAACAATCAAAATCACCATCAATTTAACAAACATTTTTTTTGATTTTGATTCTGATTTTGATTCGTTCGAATTTGAATTTTGATGGTTTAATGCTTTGATTGACTGTTTTCGTTGCACTAGTGAGTGGATTTGGTCACTGCACGACTTATATATGGTCTAGATAAACTAAGAAAAAAGATGCAATCTATCGGAGTGATAGATAGCACTGAGTTTTATAGTTAGATCTAGAGTAGTACAATGTTGATAAATTGAGTTATGAAAGTGATAATCATAGAATTATTGTTTTGAATGAGAAGGGATTTTACACAGTAATAATTATAAACAAGTATAAATGGAACACATGTTGTTTATTCATACAAAATATTACAATAACGACAACAACCAATAAAATTAGTGATGTATGGAATTAAACCAATTTTGCACTATGATGACATTTTCCATAGCGCAAGTGAGATTATGTGCATTACATTTTTGGAGATTAAGAGGAGAGGCATGCTGTTGTAGAAGTATGCGAAGCGATGGGCAATTCAGAGTATCAATATTGATGAAAATTTTGTTTGGTAATTCCTGTTTTAACCAAACACATTTTTCCAATCCCTTGACATAGATGTTCTGAATCTCTGAAAGGTTGTCCGTCAAACATCTATTAACTTGATTGTATGGAATATTCCCAGAATCCCATTTCAAACCATGATGTTGTCTTTCCAAAAACATTGCCTTCCTCTGATTCACATCAGAAAGCATCTCCCAAGCGTATGGCTTCTTAAAGAGGAAATGTACAAGTCGATTTGTGTTATTACATAGAATAGCTAATTCTTTAAATATGAATTGATTATCTGAACCAATAAACCCCTGTACATCAACGAATGAATACCCCATTATAATAATTTTCGTACGATATTTGTTAATGGAGTATATTCAATGATTCTATCATGTAGAATGAGACAGTAAGCTGAAGTGTCGTTTTCAATAGCAGTGTCAAACTCGAATTCCAAGCGAATGTCCACAGTTGCGCTTTTTATAGCTTCATTTTGACGTGAGCAATCTAGAACAACTAGCGGTGCAAACTGTAGAAAGTCAGCCATGTTTAGAATTGGATCATTGCGATTATTATAATATGACTGTTGGAAATTCGTGTACATATTATACAATAATCCATATTGTTTATTCCTACAACTTAGATTTAAATTATCATATGGATATGAATCACTATTCAAATACAGCTTTATATTTTGTAAATTACAATGATCAAAATGACTTGCCTTAACGGAAATGTTCTCTTTTTTATTCACTTGTAATCCTAATATAACATATCTAGGTTTTTCTAATTGAGTCGAAATTTTTATAGGCCAAATTTGTAGTTTTGATTTAGGTAGATTAGGATATTCATGTAATGACCAGGAGCGGAAGCTCATTTTGATTGGATCGTTTCTAGCCAGGATTTGTAATAATGAAAGTTTTTCCGAATCTGTTGGTGTTACGTGAGGTATTCTCCACTGTAATTTTGAAATTCGGAAGATTACAAGTTCTGGATGATCTGCAGTAGTATTATAACAATTTTTATCTGTTCGGGCGCGTATTAAAATCAGTTCATGTCGAGCATTAGCTACAATTTTTTTATAATCTTCACAAAATCCAAGAATATTCTTCAATGGGAGACAGATATTAAAATACCCAGTGATGTCATTTTTTGGATATCCATTTTCATTCCACCCAGAATTTTCCATTATTAGTTTCTGATTTTTATTCATTGAAATATAATGTTTCATTGTTGAAGTTATTCCCACATTTTTACAACGATCAATTTCCACACCATTTAATTCATAGCGTATTTCATCGAAAAGAAAACATGCAAAATTATTTGAGATTTCTGAGTTTAGCACAATAGTTTCATTCGGTCCATCAACTTTGTAAATCTTCCCCTCCATATAGAGAAAACTTTCACTCGGAAGCACACACAAATCTTGTTGTTGTATTAAAATACGAATTTCATCATTATTTCCATATGATGAATTAGCATATGGATTATGTCCATGAATTTCAATTTTATTGATGCTATTATCATAATGCGGTGAAACATCAATTTTTAGAATATTATTAGTCATTTTATTTTCTTACAGTAAATCCCAAGGTTTTGAGTTTTATTATACTTTCTTTAGATAACTTATGAGACTTTGATCTTGATTTCTGCTGATGTTGAGGTTTAGATTTTGTTTTGTTATAACTAGGTTGAATCAAATTAGAATCAATATCACTATTGAAAGTTAACATATCTCACAATTCTTTTAAGTGTAGTCTAATCGTTATCTCCTCTCCACGAAAATTCACAGATCGTCCGTTTTGATCAACAATCGTTAGAGTTATGTTATCAATCGTACGAACACCCACAGGCATATAAATGATAGTTTGGGGGGATTCGGAAATTTTATATCCAGGAGGTACATCCGGTGAAAATTCATGTATTGTGTGAGCTGGTGAATTATTATTGAATGCACTCAAGGTTATATTACATTCAATTCTTATTGTGTTAACCTTGGTTATTTTTATTGCATTAGGTGATACATTCCATTGGTTTCGATGAATTGCATCACCAACTTCATAACCTAGTAATTCATGAAGCGATGTATCATCATCAAAATCAACATCCCATCTACAGAATATCTCTGATTTCAAAGTGTTATTATTAACTTTAACAGTCACGTGTGGTCCAGCTATTGACTTATTTATTGAATTAGGATTATTATTTTTTGGTTGATCATAATCTCTAATATGTTCTTGTAGATATTTATTTATGTCTTCAATCGTATAAGAACCAGTTGGAATTATGATTTTCTCAGAACCATCATATGAAAAAATATTACATGTTTCGTCAATATTAGGTATTGAATTATATGATTGAAATGTTATCAATCCAAGAACGTAAACTTTTTCAGAATTCAAAACAATTGGTGGAAAATAATTAGCACTCAGAGTAGATGAAGTACCACTCAACGTAAATGTGTAAGACATAATTGTTTTAAGAAATACTGCTTACAAGAAAATTAAGGCACAACTGACCACAGTTAGCTGTGTTATAGGCTTGATATCTCTTGTGATTATACATAACATTATTATTATTATTATCAGACTTGAAATAATGCAGAACTTCGATTGGAGGCTGAAGATTCCCAAAACTATCGAAGTAGAAGATGTTATTGTAATTCTTTGTGTAAGCCACCCAATGTGTTCCAGGTCCATTCATATCATCTAAATTTATGATTCCAGATTCATGGATTTTGATTTTATTAGGTAAATTTGTTCTCATGAATACACCTCTGAAATATGGTATTTTTAACAGTTTTGCATATTTCATCAATTGAATATCAGTTGTTACACCTTTGTTCAGATTTATCATTTTTTTTTTTTTTGAATATATGGATGTAGATATAGCCCCCATCCTTTTTTATATGGTGCGAGGTGTAAGCCTTTACCATGCCCTCCTAATGCAATGGCCTCCATTGTTTTATTATGTCGTTCGCTTTCGGTCAATTGTTTGCGCGCACTTGATGCATCGTTGACTGCTTTTGCAATTCCTGCTGCACCCCCCGCTAATCCGCCAACAGCAGAAAGTCCAGCGAATAATGGAATAAGGAATGGTAATATCCCCCCACGTTTAGCTACTGGTATGACTCGAGGAATTTTGATTTCATTCTTCGTCTTGTTGCTTCCAATGGTTTGCTTCGCTGCACGAAGGGCAATTTGAATAGCCATTTTGTTTGTTTTTGGTTTTGCTTCCCTAATTGCATTTCGAGCACTAATAATTGCTGTACGTACTGATGGTTTTCTATTCTTTTTAATCCCCATACCAAGTTTCACTTTTGCACGCATTGTTTTATTAACAACCCAAGCTGCTAAACGTTCTGATAAACTTGTACCTTTATTATGCAAACGTTCTGATGCTTTCTCGGCTAAAATATTATCAGCAATATGGCGATATTTTAAATCTTTATTTTCTGCGTATGCAATGTCATGCTTCCGACATGCAGCATCTAATTGATTTATACCTGCTTGTCCGAGTGCTAGTCGATCTTGAAGACGGGTTCCAGGTCCACAAAATTGATAACCAGGTAGATGTAATTCTATAGGTAACTTGTTTATAACACTATTTAAAAATCCTGTGGATTTTGACATTCGCGATTTCGACGTGCGTGCGTGAGTGGGCACAGTTTAACGACAACTAAACTTTTTTCAATTTGAATTATTATATTACACGTTTGGTTGGTGTGAAATGAAGTTGGAAAAACAACCTCTGTCGTTACCAATAAAAAATCTTGACCATGTATCTAAAGATCAAAAGACATTCATGCGTCATGGAAAATTGTTACCAACAACGGTGAGAAGTATTGTGTGTGGTCCTTCAACATGTGGTAAAACTAATGTAGTTATCAGTTTATTGCTGAATATCAATGGACTTCGATTTCAAAATGTATACGTTTATTCAAAATCATTGCATCAACCGAAATATTCATATTTGCGACAAGTATTAAAACATGCAGGTGGAGTTACATATAATACATTTTCAAATAATTGTGATGTCATTCCTGTGGATGAAGCTAAACCTAATTCAATTTTTATATTCGACGATATAGCATGTGATAAACAAGATGTAATCCGACAATATTTTTGCATGGGGCGACATAGATTTGTTGATTGTTTTTATCTATGTCAAACATATACCAGAATTCCAAAACATTTGATTCGTGATAATGCTAATTTTCTAATCATTTTCGAACAAGATCATACAAATTTAAAACATGTGTTTAATGATCATGTAAATACTGACATGACCTTCAATAAATTTATCGAAATGTGCTCACTGTGTTGGCGAATAAAATATGGATTTCTAACTATTGATAAAGATAGTCCTAAAAATAGAGGGCGTTATCGGAAAGGTCTTGATATATTTATTGAATTATAATACATGGTGAAGTCTTCATGAGACTAGTTGCGATTCATCAGTTAACAAACATCATTCATTATGTTTGGTACAACGGAATTCAATAAAGATTTAAAACGTAAAATAATTGATGCAAGTGATGTTGTTAGAAAAAAATATCAAGCATTGAAAACTCATCAAGCTGATGAAGCTGCAATACTGGAAAAAACTTTGCAACCGATTGTTGAACCACTGAATACCATTGCAACAGCATCGAAAAGTAAAACCCATTTGAATTCAGAAGAAGATTTCAAAAGTGATGTCACTACCAATGAGAGAAACATGAGCACTAATGAGAGCATGGTTTGGGATTATGATCAGGATATTCCAGACTTTCAAGATTCAACATATCATATACGAAAGCCTAATCGACCATTGTTGCGAAGAGCTCATCAGCGTAGGTTAACTTTGAATAGATCAACACCACGTAATTCTACTCATGTTAGTGATAGTGATTACGAAGATGAGATTAACAATACTCAAAACAAAACTACTGAGATCGATGATGGAGAAGTTTTCACATCTCCAAACATCAATGATCAAGATTTACCTACATCACCAAGATCAGCGTTGGTAGAAGTAATTCGAGAACCTAGAAATCGTGAATCATTTGTGGAACAACTAGAACGAAATGTTGGATCCATGGCAATGAATTATATTATGAAGTCGATTGATGATACAGATAATTTGATGGATCGTCAGTATGGAATTAGACATACAGCTGAAGGTTACATGATAGGGGATTCAATAATCAGATTTGATCGAGCACATTTATATGTTAAAGATATTCGATATAAAACAACTCCAGGTGTATTAGAACTTCTATTCAGAAGGTTTCCAAATGAAGAGATTTATACAGAAGAAGATCTTATTAAATATGGGAAAATCGTTGATGCAACTAATGCCCATAAGCGTGGTTATATAAAAACTAGTCAAATTAATGGTAATAAATCTTATAAATATAGATATATCATTCAAAAGTTGTTTCCCCCCAAACATCGTGTTTCATTTGCATCAACTGGTGAAGGGTTGAATATCGATGATCATATTGCGACTAAGAACAGTGCTGTTGATTACATCTACTGGGATGATCCGAATGAACTGGTTAACAGACTGTGGCTGTTGAACAGTTCTGAACAGGCAGGTCATACTGGTCATAGAAATGAAATTATTTCCATAGTAACTGAATTACGAGATGCCCATATTATTGACTGATTGATCAGTTTGTTTCGAACACACAATCAGACAGCATTGAGTACGTAAAACAATGAGTAAAGAAAAAGTACGACTAGTGAATGAATTGCATGCTCCAGCAAGGAAAAACTTCAAACGTCGACGAGTGATTGTGAAAGGTTATGATGATTTGTGGCAAGTGGATTTAGTTGAAATGAGAACACATGCGAAAATTAACAAAAATTTCAACTATATTCTGACCGTTATTGATGCATTCTCAAAATATGCTTGGGCTAAACCATTGAAGACTAAATCTGCTAGAAATGTTACCGAAGCGTTCAAAGAAGTATTAAATAGTGGGCGAAAACCAAATAATCTTCAATCTGACGATGGAAAAGAGTTCTACAATACGGAATTTGCTAATTTGATGAAAAGATATGATATTAATCACTATTCAACATATAGTGTTTTAAAAGCATCAATCATAGAGCGTTGGAATAGAACACTTAAAGAAAAAATGTGGAAAGCTTTTAGCATGAATGGTTCCTATAAATGGATAAATATTTTACCTCAATTAGTTTCAGAGTATAATAATCATAGACATCGAACAATTGGTATGGCACCCAGTAAAGTGACAAAAAAAAATTCGAATGAGCTTCTCAATTCTGTGTATAACAACGTTAAATATGTGAAGAAAGCTAAATATAAAGTAGATGATTTTGTTAGAATCAGCAAGTACAAGTCTCTGTTCGCCAAAGGATACACACCAAATTGGTCAACGGAGATTTTCAAAATTATTAAAGTTAAAGCAACTAATCCACGAACGTATCTATTAGTTGATAAGCAATCTAATCCCATACAAGGAGGATTTTATGAACAAGAATTGCAGTTAGTAAAATATCCTGATGTATATCTAGTGGAAAAAATTATTAGAAAAAAAGGGAATAAGGTATATGTGAAATGGTTAGGATTTGATAAAACACATAATTCATGGATAGATAAAACCAATACTTTATAATTTATTTCTCTGAATATATATATATATATAATACATAAATACATGTACACATTGTATGTAATATATATATAATAAAAGATTCTTGAAAAATGTATGCATTCACTTCATTTGAGAGGGAATATTCACATGTCCCCAAGGTAGTGTATCTGTGGAGTTCTCCAATAAATATCTTTTATCATCATATGAACTTAAAGCAATTTTTGATTGTAAAACGGAATATACATTGTGTAGTTCTGACTGTATTGTTCGTTGCTGACGTATTTCACAAGTATTTCTGTTATTTAAACAATTTAGATAATCGTTGAAGGTTATATCATTTGCAATCACATTCATTTTAACACCTTTCGCTTTTTTAGTTATTTTATTATGCAACGTTCTTATGGAATACATTTTTGAACGTAGACCTACAAATTCAGTCATTATTTCTCCATTATTCTCATCTTTCATCAATCCTACAATTTTTCTATTAACCAGTGGAATTTGATGAATATTTTGATTGGGGTAATCACTAGTATCAAATTTTTCAGGATGATTTTTAATAAAATCATATGCATTTTCACACTTCAGCTCGTAAATCAAACTATCAGTATCAGTATACATTAATTTGCAATTTGTTTTGAAATTTTTCAACATGAAAGCATAGTGAAAATCATAAACACAAATCTTAGATAAATCCAGAATAGCCATACCTACATAAAGAGGTTTGTTAAAATGTATCTTTAATTTTCTCATCTCGATTGCAACTAAATTTTCCTGGAAAATACTTCTGCTATGGAAATTTGGTTTTGATATCAAAGCTTCAGCACTATAACGCCCACTCCATTTTGTTATCAGTTTCACATCACGATATTTTCGTACATTTTCCATGGTTTTACCAAAGACCGCATTATTCATCAGTTTATACAAATTTTGTTCAAATTTATTCTTACTTTTCGAGCGTAATTCCGTATTAAAATCAATGTATGGTTTTAACCAAGGTGATTGAGCAAATTCTAAGATTCTATGAATTTTCACTAAAACTAAACCATTTATAACACACTGTTGTATATTACGATAATGAATTACATAACGTTCCTTTTTCTCAACGGTTGCTAGAAGTTTCAAATTCTTACCCCCACATGGTTTAGCATGATTTGGACAGAATGGTAGATCTTGATGCAATGTATGAATTGATGAAGGATATTCTAAATCCACTTCTAAAATATAACCAATCAGCGATTTATCTGATATTGAAAAAACATCAAAATTTTCAACTCTGTCCATCCATTTAAATTCTCCATGTGGTAAGTATTCACACATTGCCCATCCATATAAATTATTAATATCAAAATGCATTAGATATGTAGAGTTCTGATTTGAATCATAGTCAGGCATGAATTTATTATTGGCTTTGCTATATCGATTGGAGCATTGACTTAATCCCCCTCGCAACCCGCGTTCGAAAAATAACAACATATCCACATCTGTGAGTAATTGCAAACTAATTCGGGTTTGTTTTAGCATGCAATCCCAGGCAAACCCTGGTAAGGTGCAATAATGAATTGGATCTAGTCGATATGTATCCAAACAATTACTCCGAAAATTTTCAAATACATCTGCAAGTAGTATAACATCAACTTTCAAATATAAATCACTATACTCCCCCAGAGTTTGTATATTAAATGTTCGCCATACTTGATTTGCATAGTTATATTCATCATCTGATATATGGCTATCATTTAATTTGTTATAAAATGCTGTTTTTATTGGTAAAGTAGTTTCATCTAGCTGATCAAGTGATGTTATATAATCATAAGGAAATACACCTTTCCGTGTTATTAGATTGAATTCCGCACTGTTTAAATTTGAAAACTCAGATTTCAAATGATGCATTGAATCTGGTGACATGTAGGAAACCAATTGACTCAAACTAGAATTCAAGTGTCGAAATGAATCAATAAAATGTAACTTCAAATTCAGATGATGTATTTCTTTCACAAATGAAATATAGCGTTCCTTGTTTAATGGTAGCAAATATGTTGCACCATCCAAAAGCACAGCGAGTTCCTTGATTATAAAATGGGCATCATATCCACTAAGGTTATGTAATATTACTGGTACTACTCTCCTTATTGAAGCATGCAAGTTGCAATATTGATGACTTGCACCTCTATATAAACCAGTTAAATGACAATGATCCCTGACACGAATATTATATACCTCAAATTTCACCCCACATAACCAACAATATTCGGCAGTCTCAAATTCATTAATCTGTTCATCTGTCAGCGGATGCATTGTCTTAGGAGAATTTAAAACACTAACTGCTTTGTATGAAATCATTTTGAGCTCATGTATAAACCATTCTTGACAATCTAAACCACGATAAGATTTGTAGTATGATTTCACCGAATCATGGGTAGATTTAAAATAATATCCAACACTATAAGGGATATGTTTTTGATAAAATGATTTTCGTAACATTTGGCTAGAATCGTTAGAAGTTGTTTCTAACATGCACTCAAAATCAGCATACACAACAAATGGTGCTCGTAACATATTTCGTATATTTTTGAAATATAATTTATCATCAGGACTCTCTGGTAAGGTGATTTTACAGACTTTTTTATTTTGTATACAATCTACTTCATGTGCTTTAAGTTTTACTTCGGTATGAAAATAATGCAAGCATCTATCACATATAAAGATGCGACATCTATGTTTAACTAGTTGACTAGAAACCAATCGAGATAAATTCTTGATCCAACAATAGTGAGTTTTTTCGCCTAACACATCACTGTATTCATACAACAGAAGCAGATTAATACATTGTAAACTTTTATTTGGATGTTCATTGATATATAATGGTACAACCTCCATCTTTCTGCTATGAGATGATTCTAGAATGTAAACATTAATTCTAATATTATTCATTTTCTCAAACTTTGGTATATCTCGAACTTTTACTGGAAATGATATATTGGTAAAATCAAAAACAGTATTATAGTGTGGATAACTCCTTGGATCTGAGGGTCTCCATGTCATAGAATGTAGAGCCGAAACACAGGCCCATGCAAAACATGCATTATCATGATTTTGAACATTGATGATTGCTTTTTTGGCTTTAATAGTTGGTGGTAAATCTATATATGATGCACCTAATAATGGAGCGTATTTATTCATGTTAATAAGAATATAATCAACACTACTTAGCGCCCATCCACTATCACGTTCTTGAAATTCTTCAATATTCGTTAATAGTGGAATGATAATTTTGTCTTGATACCATTCTTCTAGATCAGATACTATTGATAAATGAGTATTTTTAGTTTGAAAGAACTTTTGTTCACTCTGTTCACCCAAATGAAATGTTGCTGCGAGTAGACTATTTAATTTAATGTGGTAAAACTGTTCAATTGTGTTTGTGACTTTGTGAAAAATTATTTTTTTTGCATCTTCTAAGAATTTTTTCAAATCTTGTTTTTTCAAATTCACTACAACCCCCGTCAAAATTCGATTTGTGAAAGCTGATTCAACATCATGCCATTGTACAGTCATAGGCGATAAAATTGTTTGTGTGTTCAAATAACCAGAACCGAAAACTGAGTTATGATTAAGCAACAACGCTCGAGCTGTCTTAATTCTTGCAATATGAGTGTGAATTTTTTTTTTTTGAAAAAAATTCAAATTATTGTCCTTTAACAAGTTTACTAATGTTTGTAAAACTTTTTTAACCATTTGCAACCACCTTTTCACATTTTCACTGGTAATGTTCTTTAATATGATTGCAAATGATTCGTTGACAGCCTCAATCATGACTTCAACATCATTCATCAATCCACACATTTTTAATTGTATTTATTTAGTCATTTATTCATTTATTTATTGTTTTTCACTCTTCGTTGATTAATAATTCACCATCGATTGGCTGAGTTCCCGATCGATGGTGTGTATAATTAACACGAACTGATAATTCAGTTATACTGTTAGCTACTGGAGACATTCCAGTCTCACAATGCGTACAAAAAATTATTGGGATTTTTGATAAAAGAGGTGCATTACAGTCATAACAACTGTTGCACAACTCTTCCTTGAAATTTAGATTTGAGCGAAAATGTACAAATGTTGTTGAATATGCTCTGATATTCAACATGAATTTTGATTGCGCGCACCTATGGCAAAATTGGAGACAACGCGGATGTGTGTAATAAGAATTATAAACTGATGGTAATAGATGACGGTCATCATCAATCACATCAGGTAACCGAAATTTAACGTGTGTATAGACATAGCAGTACCATGGAACTTCTACGTTTCTCATTATAAGACACTACTGATTGCAACAACGTGTATGGCGGTTTATATAGTGACTAGTGGAGTGATTTAATCCTCCTACTCGCATTGTGAATAGTGATTTGGTGGTATATATATTTCTATTTCTATTCCATACTGCAAGAGTTTTCAATTGTTCTAAGAAGTGCAACGTCTTAACAAGTGAGGTATCAATGGCTAGTCTGTTTGCGAATGAGGAACTCGGCCAGGAATTGAATATTCTAGACAACAATGAAATTGAGTTGATAGATGAGCTTGAATTACCTTCAGAAGATAAAGGTTATGAATCTGCGAATCAAGAAAACTTTTGTGATGAAAAAATCATTAAAAGAGAGGTGATTGGAACACTCTATGAAACGAAAGAGAACCAAAAATTCTGTCTGATAACATCAGGATTTGGGATAAGCCTGGGAGACCTATGTGGACCATGTGCAATGAATTACAACGATGTGGAAATCGGATGGGCATTCATGAGACATAAATCATACACAAACATAGAAGACATTAGAAAAATAAAAAAATGTATAAGGTGTAAAATTACTTTATCAATTCATGTTTTTACAAAAATTTGTTCTTTTTGTACATCAAAAAAATTATCGATATGAATTTTGTTAAGTAATTAAGCAAAATTATCCAAACAATTTCAATAACTTGTATTTTTGAGACACTCATCATGTGCAATAGCAAATGTATTTATATTTCTTTGTGTTGAATTAATTTTAAACTGTAAGTCTACCTTGGTAGCTTTACATTTGGTGAAATCATTAGTAAGTTGATTCATACGTTCTTGAGCTACTGCTGAATCTTCTTCACAGGTCAAATGTGAACCTAAGAAATATAACATATTATTAAACCTATCTGAAAAGTAAACATTTGAAACATAGTTATATTTTATTACCTGTGTTGAAATTTGAACCACTTGAGGTATTATTCAATTGTAATTTTTGATAACAATCTCCCAGAAAAAATAATATTTGTGCTTGTGTTTTTATTTTCGCTATTTTATCGATTAATAATTCATTCACTTCGTTGTTACATTCTTCTAAGTGATGTTGCTTGACTACAATGTTTTCTAAAAAATCTTGTTTACGTGAATGACATAGATTTTCTGATTCCCCTGCAAGAAAAGTATTGTGATTAGGTAAAATATATTTATATCTTCTAATCTTTATATTGTATATGCCATACTTACATATCAAAACTGTTGATTCAGTATTGGCGACTTCTAAGCTCTTTGCAAGAAAAAATTCTAAAATAACACCAATACATATTATCAGAAAAATTCTAGAAATCATAATGCTGCGCTGATTTAAATTATAACACTTTGAACTTGATTATGGAACTAACTGAGATAAAATTTCAACTGAAACGATCTTATATATAATAACTAACACATAATGAACATACATCTGTGTGAATATGCAATGATCTTACTAAAAATATTAATAGGTATGACATCTGTGTTATGAACGTAAACCGAATAATTTGTAGAAATAAATCAGAAATACAACCACGTTTCATTGATCATGTGAATAAAAATCAGAAATGCATGCATTGAGAATTCATACGCCTTGATTTCAATGTACAGGCAGTAGAAAACTATGTCAGTGGTAACTGAGGTCGTCTGTTTTCCATGAAATCTATCATTCATATCAGTGGATTAGAATATTATTGTAATTGATATACTTCTCTATAACCACATTGAAAATAGCTGCAGTCTGCTTCAATTATTATGTGTAGTTGTGTTCTTCAATGAATCTTATCTAGAACTGTGTCAATAGGTTGAATCAACAACTATTGAACTGAGGTCGTCTGTTTCCATGAAAAATATCATTCATATCAGTGGATTAGAATATTATTGTAATTGATATACTTCTCTTTAACCACTTTGAAAATAGCTGCAGTCCGCTTCAATTATTATGCGTAGTTGTGTTCTTCAATAAATCTTATCTAGAACTGTAGACATTTTCTTGGCACTTGAGAACTGCTAGTATTGATGAGGAAATTCTTACATACATTGTATGGAATTAAGTGCAATCTGCCCAATTATTATGCATAGTTGCATTCGCAATAAAATCTTCGCTAGAACTGCATACATTGTCGCTAGAACTGCATACATTGTATTGACCGTTAGAAATTCAAATCTATTCTGAATAAGTAATTGGAAATAGATGTGATCTCTACAAGCTGTACATGATTTGCTTACATCATTAGGTGATTCTATTTTATCGATTGGGGTCTATAGGTAATTCTGAGTCATAGATGATTCTTCTTTACGATTAGCTTACATCATTAGGTGATTCTATTTTATCGATTGGGGACTATAGGTAATTCTGAGTCATAGATGATTCTTCTTTACGATTGGGGGCTATAGGTAATTCTGAGTCATAGATGATTCTTCTTTTCTTCTTTATCGATCGATTGATTGATGATAATTATTGATCATAGATCAATTTATCGACCATCGATTTTATCGACTGAGGGTCGATGTGTTATCGATTGAGGGAACCTACTTTATCGGGTGATAGAACCCTCATAGATACACTACTCAAGAGGCTTGAAGTTGCCAATATTTGAAAAAAATCTCTAAACACTATCAAAAAAAACTACAACCCTTTTTATCGTGATACCCTCCTCTTTTCTCCTCATCCGGGCTTGGGACCGGCAACGGCAGAATCTTTTTTTTTTTGATTTTTTTAATTTTTTTTTTCCAATTTTTTTTTAATTTTTTTTTTTTCTTTTTGTATTGGTCATTCTTTTTAATATCATAGTAATTTAGACGTCAAATTACTTCAGAAATCTTTCTTACTATCGAAAAGGGTTGTAGTTTTTTTTAATAGTATTTAGAGATTTTTTGCAAATACTGGCAACTTCAAGCCTCTTGGTCGAGCGGAAGGAGTCGAGATAAAAATCCCAAAAAAATGAAGCCTTCGTTTCATATCCCAAGGAAACTTTTCGACACTAGCCGTTTTCAATTTTCGACATGAAGGGTTTTTCGGCCCACCCTAATGTACATGCATGGGAGACTCTATCGAAACTTTCACTTTGAGTATTAGATAATTAATTAATAATTCAAGTCAAATTATTGAGAAGTGTATGGGATATATGAGACTTATTCCGTACCTGCCACAACTTGCTGGTCGGGGGGAAGATCCCCGCCACTTGTTCCTCAACTTCCATCCCCGGATCTATCGATCAGAACAAGATATTTTATCACGGGGACATGACAGATTTGTGTATATGGTGAAAGTGAATGTTGCGTAGCCGTTTCGACAGATGATTCTCCGGATCGAGATCGGCGAAGATTCCTTCGCAGAATTTATAAGATATCTCAAAAAATTTTATTCGTCAAGAGGAAGATTTGTCAAAGAGGGACCACCGGTCGAAAACGAACCCATGAGCAGGAAAAAAAAATAATAAAGCTGAGAAAAATATCGAAAAGAGTGTTGAGAATTGTTACTCAACATTCCAATCCATTTCGTAAACTGACTACCTTTAATAATTAAGCAAGGCGTGACCTGGAATGCGGCAGAGCGCAACGCATGCAGGTGACGCCAATAATCGCGTAAGCATATTGAGGTAATAAATTAGGCTAGAGTCTGAGCTGCGCCTCAGTTCTGAGCGGATATTAGAAGGAGCGAAGAGTATCTCTTCGAATACTCAGACTCGAACCGGAGCAAGTGCTCCAATCACACTTTTGTAACTTTGATAAATATTAAATAAACACTATTTTCGTTGCTATCTTGCACTAGAGTGATCTTTAATAATCACCTCTGGGAACAACCCAATAACTCCCTGTATCCCATAATAACGGGGGTTCAATATTACAACATTAGTGGCAGCGGTCTAGCGGATAAACCAGAGCTTGCAAGATAGTTGACGCTAAAACAAAAGTAGAAAAGTGAAATAAAGAACGAAGTACATAAATAAAAAGAGAACAGTTTAAAAGGTGCAACACGCAGTCGTTGTAACCTAGTGAAAAATACATCGCAAGGAAAGAGCTACAGCACGCAGCATTCGTGGCCAAGGCAAAGGAACGAGCACGAGGTACCTACGGCAGCAGCAGCAGCAGCAGAAGCAGCAGAACGCAGCGGTTCAACAGTACCAAAGGAATCAGAGGGTCAGCAACAGCCCAGCAGAAGCGGAAAAGCGAGATGAAGATATTCATTTTTATGTAAGTCAGTTTGAAATCCTCGCAGTTTTAGTATTTAAGCCACAAACATTGTCATTGAGAGCTAGCTGCCAGTTGGAAGCGTGCGAGCATTTAGAAAATTTTCGTGTTTAGAGTATACAAAGAGTTTTAGATATTTTTTCGTCAAAGTAACGAGTCAGTCAGGCTCATCAGGCTTGGATTAGAATTTTCGATTAGAGTAGATGTCTGCTACTTGGAATAAGATTGAGGAACTTGTCGCGCAAGGTCAAACCGGGTGGATACAGGATCTTCGAAAAGAGGTCCTCCTACAAGTTTGCGAAAGATACGGTCTAGCAGTCGGTGATTCAAACACTGTAGAGGAGATTAGGGCAACCGTACGAGCATTTATTAAAAGCAATAGAAAGGGACAGCAAACTCCTTCCCCAAAGCCTAGACCAGGCACTTCCTTTTTTCCTGACCTACCTCAAACAGCATCCCAGGAGACAATACCCATTCCGGGTTCGGTTCCTGACGAGAAAGAACCAAGGCAACACACAGCAACCAAGTTGACGGACTACTTGTCATTGAAGGAGGTGCGGCAGATGGTCAACGTTTTCGATGGACCTGAGCCACGTCAGGTGGACGATTTGTTGCAAACAATCGAGTATGCGAAAGATAAAGTAAATCCGAATCAAAGACCAGACGTGTTAGAATTGGTCCTAAAAACAAAGATACAGGGCGAAGCAGCCATGGAACTCAGATATAAAGATATAAATTCTTTCGAAAAGCTGAAAGCCGAGCTTTTGGCATTGTACGGAGTTAAAAGCTCTACGCCAGCATTGTTGGTAGAATTATTTTCAAGTAGACAGAAAACGGGTGAAAACGCGGATGATTTCGGAAAGAGGGTTACGCGTCTTATGATGGATCTTATTAGAGCATGCGGAGCTAGGACAAATATAGCAGCGGAAAGAAGAGGAATAGAAGACCTACTCAGATATCAAACACTTGCCATTTTCGAAAACGGGCTACATTATAATTCGAGAATGATCGTAAAATCGTACCATTTCTCGGAACTTTCGGCTTCAATAAAGGGCGCGGAAGAGGAAGAAAAATCGCAAAACGGCGTAAACTCTATAAATCGGAGAACGAACCAGCCGGGCGATAGGAATACATCAGCAGTGAAGTGTCTGAAGTGTAATCAAACGGGACATTTTGCACGGGATTGTACCCAGGTAAAATACAAGCAATCGTTACCTACAGCAGGTCAGAGTAGATCGGTGCATCGTGTAGAATTAGTATGCAATTTTTGTAAACGCAGAGGGCACCTATATAAAGATTGTAGGAATAGAATGCGTCGCGATGAACGACGATCAGGAAATAACGGTAGCGGATCAGGCGAAAACCAAAAAGCTAGTACCGGTTACTCCCAAAATTCTTATAGTAAAAACGCAGGGCATGAAGGATCCCAGCAATTGACGGGGAATGCAGGATGGTACAAATCCATGAACGTCGCCAACGCAGATAGAGCAAGTCGGAACAGAATAGAATTAAAGGCGAATGGAACCACTAAGGAAAAGATGACTCTTTTAGTAGACTCTGGTGCCGACGCCAGCATCATCAAAATAGGGATGTTGAAAGATGATTTGCCAGTTTTAGAAGAAACGACGAGTTTATCGGGAATAGGACAAGGCGTTGTTGAGGCACTTTGTAAAGTCATATTAACAATCCCATTGACAGATAGAAGTATTGAGCACCCTTTCTTTGAGGTAAGAGACAATTTCAGTCTAGATGCGGATGGCATCATTGGAATAGATTTCATAGAGGATCACGAAGCCGCGATAGGTAAAAGCGCTCAAGCATTTTTCATACACGGGCAACGTTTCGAGCTCTTACGACCGTTCAAAACGGAGAAAATTAGGTTAGCGCCGCGAACAATAAGGAAGGTCAGTGCAAAAACAAATAGTAAGTTCATCGGCATTGTAGAGAAGAAGGAACTCGCCGACGGAGTATACCTAGGAAATTGCTTAACTAAACCGGCGAATCAAGAATGCATAGTAGACATTTTGAACCTAAACGATCACGAGGTGATATTGGAGACACCGACCGTGGAATTGGAGGAGTTATGCGAGGAAAATAGCGAAACGAGCGACGAAGAAGCAGCCTACATGGGTTTAATAACTGGTAGAACGGGTAACCAACGAATCAAGCTAGTACATGATACCATTCGCACAGATCATCTTAACGAGGAGGAGAGAAATACTCTACTTGAGATATGCGAAAAGTACAGCGAAATCTTCTATTTACCAGGGGATAAGCTAGGCGTCACTAACGCGACCAGCCATACAATTACATTGACGGATGGGGGAAAACCGATTAATGTTCGTCCATACCGCCTACCTGAGTCGCAGAAACAAGAGATAAATAAGCGAATAGAAGCCATGTCAGAGAGTAACATAATACGCCCGAGTCGTAGCCAATGGAACGCACCGCTTCTATTAGTACCGAAAAAACCTGACGCATCAGAAAAGCAGAAATTTAGAATAGTCGTCGACTACAGAAAATTGAACGAGATCACGGTAGGGGATTCGTATCCTTTGCCAAATATTACAGAAATATTGGATCAGTTAGGAAAAGCGAAGTACTTTACTACATTAGACCTCGCCTCGGGATTTCATCAGATTCCGATCGCTGAAGAAGACAAGGAAAAAACTGCTTTCTCAACAGCACATGGGCATTATGAGTATAATTCAATGCCATTCGGAATGAAGAATGCGCCAGCGACATTCCAACGTTTGATGAATACTGTTTTAGCAGGACTACAAGCATCTAAGTGCTACGTTTATTTAGACGACATTGTAATTCACGGAGCAACACTGAAAGAGCACAACGATAGGCTCATCGAGGTACTAAAGCGACTGCAGCAGAGCAATCTCATCCTCCAGCCAGACAAATGTCAATTTCTTCGAAAGGAAACTAGTTATTTAGGGCATGTGATAACGTCGGAGGGAATTCTCCCAGATCCCTCGAAAATTGCGGACGTCAAGAAATTTAAGAGCCCGACAAACGTTAAACAAGTGCAGTCATTTTTAGGGCTAGCAGGTTATTACAGGAGATTCATAGAAGGATTTTCGAGTATAGCACGACCGTTAACGCAACTTACGCAGAAGGGACGCAAGTTCGAGTGGACAACGGTAGAAGAAAGCGCATTCGAAACGCTAAAATCAAAGCTCATCACGGCACCCATCCTAAAGTATCCGGATTTCACGAAACCTTTCTTGATAACAACAGATGCATCCGACAAGGCAATCGGAGCAATCCTCTCTCAAGGACCAATTGGGCACGATTTACCAATAGCGTACGCAAGTCGAACGCTTAACAAGGCCGAAAGAAATTACTCGACCACTGAGAGGTAAATGTTAGCAATCGTCTTCGGGACTAGGCAGTTTAGACCGTACGTATATGGATCGCATTTCACTGTGATCACGGATCACCTCCCTCTTAAATGGATCTTCAAAATCGAGGATCCTGGATCAAGGTTACTGAGAATGAGATGAAAACTTGCCGAACACGAGTATGATGTAGTCTACAAACCTGGAAAACTAAATACGAATGCGGACGCGCTCAGCAGAATATATAAGACTTACAGCAACAGCCAGGAATTCGAAGAGGAAAAACCTTTGGAAGAAGGTACGGAACCTTCAGAAGGTACAAACATTCTCGTAATGTCAGAAGAAAAAGAAGAAGAAGTAGAGGAAAAAGAAGATGATGATGAATCGGAACCGAAATACGCAGAAGACAAGAAGAAAAAGATCTTGTACGAATATCACGACGCACCCATGGGTGGGCACCAAGGCGTATCGCGTACACTAGAACGAATAAAAATGGAACACAGGTGGCCGAATATGCGCAAAGAAGTAGAAGACTACATAGGTAAATGCGAGAAATGTCAGAAAAATAAAACGCAGAGAAAACTGAAAGCACCCATGATAATCACCGATACTCCTTCGAAAGCCTTCGAAAAATGTGCGCTAGATATCGTAGGGCCGTTGACTGTAACTAATACAGGCAATAAGTATGTACTTATGTTTCAAGATGCTTTAACCAAATTTAGCAAAGCTATGCCAGTGGCTGACCAGGAAGCGTCCACAGTGGCTAGAGAATTCGTAAAAAATATTATATGCGAATATGGAACACCCAAGGTAATCCTTACTGATCAGGGAACGAATTTTTTAAGCAACGTATTTAAGAATATGTGTAAGCTTTTGAAAATCGAGAAAATTCAAACGACGGCATATCATCCTGAATCTAACGGACCACTGGAACGATCACATAGAACACTAGCAGAATATCTAAAGAATTATATCGAAGAGGACCAGAGCAACTGGGATGAGTGGTTGCCGTACGCTATGTTCACGTACAACACAACCCCTCACACTGCAACAGGGTACACCCCATACGAGCTTGTTTTCAGGCACCCGGCAGAAATACCATCATCGGTAAAGCAAGCGCCGAGACTTACTTACGCGTATGACGACTACGTTCAGGAATTACGCGAAAGACTTAGGGCGGTTAATCTCAAAGCAAAAGAGAATCTGGAAGCAGCCAAGGGAAAAGCAAAATCATACTACGACGAAAAAACGGTGGAGACAAAATTCCAGCCAGGAGATAAGGTTCTTCTACTAGATGAGACGGTTCGGCGGGGAAGATCAGCGAAATTAACGCCAAAGTATGTAGGTCCATACGAGATCACGGAAAAGCATTCGGATGTCAACTACATCATCCGGAAGGGTCGGAAGGAGACCAAAGCTCACGCCAACCGATTGAAGTTATTCGTAGAACATTGACTAGAAGGAAAGAAGCACGTCCCCAGCACCTATCCCACCCCTCACCATATTCCTCACAAATTTCACCATGTAACAAAGGGAGGGGATGCATTAGTAGTAATATCTAAATTGACTTGCAGATCATGCCTGGCGATGGCGCTGGCAAAAGAAGAAATCAGTTCATCTTTCAAGATCGAGAGGTTCAGGGATAATCCGGGCGTTTACTTCGAGAAAATAGGGACGCAGCAGGTGTACAAAGATAGGTGGAGCTTAGTAATAGACATGGACCTCCGCACGGTATTCGAGAGAAAAAAATGTGAAGGCACACCTTGTAACGCGGCCAAGCCACGACCTATATAAATAGTAATACAACAAGGCGTATAGCGCGCGCCATCTATCGTTAGCGCGGTCAACCATATCAAAAGGCCATCTGTTGTTAGCGCGGTCAACCATCTCAAAGAGCCATCTACCGTAGGCATGGGTTAACTAACGGCAAATCGCCATATTGCCTAAAAATCTCTCTCGCTTACAAAGTAACTATATGAATTAGATAAGTTCGGCAATTAAATAGCATTTAATTAGAGAAATATCTCTCTGGATATAGCAGAGTGAGATACTAGTGGGGGATCGCTTCGGCACACCACCTGTCTTCTCGTTTTGGCATGTCTATTGCTTTTGCAAGTACACGATCTCGTTTGAGGAGTGGGGAATAGCTAGTGGGGGATCGCTTCGGCACACCACCTGTCCTTTCTTTTGCTTCTTGGACACCATCGTGGGAGTCAAATCAGTAAAGTCTTTATATTTTTGAGGTAGAAGATAGCTAGTGGGGAATCGCTTCGGCACACCACCTGTCTCTTCTTTTACTTCTTGGGGGGGGTCAAATCAGTAAAATCCTTTCTTGTAATTAAATTCCTCTTTTAAAATATTCAATCAGCTCAGTAATATCAAATCAAACATGAAGTAAAATCACTTGCAGTAAAATCACTTGAAATCAAATCACTTAGCATAGGCATTATAGAGTCCCAATAAATAGTCAGAGAACTGATAATACAAAGCATAATATAGAAGTCCTAATTACTTTTAGGCAAAGCGATTCAAAGAGAGTCATTTTAATTAGCATTAATAGATCACTACTTAGATAAATTCAGGTAGAGCAAATAATATAAACGTCCTAACTAGTTATAGGCAACGAACTCACTTAGAGTTCATACATTATATACAGGCACTAGTTTTTAAGATAACTTTCAACTCTAAGGAGTCATTTCATTTAGTATAAAATATGTTTCGATTCAACTCACTTAAAAGTGATTTCAACTAGTATAGGTAATAGTTATTAAGATAAAAACGCGATTAGATATAGGAGTCCTAAAACAAGCTATAGGACAAGTATAACTCAGTCAGAGTTATGACATTTAGCATTAGGTATTAGATATTAAGATCACGGTTGACCGCTGGTAAATACTTCCAAATAAGAAGTCAATTAATATAGAAGCCCTCAGAAGAGGCACGTGAGGTTTTCACCAACCAATGTTCAAACTTTAATCTTAAAAAACTGTTATAACCATATTACATTTTTATTCCAAATAAAAACGCATTATTTACATGTACCAATATAATCTGAATTGAGTCACCTTCCATAATTCTTGATTTTATATAAGAGTAGGCCCGTGGATTAATTCCTAAACACCCTGAGATTAGAGTTTACATCGGCATTTCGCCGATATAAGTTAAGTAAAATTTTAGAGCACCACAACCTGAACAATATACGCAAGACATGCGAGATTCCAGATAACGCAGGCTCGCTTTTATGTGAGACTATGAGTGAAACAGTAGGAAATTTGTTAGATAAGGTTGATAAGGGTTTGCAACTAGTCCGCGACGTCACATGCGTCGGGCCGGCACGAAAGCGCCGAGGTTTGATAGACGGTTTAGGCTCGATAGCAAAATCCTTGTTCGGGACTATGGATGCAGCAGACGCGGCTAGGATAGATCAAGAGATCGATGATCTTCGGGAAGATCAAGCCAACCTAAAAACGGCAATGAGTAAGCAAATCCAAATAGTATCGTCGACGCTAGGAGTGTAATACCATGAGGGTAGTGGAAGAAAATGAGCAAACTTTGTTCGAAATAACTCAGCAGCTTAGTATCAGTCTTTCGAACGGTATAGTAGTAGTAGTAGTAGTAGTAGTTTATTATGCCGTGGCCGGAAGGGGCCAAGGGGCAATCGTAGCGTAGCAGTACAATGTTTAAAGATCACAGATATTACAAAAGCAGCTTAAGCTTAACATTAGAAATAATAATTATTATGCTTAACAAGCTGAAACTGGAGGAGCATAAGTAATGGGCAGAAATACAGGTTGAAATGATAGATGGTATTGATATTAGCGGCTCATGCCAGAATTTGCAAAAGTGCACTAAGGCAACGCACAGCAAAATTGCGCAGAATAAGGTGCATTGCTGTGCGACGCCCACTTTGGGCTCTCAAAAGGGGTCAACGCGGCCTAGAGCAATAGCAGCTGCACCACCCGCTGGATGACGTGTCCTAAGAGTACAGGATGCACAACGACAATAGGCGCGCATAACGGAATTACGTCTAGCGATAAGCATAATTCAGAGAATTTCAGCTAGAGCTGACTATAAAAACAAGAACAAAAATAAAAATAAAGATAAAGATGAATAAAAATACTGGAAATTCGTCTAGCAATAAGCATAATACAGAGAATTTCAGCTAGAGCTAAATATAAAAGAAAATAAGAACAAAAATATAAATAAAGATAAAGATGAATAGAAATAAGAACAAGAATAAATAAAAATAGAGGAATAACATAAACAATTAGATGGAATATGAGACGATAATGATGACAGGATAATGCTGAGAAGAGACAAGCGAGTAATAAATAAGAGAAACAAAAAAGTACAGAGTAACAATGGGTAACATAACAATTTGATGAAGCCAGAAATAAAGGATATAAAGAAAAGGGACATTACAGCAACACCTTAAGTTAGAAAAGGGACAATATAGTAACACCTTAAGCTAGAAAAATAGGGTAAAATGAACTAGAATAAACTAGAGCGGTAACAGAAGGCGAGGTGATAAACTGGCCCGGAAAGCAAGGGCCAACAGCAGGCCGTGGGCGCGCCCAGCAGTCAGTCAGAGTTTTGGCGTAACGTGGCCACTATCACTACTCGCTTCGGCGGACGACAAATGCAAAAGCAACCTAGTTTTGAACACGTTTAGCGACGACGAGTCCCGGATTTGCTGCGGTAGGTTGTTCCAGAGGTAAATGGCCTGGAGCGCGACGGAATGCTGATAACAAGCGGTTCTATGTTGCGGGACAGCAAACACTAGGGAGCGACCAGAGTCGGCAAGTCTGGAGGAATGACGCGTACAAGGGTCCGGGGCCTGAAACAGCTCTCGCAAATAGGGAGGAGTGGACGTAGCGAGGACCTGATACACGAAGGCACCAAGGAGAAACAGTCACCGATCCGAGACTGAAAGCCACTTAAACCTAAGACGGTAAGGCGTGATGTGAACGTCCCTCCTCAGCCCAAATATGAACCGAACACCCGAATTTAGGAGTCGCTGTAGCTTTTTATCTAGGTAGCTCGACAGTTCACCGTAAACGAGGCAGCAATAATCGAGATGTGGCAGAATCAGGGCGCTGACAAGCATTGCTCTGACCTGCGGGGATAGGGCTGCACCATGGAATTTCAGCCTGTGAAGAGAGGCATGAACCCTCCTTGAAACCTGGGAAACATGCTTGTTCCAGGACAGGTCGGCAGCGATGTATACGCCGAGATTCCTGACCTCATCAACGAATGGCACGACCCGGCCTCTAATAAGTATCGGGGGAGGGACACGGACGCGCAGTTGTTTCAGATATGGAGAGCTACCAAGAATAATCGCCTTGGTTTTGGCGAAATTTAGCCCTAGACCGTTTCTCACCGCCCAATCCGAAACGGCATTCGCATCTCTGCTGATTTTGGCGATAGCATCCACAATGTCACATGGCGCTGCATGCACGTAAATTTGTAAATCGTCCGCAAACATCACGTGCCTTGAATGCCTGAGCACGTGAGCAATATCATTCACAAAGAGGAGGAATAGCAGGGGGCCTAAAACAGAGCCTTGAGGTACACCCGACTTATTTGCCAGAAAACTAGTATGGACTCCCGCGAGGTCTTGAACTGCCTGCGATCTACCCGATAAATAAGAGTGGAACCATTTAACCACCTCACCCGCTAGCCCGTAATGCACTAACTTAAACAACAGCAGGCGATGATTAATGCTGTCGAAGGCCTTGCTGAAGTCGAATAAGGCGAGGACTGTGACCTGTCTCTCATCCACAGCCTTCCTCACATCCTCAAGTACTCCGAGCAGAGCCGTCTGAGTGCTATGGAGCTTCCGGAATCCTGACTGCGCTGGGTCGAAAAGCGCGTTCTGCTCCAGATACGAAGTGAGCTGGTTTGCAACCAGTCGCTCGAAGACCTTTGCTGGTGAGAGATATTTGCAATGGGCCTGGTATCAGATTCGGTAGCTGGAGGATGGCATTTACTCAGCGGGACAATAAAAGCCCGTTTCCAGATGCTTGGAAAGACGGGGTTTTGCAGCGAGCAATTAAAGAGACGAGTTAGGTGAGGCGCGAGAGAGGCCAGGTGCCCCTTGATGTGCGATAGCTGGATACCGTCGGGACTCTGCCCGCGCGATTTGGTAACATAGGAGCAAAGGGTTTCCAGAACTTGGAGTACTTGGATTGGTGCAAATGAGAAATGGGGCCGGACCTGGGTTGACTCACCATCGAGCAGCTGCTGCAACTCAGCCTGAGAGCAAGGGTTGTGGGCGCTGGTAACAGAGACACAAAAATCATTGAGCTGGTGAGCCTCGAACTGGTGCAGCGGTGAAGACGACGCATTTTTAGAGATAACGAGACCCATGCGCCTCAGCTCGGACCAGGTACTCGCAGGATCCGAGACTCTAGACAGCCGACTGATGTAGTAAGCGGTCTTTGCTTCTTTTATTTCGGCTCTAATATCGCGTCGCAGCGTACGGTAACGCTCCATCAGCTCTGACGAGCACGCACGCTTAGCCGCCGAATATACTGTTACATTGGGTAAAATCACCCATATTCTATTCAATTTATAAAACACCATCTAGTAGCCTATATGATAAATGACATCCTTTAAAATATAAGAACCTCGGTTGCTGCGTCAACAACGATTATTGTAAAACAAATCAGTCTGTCTTTAGCTTGCCACTGAAGCAGACCTGTATTTTCTGAATACATAATCTCATTGCAAAACATATATAATTCCTCTACGATTCACTTTATTTCTCTTGGAGAACTCACATAATAACTTATTAACTCAACGTTTATCTTAAAACGTTACATTGGTGTCAGAATCGGGAATTTTCGAGACCGATAAAGTGAATATTTTGTGGAACTAACTATAAACGAAAAACAAAAAAAAGAAATGTCTCGTCGACGAACTACCGCTTCTACCAACGAACCTGCTGGAAACCAGCAATTACCACCACCTCAAGTCGACATCATGGAACGACTTTTTTAAGCCTTGGCCGCCCAACAACAAGCAAGCCTAGCTGCTCAAACAGCTCAACAACAGGCAAGTCTAGCTACTCAAGCAGCACAACAAGAGGCCAACATCGCGGCTCAAAAAGAAAGGGAAGAGCGAGAAGCCCAATTTCGACGCGAAGAAAGGGAAGAGCGCCGAGCAGAACGTGAAGCAAATCTGATGGCTCAACGGGAACGAGAGGAACGCGAGACTCTTCGTCTGAGGGAGGAAGAGAGGCAAATTTGGCAGCTCAACGAGCGGATCGTGAGGCAAATTTGGCAGCCCAACAAGCTACCCTCTCCCTTCTCGTGAGACGCCTGGAACCTCAGGAGATGATCTCGCAGACCTCGACACCCAGACGTTCCCCGATGAGGATCGAGGAAATCGTTGAGCCAACTGTCATTCGGTCTGTACATAACTATGGGGAAGAAAAATCCTCCCCAACTATTCGTAGACCACGTACGGGTGGAGCGGCGACTTTCACGCCGCACACTCGTACCATCCCTCAAAGCGACCGAATTGAGCACTCAATTCGGGACGCACGTAATGTACACCATGCTGACCACATGGCTGGCGAAAATACAGTAGAAAATAGAATTATTAATAATAGTGCGCCACTTAATTTGTCATGCGCCGGGAGTAGTCGCGACAGACAAATAAATAATACAACGTTGAATACCTGTAAAGAAGGTTGTACGGGACAACCACAAAAATCCTCTAACCTAAAAGTAAATTTCTTTGACGGATCTATTTCATGGGCCGATTACGAACGACAATTCTTAATCATTGCTGAAATAAACTCTTGGTCTCCCATAGTTAAGGCCGGACAACTTGCTGGTAGTCTAAGAGGTCCTGCCTTGGCTGTTCTTTCATCTCTTTCGAATTCAGATATTAAGAATTATGATAAACTCAGCACAGCCTTGCAATTAAGATTTGGAAATCAATTAATATCGAAATTGTCCCTAACACAACTAGATCTTAAAAGACAGAATAAAGAGGAAGGTCTTGCCTCACTAGGAGTCGAAATAGAAAGACTAGCTAGGATAGCATTACCCAGTTGCGACGAACCAACTAGAAATTTATTAGCTTGTAATAAATTCATTAACGCGATAACAGATCCAGAGTTGAGACATACTCTTAGTCTGACGGGACCTTCCTCTGTTCAAGAAGCAGTCATTAAAGGTCTAGAAATCGAAGCCTTAACAAAGCATCATTTGGGAGTAGGAAAACTACGTCAAATCGAGACAAAGACCCCTACTACTGACTCAACTAAGACTACCAATACGCAAAAAGTACTCCCAGGCAGCAAACAAATAATAATAATTATAATCAAAATAATAATAATAATTATAATAGGAGACAAAGTAACGGAGAAAGACCGAAATGCAAATTCTGTCATAAGATAGGTCACGTGACAGATAAATGTTTTTCTTCAGAGAGGAGAAATAATTCAATTAATGATAATTATTCGGACTCTCGGACGTCTTGGCGAAAAGACGACGAGAAAAATAATGATTCAAATCAAAATTCCTGGAGAGATAAAGATCCCTCTCCAGATACTCAACCCATAACTTCTAAGAACTAGGTCTTGGTAGTAGCCCTAGTTAGTAACCGATCGTTTATTGTGATTTTTAATCGGTTTAACCTTTCTTTCATTTCATCAGCATTACAGCTGTTTAGGAGTTCCGAACTGCGAACACGATATTTTCTTTTTCGATATAGGTCGTTTGAAAGACCCTCTTTTATTTTAATATCGAATCTCGTTGAAAGTATTAGACAAAATAACGCTAGGTGTCACTGTAATAAAATTAAATAATAATGACTCTAGATAAAAAGAGATCCGAGCGGAAAACTTTAATTATAGGTTATGTTTTAAGTAAACAAATAATAACCCAAGTTTTTCAGCTCCCAATATTCTGATAGTAGGATTTTCTATTGAAATGATGAAAATAATTCTGAGATGACACGAAGGAAGCCTAACCCATCCCATCCTGACCTATTAATCCGGTTTCCAAACTACCTCCCAGATAAGACTGCTCCAATTTATATTTACTCCACTTATTTAATAGAATCTATTAACTTAATTATTTATTATATTTGATAATCTATTTACTATTTCATCAAAAAAGTTTAATTAATTATGACGATTCAAAAAAAAAAAAAAAAAAGATTTTAAACGAAATTTGGAATTTAAAAGAGTTTTGAAGAACTCTAATTTATGACCTAATATTTCGTGAGAATAATATTTGTCCTCCTGTTTAGGTCGTTTTTGATTTATTTCGAAGAGGTATGGAGTTGGACCCTTTTTGGACTTCTTAGAAATCCTTGAGTCTTTCTGTCCTGGTCTTTTACCCCTCCAACCACTTCCAATATGCAGGACTCTCTACGCAGTAACTAGGGAATCCTTCTTCTTGTTCCGGATCATCCTTCTTGTTCCTGGTTCCTGGTTCCTGGTTCCTGGTTCCTGGTTCCTGATCCTCCATTTAAGATCCGAAGAATATTTCACACTTATCACATTATACACTTTTGGTTTGATTAGATTCACTATCTCCTCAAGGTTTTCCGTGGTTTACCTTGAGGCAGAGGGCGAATGCCGGATAGTATTTGGGGAAACTTTTAACTTCTTGAGCCACAGCTCCAATTCTCCCAAAGAGAACACTTTGATACTCACCTCGAGAGTCGGGACGACTCTTTTACTAAGGGGGGGGGGGGGGTAGTGTTACATTGGGTAAAATCACCCATATTCTATTCAATTTATAAAACACCATCTAGTAGCCTATATGATAAATGACATCCTTTAAAATATAAGAACCTCGGTTGACGCGTCAACAACGATTATTGTAAAACAAATCAGTCTGTCTTTAGCTTGCCACTGAAGCAGACCTGTATTTTCTGAATACATAATCTCATTGCAAAACATATATAATTCCTCTACGATTCACTTTATTTCTCTTGGAGAACTCACATAATAACTTATTAACTCAACGTTTATCTTAAAACGTTACAATACGCTGTTTCGAAGTCGGATGCGTTGCTTGATCGCTGGCGAGAACCAGCCAGCTGACGGTTTACTGAACTCGCGCGTTACCTCCGGGGCATGAGTGTTGAGCGCACCCACAATGGCACCACGTAGGGCCTCCGCCTGCCGGTCAGGGTCATCCTCGAGAGTCCCTAAAGACGAGGTGATAGCATGATCTAGGTCCATGGCCAGGTCTGAAGCGATACATCCACCAAAGTCTCGGTACCTTTTTATACGGTTCAAGCGACTCGGGGCTGGTAGCTTGTACTGGAGCTCTAGTGAATCATGCCCTATGATAAAAGGGGCGGGGGATTTACCGAAAGAATAAGGCTTGGCAGCTGAATCAACAATGACCACGTCCAGCCACGAGTCCGATTGGGCCGTATGATGCGTATTACCATATGGAACAAGGTGCAGAGACTGGCTATGTACAACATCACGGAGGTATTTGGCCTCAAATAAATTACCACTTAAATAACAGTTTAGGTCGCCTGATATAATGATGTTACTGTAAGTATGCGAGAAAATTACGAATCTATCGAGAAACCTGTCTAAAAGGCGACTTTTGGGCCTACGATAGATCGTAGAAAAAAGAATCTTACTACTCTTAAAACTAATCTCTAAAATAAGGAACTCAGGAGAGTTGGAGAACAAGGGGGCAGAGGAGGCAAGAATTTTGCATTTAATTGAATTGTGAACGTATACACCCACGCCGCCGCCCTGCTTTCCAACTCGATCGTTCCTCACAAGGTAGTAATTATCAATGGCTACATCTTGATCTGAAATATCTGCATGGAGCCATGTCTCCGAGATAGACACCAAGTGGTGTTGACTATTTGAAAAGGATTCTCTAATTAGGTCTATATGACCCAGGAGCGAGGTAGCGTTAAAATTTGCAACGCTGAGATACCGTGTAGATGGTGAGACCGACGCACTAGCCGATGCAGCACTGGATCCCAGACCAGAGTCAGCAGCTTGTGGAAGGCCGTCGCCGCACCGTCAGACTCTAGCAGTGAGAAGGTGGAAATCAGCCTCAGAACTGATCAGGATTGGATCCGAAGCAGCATCCCGCTTAACGTGCACAACTCCTTTCTTCATCCAAACGTAGCTGTACCCCCGTTCCTTAGCGGTCGACCTCGCTTTGCCCAGGAGCTTAGAGAGAGTAGGCGGCAGGTGCTCGTTTATAAAAATCGGAGTGTGTGAAACCTCGCGTGGGAGACCCAGTTCGTCCGCATAGACAGAGCCCTTGGCCCTCTTTGCGGCAAGTATGCGGTTTCGACAGTCCACTGATCCGAGCCGGACAAGGATCTGCCGAGGCTTGTTTGTAGGGACTCTACTCTTAACGCGCACAATCTCTATCACTTCTGAGGAAGGCACGGCGGCGGGGAGGAGTGTCATAAGAGAACAGAACGTGTTGGACAAGTCTTCACCCTCATATTCTGGTACTGCAGTGATCATCAAATCTCGACTAAATAGGTTTCGCTCAAAGCTCGCCATTCTATTCCTGAGATCAGAATTCTCGTTAGTAAGCCGCAATATCTCCGAGGAATGCGCCGTATGAGAATCTTCCAAGGTTGCAACTCGGGTGGTGAGCCGCTGGTTTTGCTCTGATAGGCCGTCGATTTTAGCCGCAAGCTCCACCGCATGGTCTGCAGTGGATCGGGATAGGGCATCCACGGTGGAAGCCAACTGGTCCACCCTAGCTGGTAAGGTCAGCAGGCCATTAATCTTGTCGGTGATCTCCCGACAACTGGCCTCAACCGCCGAAATCTTGACGGCAATATCCCGAGAACTAGCCTTAACCGCTGCAAGTACCATTTCTAGCGTAGGTTGCGGCGAGGCAACTGTTTTACCAGTGCGATCACGCGTCTCAGGCGTCGGACTCGGGTTGAGAGAGGGGTTCGATCCGCTAGTAGCTGATGCGGTACAGAGCTTGCACCGTGCAAGCGTTTTCCCTTTGGAGGTGACTTTGGTGGAGATGAAAATAACCGCGACATACAGAGCAGCAGACGGGGCTTACAACATCCTTCTTGCAGGACTTGCAAGGCTTAGGAGAGAGGGACGGCGAGTGACATCCAGAGGCATCGCTCGGCACAGATGAGGAAGCACCAAGCAAGTTGGCCATAATAATCGCCAGCACACGACAGAGAGGCTCGCGGCACAGACGAAGAGGTAACACAAACAGCTGAGAGAACAGCCGACGAGAGTGGTACACAAAGTTAATATACAGTTCAGGTCCGAAGTCCAACCTAGCGTAGCAGATAAACACCCACACCAGCCGAATGATAACCTGTCAAGGAACACCGACACACCACACTCAAGGCGGATTTGCACTGGCAACTGCTATAGTAACAGAACTGATGCACTTCCACACAGTGCAACGAGAGCACGAAATGTCAATGATAGCCTCAGCAATAGGGGCTGCTTGGACCACAATGTGGGCGCAAACGCGAAGACAATCGGTAGCACTATGCCTGCGAAATTATTAAAATTTCACAGAACGACGTTAAGCTAAACTGTTACGGTGAGTAGGAAAAGGTAGATCTATAGAGAGAACAGCAGCGAGGCAAAAGCTCGACGAGCATATAGAAGCAATAGGCCTAATAGTAGATGCGTTGCTGAGTGATGTGAAGGATTTGGTACAATTTTTAACAGAAATAAAAAGGGGTATTATCAACCCCACCGTGCTTACTCCAGCCAAAATACTAGAGTACCTCTCGTCGGCACTACCACACCTGCCGGCGGGTCACAGCTTCCCTATACCATTGACGCGACCAGGGGTATCATTGTTGATGACAGTCGCGGATATTAAATATTACGGGAGGGAAGACACGGTAGTTACAGTAATAGAAATACCTCTGATAGGTAGTGAAGAGTATAGCATCAGCAAAGTATATCCTCTGCCTGTAAGGGCACAAAACGATACCTATTGTTATCTGGAAACAACGGAGGAATTAGCAGTGGTGGACCATGATTATAGAAATGACCTACGAATGAAGGAGGCGGACTTGGGGACGTGTAAACGATTAGGTGAACACTATTTGTGCGACCCAAGGCGCCCTACGAACTCGATAGAAATGGGTTCACCCTGTGAAATTGCCATTCTCTCGAAGCTGGACGTAGAACTATCACAATGCCCGAAAAGAAGAGTTAGGGTAAACAAGGCAATAGTTTTAGTTTTGAATAGACCAGGAACATGGTTATACATAGCTCCAGAGGCCGAGGCAATCACAGTAGCCTGCGAAGGGTTGCCTGCGGCGCGTGAAACATTGATAGGCACTGGCATCATAGCTGTCAACGGGAAATGCGCTGTAACTGCGAAGGATTTCCGTATGGAGACATTACGGCAGTATCAAAGCAGGCAGGAATTCAGTTACCTGCCGCCGTATAACCTTAGTTTGCACGAGATGGACTGGGAGGCGATCCCTAAGTCCAGTGATAAAAGTGTCAGTGTAGTGCTAAAGAGCGTCCTGCGAGACGCGAATGAACTCAACTCATTAGGATCTAGCCTTGAAAATTTACATAAGGAATTAGATAATAAGAAGAGTAGTCATAGGCGGCACCTGCCGTATGTGGCACCGTTATATCCAATAAGTGGGTTAGTACTAGTAGGCATGATAGGTTACATGATATATAAATGTGCAACTCCAGAAAGATTTAGATGTAAAGAAACATCACGACAAACAGTGGCACCGGAGCCTCCCCAGCCGCGAAAACGGACCCCGATAGCCAAGGAAACTGTCATTGATTTCAAACGTAACTCGTCTATCACGGGTACGACGTAAACAACATTGAGTATTAATTGGGTTTCGCTAGTAAAAACATATAATAAATTGGGATAAAACATTATATATACGTAATTACAGATCAAATTATTGTATCGTTTATCGAAATAATAAAAACCGGGATTGGACTAAAATAAGATTAGCAGATAAGGTTAAGACTAAGGAAATTTGTACTTAGTAAATAAGGGAAAAATAGTCCGGTGGCCTATTCTCCTAAGGGGGGAGCGATGTTGAGAATTGTTACTCAACATTCCAATCCATTTCATAAACTGACTACCTTCAATAATTAAGCAAGGCGAGACCTGGAATGCGGCAAAGCGCAACGCATGCAGGTGACGCCAATAATCGCGTAAGCATATTGAGGTAATAAATTAGGCTAGAGTCTGAGCTGCGCCTCAGTTCTGAGCGGATATTAGAAGGAGCGAAGAGTATCTCTTCGAATACTCAGACTCGAACCGGAGCAAGTGCTCCAAGCACACTTTTGTAACTTTGATAAATATTAAATAAACACTATTTTCGTTGCTATCTTGCACTGGAGTGATCTTTAATAATCCCCTCTGGGAACAACCCAATAACTCCCTGTATCCCATAATAACGGGGGTTAAATATTACAACATACCTACTGTGAAAACTGTTGTACCTACTGTAAAAACTAGATTCAATAAAAAAAATAAACAAATATTGGAACAAAACTGTTGTACCTATTCGTAAAAAAATAAACAAATATTTGAAAATATTTTTTGTGTCAATCCGTGCATATACCCTGTCATTTTCTGTCAATTTCAGCTTGTAGATATATAGGATAAGAATCAATTATTTCAGAGGCGGCATCGGAGAAGCGAGTATTAATATAAGTATAATTTTCAAAAACAGTAGCCATATTTGATTTTGAAAAAAATTGTAAGAACAGTCGCCATCTTTAATTTTGAAACAGTCGCCATATTGGATTTTGGAAAAACGGCCGCCCTGTTGGATTCAGAAACACGGGCGCCATATTGGTTTGTAGTATATTGGATTAAAAAAGAAAAAAAGGCCGCTATCTTGGATTCTGAAAAACGGGCGACATATTGTTTTAATGTGCATGGGCGGCGCCATCTTGGATCGGACGGTCTCATTGTTGTGACGCCAAGTCCCCACTCCAGCAGGTCAATGACCTGGTGACGTCATTTGTTGTGACGCCCCATGGCTGGCATCTACTACTAGCAGCAATCGTCGAAGAACTGGATGCTTTGAAACAAAATGGCACGTGGGAGCTAGTCTCATTACCACCTGGGAAAAAAGCACTAGTTCAAAATGGGTATTTCAAGTGAACAGACACCCTACTGGATCGATTCAGCGACACAAAGCTAGACTCGTAGCTGGAGGCTTCGCCCAAATTGACGGAGTTGATTATTCACAAACCTATTCTCCGACAACACGATTCGATACAATCAGAGTACTGCTCTCTTTAGCAGTAAAGAAAGAGTTGAAGATATCCCAGTTTGACGTGAAGACCGCCTTTTTTCACGGTGAACTGGAGGAAGAAATTTATATGGATCTTTCTGATGGAGTGGAGGGGTCCAGAAACCAAGTATGCAAATTGAAGAAGGCCCTGTATGGACTTAAACAGGCATCTCGGTGTTGGAATAAAAAATTCGACACTTTTCTCCAGGATTTTAAATTTCGACAATGTCAAGCCGATGAATGTGTCTACAATGGTGAATTTGAGGTTAAGACAGTCCTACTTGTCAACTACGTGGATGATGGTCTCATTCTGGCAAAGGACGATAAGACTTCAACTAAAGTACTAAATGAGTTAAAGCGAGGCTCCAAAGTTACTGTAAACAAACCAGGATACTATCATGGGATGGAAATTGATCAAGATCCAGACGATGGATCAATCTTCATTCATGGAACCAGCTACATCCATCGCCTACTCAAGAAATTCAACATGGAAAATGCAAAACCTCAAAGCATACCAGCGGATCCACATGTAGTATTCACATGTGACTCTGATACAGAAGAAAAGAACTCAGAAGAAAGGATACCATATAGAGAAGCTATTGGATCACTGATGTTCGCAGCTCTGGCGACTAGGCCGGACATAATGTTCGCTGTAAATTAACTGAGCAGATTTGAGACAAACTACAACAGCAGCCACTGGAATACTGTGAAACGTGTTCTTAGATACCTGAAAGAAACACGCGATTTTGGAGTTTTGTACAACAATAATTAGCTATTCTGATGCTGATTATGCAAATGATCGAGAAACCAGACGTTCAACGACGGGGTACATTTTCCTGATGTGCGGAGGTCCAGTAACCTGGGTATGTCAACGTCAGGAATCAGTTGCCTTATCCACGACAGAAGCAGAATATGTTGCAGCGTTAAATACTTCCAGAGATGCTGTATGGCTAAGGCAACTCCTTTAAGAAATTGGGGAACAACAAATCAATGCTACAACCCTGTGTATTGATAACCAAAGTGCAATCAAGTTGATTCAAAACCCTGTTTTTCACAAGAAATCAAAGCACATTGATGTTGCGTATCATTTTATAAGAGAAAAATATATTGATAATGTGATAAATGTAGAATATCTCCCTACAACAGACCAGTTAGCAGATATATTCACAAAGGCATTACCAAAAGTTGTTTTTCAAAAGATTCGCTCTTTACTAAATATTGGAAATCAGTAGAATTAATATTCACCTAAGATGGATCTAAAATCAACAATAAGAACGAAATGTTTTATTTCATTATGGATAGAAGTATGAGTGATATACTGTCAAGAAAGAAAATAATAGGCTTCAAAATAGTGGGAGTATTGGAAATATTTTTTAAGAGCCCCTTTGATAGCTACGACACTGGTCCTGACTATGCGCGCGCCGCGTATACTCATCTGCGGTAACTAACTGTTAGTCTTGTTGAAAGCCATAACTGTATAAGCACGTTCGAATAAATAACTGTGAGAACAATAAACCTGTGTAGTTTATTTAATATTATTTTCGCAAGAAATAACCCGAATCTTTACAATGTCACCATTTGTCGATCGCACCACGTTATCAGGAGGTACCACACTCACAGTGGCACCTTTCACATCGATTTGCTAAAAATAGTTTCTGTCGAATCTTTTTGCTTATTTCCAATCTATATTCTTCTTTGACACACAGCCACTTATGAGCAGATGAGGCCGGACTACCCATTCGCGCCCCGCTTCTAATTCGGATAGCGGTTTCGCCACCTGAACGAGGGGCTTATTCGGTGTCCGTATGAGCTTTTTCAGAAATCCTAAACAATTTTCTAACGGGAATGCACAGTAGTGAGTTAGCGGAGCTTTCATGGGCTGCACATCATCGGCCAAATGAATAAGATTATGATGATTCATAACCTGTGATTCTTTACCATATAGCGTAGGCATCAGGTAGAAAAAACTTTTGAAGAAGCTTGCTCGCATGTTTCGAATACTTTACCGCAAGCTGTTCACTACACAGAATACGGCATGACGAAAACAGAAGAAGAAAGGGTCGGTATTTATCTTGCGGCAAAACGTGACGCAAAATAAGGGCTCCACGATATAACAGAACGAACGGATATTATGTCGCTTTCCAATTGGGTAGATCATCTAGATTAAATTCTTTTCGTTGGAATTCCTGTGTAATACACGGTGTCACCGTTTGTAATAACTCTTTCAAGAGTTCACGTTTCTCCCTGGCTATACCCGAAACGTTATTCCCGTGCAATATTTTTTCTAACACGGACATCATTGCACCGAGATAAAGGAGATGCCCTTCATCGAGAACAACAGTTCTCACGGGATCGAAGCTTCTCAAACGTAGTAGGAGTGATATACGATTTTCTAAATGATGCTCTGCCTGCCTTTTTCTTCTGAATGACTCTGCCGTGCGCCGCTCACAATCCATTTGACAATACCCTGGTGGAAAAAATTTCTACACCAAAATACGACAAATCACAATTCGGCGAAAATCGTAGATAATAGTTCAACATCGTGAAAAGTATTTGAAAGTAGTTGAAAATAGTTAGAGGTCGTAGGAAATCGTTGAAAGTTATTATATTTTCCATCGAAAACATACGAATTACTACGAAAGATTATCAACATCTATTATTATTTACGCGAAACGAAATGAATTTTTTGTGAAATTTTTTGAAATGAATGTTCGTAGATTTTTGTAGAAGACTAAGAATTATTACGAAAAGAAATAAGAAATTCACAATTTTTTACGTAAGATTAAATAAAATTTTCCCCCAAAATTTATTTTTTTGTGCAATCATAAATGTTCGTAGAATTTAATAGGAGACTAAAAATTATTGCGAAAAGAAATAAGAAATTGACAATTTTTTACGTGAGATTAAATAAAATTTTTACCCAAAATTTATTTTTTCATCCAATTGTTACGTCCTACTCCACGCTCCTCTCTCCAACCTTAGTATCATATCTCCTTACACCCTGTCTTCCTACCTCGCTACCTTTCTCACGCTGACCTGCTGCATCGGCCAGCAATCCTCTAATCCCCACCTTGCCTACAATCGTCCTCTTTACTGACAATCCTCATTATGCTATTCTAATAGCGAACTCACTTTCCAGTCAACATCCATCTCCTTCACTTCTACTCTCCTTTTCATCACACATTCTTTACCTTTTAACGATCCTCTTTACTGACAACAAGGGACTCCAAAATTTACTTTACCTATTCCACCTACAGTACTTATTATTAAATATTAGTTGGTTAACCGAGTTACTTTTGTTCTAACCATCAACAAATCCCTTACTTATATCCTGATATTTAAAACAGGGGACAAAACCCCAAATAAAGACGTAACACAATCATAAATGTTCGTAGAATTTAGTAGAAGACTAAAAATTATCACGACTTTTTTTTTAGATGTACCTTTAAATAATAATAAATAATAATAATAATTAATGTGTTTTCGACGGATAGCGTAGACGATTATCTTGTGTTCTTAAACTTCTGTTATCAAAGAAAGCAAAATATTCTGATTTTGATTTTTTTTCTTGTCAGTAAAAAATTTCACCACTTGGAAAATGATTTGTAATATTTTGAACCGCCCCCCTGTACCCGCTGGATGTAAAAAGTTCGATTTTAGATGAATTTCGAAATAAAAATGTAACGAGCATTGGAAAAGATGAAAAAAAACAGGTGATGCACAAAAAACAATTTTTCCCTTTTCACTAATGCCGTCTGCCATTTTGAGAAAATCATGTAGAGTTGCGTATTACCTCCCTCTATCAGGACAAAAAATAATGAGTGGAATTCCGAGTGGCCCTTTCGTGAAAAAAAAAACAAAATCGAAAAATTACCCTGAAAACCGTCTAAGGGACTTTTCTCTGATGACGGCATATTTTTTTTCAAAGAGGGGGGAAAAAGAAAAAAATATCCTTTTTTTAATCGTACAAATCCGAGCACCCGTTACAAAGTTATGATTTTTACAAGATTAGGAATTCATTAATCATTATCTCGAAAACCAACAATAGTGGGGGGGTGAAATTTTGGTGAAATTTCATGGATATAATGTCCTTCGAAATGCCGATACTGAATAATTTTTTAGAAAAAAAAATAAAAAAGGGGTGGCTGAGTTCACGTGGAGCGTCCCATATGCAAACCGATGTTTTTCTATTTGAAATGATGAAAATTCAGGAGTCTAAGTAAACGTTTTTCTTTTTTACTTTATTCGAGTTTCGTAAAACACATACAAAACCCCAAATTTTTAACAATAAATTACGAAAGTATTTTTCTTTTTTCAAAAGCACTAATTCAATTTTTCATTTGAGATTTTCAAATTCGTAGTGAAATCGTAAATTGACGGACTTCTGTCACAAATTTGACGTTGTTTACGAGTCAAATAAAATGTCTGTTTTTTCCAGAAATCCGTAATTTTTATCGGTAAATTACGAAAACTAATGTCAAAGTACGATTCTGTGTTGGATATAATTTTAATCCGTTCCGCAAACGAAAAGAAATTCTTCTTTTCGTTGAATATCAGAGAGTCGCATACGAAACCAAAAATTTTTCACGATAAATAACGAGATTATACGACTTTCTAGAACACAGTACCTACATTCAATGATTGACTCAAAAAACACTTTTTGGTACACGTGTCCGTAAAGTACGTACTTTGGGGACTGTTCTCAGTCCGTAAAGTTTGATTTTACGGACCCAAAATAGTCCGTAAAGTACCACTTCACGAACACGGGTACCAAAAAATAGTGTTCGCTCCACGGCCCTAAAGTCGGATTTACTTGACCAAGTGGGGGATTTCGCATCCTCGGACCGGCTGCGCCGGTCCGAGGACGCACAATCCCCACTCGGTCCGTAAGGTCCGACTTTAGGGCCTAAGACCGAAGAGCACTATTTTTCCGTAGTTTCATACAACATCGTGCAGAATAAGCACTTGCAAAATTTGATTCGCCACATTTAAACAAAACTCGGGTACATTAATTTGAAAGCTTTTACTAATTGTAGTCTCAGTTTATTTTCACACAAATTTCTGAGGAGTGTTAGTGAAATTTTTTTGCATTGGTTATTTAGAGTTCTTAATTGGGAATTAAAAAATTGAAATACAGCATAGTCAGTTATTAATTTGTTTATTCGAATTGATTTGTTTCGTGATTTTCTTTGAATGAAAAATCATGCATACATATCCGAAGAAATCTTATGATTAATATTTACAAGGGGTAATATTATTTATTGTTTGAATCACAAATTCTAGAACACCTCGTAAACCATTTAATCACCCAGGCAGCCTTGAGGTATACTTGCTACGAAGTTTCCATAGCTCATTTCCATTAAAACGCATGGCGCTCGTAGAAACTCAGGGCCATATGCTCGTAATGGAGCAGTACTGTTTACAAGACATTTTTTCATGTGAGTCACTGTAACATCGTCAGTTCTGAGGAAATTACTATCTCAAATTTCCAATTCGCGACAGAAGACGATAACCGTTGGTGTTTCACTTCGTTTCAAAATCTTACAGATATTCATTTTAATTGCAAATTGACCGTTTGCTGTCATGTCTACAGTATTATTTGTTTTCTTGGGTTGTTCGTATCGTATGCAGTTAAATCTAAGATAATTACAAATTATGGTGCGATACGATAGACATTCGTTCAACTGATCGTCAGCCTGTAAGCATGATGCCACTACGTCCTCTGGATTGAGGGAATACAGTGTACCGCATCCTACTAATATATACTCTCTCGATTCGTACGTGAACTGAAGTCTTTCATGAGATAGCTCTTCACAGAATTGTTTGATCCTCTCCGAAATCTGAAAGTTGGCACCGAAACTGTCTACTTTTTTATACATGACAAATCGTCGGCAAATTTGAATGGCAAGATTAGTCGGACTTTTTTTTAGTTGCAATAAGTTTCTATTTTCATCTTCAAACTGATAAGCATTGTGGGTCCATGATGGTCCGAAATTTTCGACTCCACGACACACGTGAAGAAGGAGATGAACATTGTAATTCATCGCGTTTTTGCCAAAATAATCTTGAAAGAGAACAACAAATTTGATCAACAATCCGCACGCGTGGTGCAGTCCATTCGGTGAAATTTTTTTATCTAGTAAGATGCGAATAGCAGTAACCAGCATTGAAAGATGTACGAGATACTTTTGTGGCAATATTCCGCGCAAGCATATGATGCAATATAACGTTAGCCACGACCGCCATTCGGAAGCTTTCCAGATAGCTCGGTCCTTCAGACTTCTTGGAGTTCTGGTAATACACGTCGGAGGTTTAATGGCAAACAAACGTTCCTCAATAGCTCGGAAGGCATTTGGAGCGCCAACATAATAGGCATCGCTGGTGTCGCTAAAAAGCATATTCATATACTGTTTCATTAGACCAGCAATCAAGTGAAGATCATCAGGAGGAAGGCTGTTAGCTAGATTGAAGCATGCAAGATTCATCAACGGAGAAGGCCCAAATATACCTTTGACATCAATTTTTTTTGTTGGTATGCAAGTTTCATATTATCCACAATTGATTCGTTAGAACGGTCGGGTGCCACTTGTGTAGAAACAGTATATCTTACGGACTTTTTTCCCGATTTATCATCAACCAGTTCACCAGGATGTTCGCATAAGGTGCAACCGTGATAGCCATTGAATTGCTTCATATTTAATATTGCAGAACGTGCAACAGAATCAACGGAAGATCATATCGCGAAAATCTTACTAGTCACAATTCCTCTACCATCTATTTTCCAAGATATCCCGTTACTGGATAATTCTTTCGCATCTTCTACAAATGGCTGTAAAAAGGATGCCATTTTAGGTTTTCGTTGGCGAGCCCACTGAAATCATGTGCCTACTTCTCTGATGGGGGGGTGATTCGTTAATCGTTGCATATATAGGCCACAATGATGTTGTGCCAGAATTCCCTGCTTCACAAACATCGGTATTAAACGTGTACGATAAATTGTACTCGAAACTCAACGGTTTTCCTTCTGCACTGAGGTCTTTGTAAATTTTACCATCATAGATACCCGTAAGGTCGCCTCCAAGACTATCTGGCCGAGTGCGCTTGTAATTCAAATTTCATGACAATTCTGGCTTCTCAAGTACTGTTTTCAGTTATTTATCAAAACTGGCGCTCAAAAAGAAAGACTCCATGTCCGCAATCTTTACTTCGTGGCCACATTTGCAAGTTTTTACTTTGTTTTCGGATATATCATACTGCTTCCCTAATAGCGCTTCGCAATATGGACAGATGATATTATAACGAAAGTAATCTTTCTCTAGAACAAGTATTTAAATAATTTGTACTTTGTGGCCGGTACCACGTCATTTCCAAATAGCGCATTTATCATTTTTGATATGTCAATAATCCCAATCCATGTTAGAGAGTGACGAATGCCCAACGTCATTACAGTCATAATGGCTTCTCCTCTATTTGTAGATGTGCATTGACACAAGGCTTCCGAGAAGTATCGTTGTTGATTCTCGGTCGTAGAATTATCAACAAACTGCAACAAAATGATTAATTGTATATATTATTACATCAACTGTTTGCACACAAATTTTTTAAACTGTAACACACCCATCTTCGTCACAAATTGTAGTTTGTCGTAACATCTTTTATGAGGAACAACGAATTATTATGGAAATTTATAATTCATCATGAAAAACTAGGCATGCACCCATTCAATACGAAACACAAGTACGAATTTTCCTAAAATCATATACAAAACGTAGCAATCATATTCAACTTCTTTTAGACATTACGCAATATTTTTATATAATACATGAGCATTTGTATGTGTAGATGAATATTGAAACGGAAAGTGATATTTTTTTTTAAATTCCATATGTACTAAAATTGAGCTTGAAATATTGCAACGAAAAATGTAGATAAAAATAAGAACATATTACTTTGAAAGTTGTATATTACTAACGGTACTCTTTCCGGAAACAATACGGAAGTGATTATTTTTTATTACTACATCATACAAGTGTTAGAATAATACATCTATGTTGTATTCAAGCGAAAAAGTAGGTTTATGTTTAGTCTGTGAGAAAGAGAGAGAACACACACGCAGAAACGTATGTTCCCTCTCCTATTGTGTAACTCCCTCTCCTTATCCCTGTATATGCGGCTAGGTGTGCAAAGAGCGGCAAGCCGTTAGTTAGAGAAACGCCGTTACTATGTACGCCATGCAGTAGAAGGATGTATGGATCATTGAATAAATAAGTTTATATCAAATACTTGTGTCAACGTTCATTTAACTCCTTATAAATCATCAACATGTGAATTCAATTACTCACGTTCATTTCCTTGCACCGTGAGCGATAGTCGTCATTCATCTCAGAAGTTTCCACTGAAGAACTAACATAGAGGCACCCACTCTGCGTAACGAATATCAATCGTAGTTATAATAGTATTGTTTTGATTTTGTAGCTAAATTTTATTCATTCATGAGGCAGTTCATACAATGAAGTTGAAGATCGTATGACGTTAATGGATAATAACAGAATGCTCGTAAACCATTGACTATATTTCAAAACTGATATATTGTTACACCTCTGAAATGTCGATATTTTCTGGTTTATTTATCAAGTAACTTACCTCAAATATGCTGTATGTTTCTTCTTCACTGTTGTGGCTTCCAAGCATGTCTGGGTTGCGATTCTGTAACTTTTTTCGCTAACTCGCTAACTCGCTAACTCGCTAACTTTTCGTTAAGACCGTTGGTTGGCTGAGCAGCATCGAATCAGAGATCGTTCCGGTTGAAACGATCTCCGATTCGACGCTCATCAGCCAACCAGCGGTCTCAACGAAAAGTTAGCGAGTTAGCGAGTTAGCGAAAAAAGTTACAGAATCGCAACCCTGATGATTCTACCTACGAAAATTCAACGAAATTTCAATTAATTTCGCATTTTGTATGGCCAAAGATAATTTGTTATTATATTGAGAGAAGGTATCAGCCGATACACTCAGTGAAATTATTACTGTCAAATTATTAACTGTGTGACTTTTTGCCACCTCAAGGAAATAACTACAGTTAACTCCAATTATTCTCGTTGCTTCATTTTCAGTCATATTTTATTGAATAATATGATGAGAATAATATCGATGGACTAATTCCATAGGGGCGTGAGCAACAAAAAAAAATTTTTTTGCGGATATGCCCATAAGATTCTCCATTGCATGAAAAAGATTTTGCCACTATAAAAACGAATTTTTTTTTTGCCGCTTACGCCCGTTTGGCGTTAGTCCATCGATATGATGAGATAATTTGTTATTATTATGTATAATTGAAGATATAAATATTGATAATAAAAATACTATTGAATTTATGATTCGTTAATTATGCACACTTGCAAAATTATTGCGACACGAGTCAAGTTTTCACTTATTAGTTGAACGAGGGAAGCTAATTACTTGACCGCGTGCACCAAGGCGTTTTAATATATGGCTAGCTGTGCCGTTGAGCGCCACCTAATATTTTTCGACGTTAGGCGTCGTGGATTCGGGCTACGATGTAGGCCCTCGTACCTATGATTTCTATTGAGAGACTTTCTTTCCCTTATTATGTAGGAAGTAAGAATTGGGCAAATTTTCTAGGATATAATTATAATATAACAGAGAGTACAGCACCAATTGATTAGATTCTGGGAGAGATAGGTGAATCTTGTAGTAATACGAACGGTGGTTGAACAAATAATGTTTATTCACTAGACTGGACACAATTATCACTTCTCGGTATATTATACTATAGTTATTTTCCCACTCACTCACTAAGTTATGGTTCTTGATTTCTCTACGCACCCGGATTCAATTTATAATGTAACTTGAAGCCTTTCGTAACGATAGAATTTTCTGTAAACTCTCGAGCACAAGTTCAAGCGTGCCGTTTCTTGAACTTCTCCCTACTATGTCCCTCACGATAGTGTCGCTACCAGCTCTCTGGTGGCGAAAAATCAAAAAATTTTCTATGAGTTTGGGAACACGGAGATTTGGCTCTGGCGTGAAATGTATATGACCGACGGGCGGTAATTTTAGAATGATGAATTTTAGGGCGCTTTGTGACATCCCTCCCCACTGGACGGAGGTTAACTCAAGTCTGTCATAGCCAAATCTTGGTGTTCTGGAATTTTCTTATAAGACCTGGACAAATCACTGATGCTTATGCTAAATGGCGTCACATGCTTACAGTGATTGTGGTCGAGGGTTTATGTGAGTTTCGGGATAACCTAATAGTAGAATCGGGTAGTTTTCATCTTATATACTAATGACGCCTAGAGCGGTGATGCTTAGGGCCACCAGATAGTTCGAGAGAATACTCATAATAATGATGATAATAATTCTAAATGAGGAAATTTTTTTTTTTTTTTTTTTTTGCACTGAAGACAGTGTGAAACTTCATTCTCGTCTAAATGGAACAATCAAAGTTTGTTAAGAAAATCGAAATGAATTGCTAATGAGGTTAGCGTATATTGAGATCAAGAGACTCGGTAGAGTCTCGCGCCAAGTACATTAAAAAAAAAAAAATTTCAAGCGCGAGACTCAACGAGTCTATATACCCGAGAGGCAACTACTCTAACCTATACCGCGAACTAGTATCTTCGTTTTCTTTCACCTCACAACAGACACGAATCGGAACTAATTTAATCTAGGATGTGGGCATGAAAAGCTTGCATTTGAGCCTTAGATCGATTAAATCGGTGTCCGGAGTGCTGAGATATGATTAACTACAAATTCTGATACCCCGTTTCCTCGTACAATTTTTCTCTTTAGTCGTCGTCGTCTTCAGACCAAGATTCACATTAAAACCATTCCTATATAAAATCAATAGACGGGAAACCACACAAAAGTTGTATAGAGTGACGTCAGTATACGAGATAGTTCCGACGTAGATAGCGCTAGTATCGCAGACAGAAACCGTCCGCTACACTAGCAGACGCGTGTTGTCATTTCATGTTTTTAAATCCAAATAAAGGAAATAGAAGAAAGTACGAGCAATGCTTAATGCAAAATTTGAATGTACAGTAATGTTCATTAATGGGTTCCCAGTGGCTAACTGTTTTTTTCAGGCTTTTTCGGATACCATCAATAAAATAATATTATATTACTTTTATAAGGGGTCATGATTATTATTATTATAATTTCGACTATCGGCACATGAAATACGGCTAGAATGGAGTCTCGTTTCCGAAAAAGTCCGAAAAAAACAGTTAGCCACTGGGAACCCATTAATGAACATTACTGTACAGAAACTAGTGAATACCCACCAAAAGCCCCTACGGTGCGAAAACCTTACGCCAAGTACATTAATGTAATAGCCACCAACAAAAATGTTTCGATAGGTAAATCTTAACCCTTTAGTCACGCATTTTTGGTCTGCACCGATTTTCATGAAAATTGGTATCTGAAGGTTTTTGGGGTCGCTGATTATGAATCCGGCATTGGGTTTTTATACTTGTAGGGTGGTACTCTGGCAGTACCACTGTGACTCAGAGGGTTAAATCCTACGATCTCGAGCTTTTGAGGTAATGCGAATCGACTGACGTGTAAAATTCACGGTGATAAATAAAATAACAATTGTAAACGGACAAGACTGTCAGGTGACTATTAACTGACTATTACCTCTAAATCTTATTCACCTATACATTGTAGATATGGCTTATTTTCATTTATGAATGCAATTATCAGAAAAATCATTTTTTCGGTTCAATTATTTAGCAAGTTATCGCCTGAGGAATTCTGACGAGAGAAAATCAAGAGAAAATGTTGAAGTTGAAAAATATGAGGATAGCATGATTTGATATAGGGAACGGCAACGCGCCAGGCCAATAAAGCCGAGTTCAAGCGTTGGATTGCAACGAATTCCACTTCAAGCTCCATGTTAAGCTAATCTCCAAAGGCTCCCGGTACGGAAAAAACTACTGGATTTTCAGTAGTTACTACTGAAGCGGTGTAGTAACTAAGTAGTAACTGCTGAAGGTTTGTAGTTAATTAAGTAGTCACTCCTAGAGGTGAGAGGTAAGTTCAGTAAATAGCATACTCCTTAGTCGTAACTACTGCTAATAGTAACTACTGTGAGCAGCAGTACAAGTATTCACTACTGAATCTACTACAGCTTCAGTAGTTTACTCATATCTTACTTCTCGAGTCGAGTGGTGACTACTGCTAGTAGTAACTACTGTGAGCAGTAGTACGAGTATTCACTGCTGAATCTACTACAGCTTCAGTAATTCACTCATATCCTACTTCTCAAGTCGAGTGGCGACGACTGATAGTAGTAACTACTGTGAGCAGTAGCACGAGTATTCACTGCTGAATCTACTACAGCTTCAGTAGTTTACTCATATCCTACTTAACAACCCAGTAAACGAAAAAAGATTGAAATATATTGCAACGGATTCACTGAGTGACTCCCCCAATCCGTATTTCTTCAAAAATCGGAATGGATGATGTGTAAATGAATCCGTTTTAATTCCTATATCTTTTCCGATCTGTGACAGAGGATTAGGTTTCTTTTCACCTCAATCTATTTGAATGTCAGAAAAATTTGAATCCGGCTGCATCTGTGGAAAATACGTACGTACGTATCTATCCATTTCTATCCGATCCTTTCCGTGAGAAGTCGAATCCGTCCTGAATCTAATTTAATCTGTTATGCCAAATTCAGTTCCAATCAATTTCTTTGTATTCCGATCTAAGAACAATTTGAATCTGATTCAATCCGAAGAGAATACCTAGATATGAATCCGTTCTCATCTGATTCTTTTCGTACTGAGAAAAATTGCTTTGAATCTACTTTTATGCGTAAAAAATGATTGCATGCTTATCCGTCGTCTTTTAATCTGAATCTTTTTGTCTAACTGAATTACCTATAATGGCGTTACGATTACTGAAAATATAAATGTAAGACTAAATGACACCATGTTTAAGGGAGTCAATAATACTTTCGAAGTCTGAAGGACTAAAAATATACACAAATATTGACGAAAAATACTACATAGAATTGAAAAAGGCAAACATATGGATTATGATAAGTGAAGGGTTGTCTGACACCACACGCCTATATTGGTAAAAGGAATCGTGCACTGATAATGTGAGACGAGACATAGCCACCTGGCAATATAAAAGTGTGCAAATTTGCAATTTAAGACGGTATAGTGACGTATAATTCAATCTTTCTCCGATAAGTATATATATTACTTACTATTATATTTGAACAGTTTCATTATTAAATTATTAAATGATCCTGTTAGATTATTAGTAATTTGCAAGGATACGGAGGCACGTTATTCAACAAATAATGAGACATACAATTGATATTTCAACTATGTATTTCGGTCATCAGATATATATAACTCGACCAGATCGCTATTATCAATCAAGAATACAATAGTTACAACAAACATATTTCAGTCCATTTCTATTACATTTGGTAACTGGCACACATACTGCACTAGGTCGATATCTACTACTACCATTTTTGCATGTACGTCAGTAATAGGTACTAAAATACTGTTTTCTACAGATTTTACTGTCCATATGTGTGGAATTACACATTCACCTATTTTTACTTCTTCGACAGCAAATACAGACACACACAGGTGCGTACCTGTTTCAGGAAATAGAATAATTTTATAGATCTGAGCTTTAATTCCACAGTTTAAAAGTACAACCGTGTCGTTAAACTTTTTGGAAAGTTTATATTCTGTACTATGATATATTTGGCTTTGGTAAATGCATCTGTTGTGTAGTTTTCCATTTTCACCTTTATTAACTACAGGAATACCTTCATCAAAAAATGTTACACCATTATTCAGTTGTGCGGATGCTGTTGCACGCTGTTTCGAGAAGATACTCTCACAATACATGTGAACCTGTGGGTGCAGTTCTTTTGAATACATTGACATTCTCGCACGCCATGAGAGTATTGCTAAAGACTTTTTTGCCATCTGTTGTTCGACACCCTTAGGTCCATTTACGAGTTGCTTTAGTGCAAAAATATTACTTTCATAAGGAAATGCTGAAGTACTCCACAGCGGACCAGACTTTTTAACGGACTCGATAACATGAATCAAGGAATGCACATTGAATCTCATTGATTGTGGTCCATACAATATTTCAAATTCAGCGACATACTTTAGAAGATTCACTTCACATTCATTAATTTCGGCGCTAGTGATTTTCATTTGCAGAAGCAAGTAGAAGCTTCTTACAAGTAATGCATGATGCTCAAAAAATTCATGCTCCATAATGTCAGAACACACCGGTATACTGTAATACAGTAACCATGCCTTCCAATCTTTTGCTTTGAACATGCTACGGTTGGAGAGCGTTTCGGGTAATTTATGAACTTCTCGAGTGGGCTGAATCCTCTTTAATCTTTCATCGATCATCTTTCGCAGGGTGACGGACAAGATCTTCAGCCATAATTCCCATAAGAACTTCACTATGCCTAGCAGAACCGTATGCATATAATCTAGTGGGAAACCCCAAACCATGTCAAAGTTTGGGATTTCACTTAAATTAGAGGCACCCTTGACTCCTCGAGATTGAAATAGCGAGGAACTTGTAATTGCCATTTCTACATCATGCATGTGCGATTCGTGGGTTCTTATTTCGGCTTCTTCTTCGTCGAAAGGATAGCGCATCGATAGGGCCAGATATTTCCCACGCTGATAACAGTGGCTGCATCCAAAATATCCATTGAATTGTATTCTATTTTGCAATATCGGACGAGCCACAGAATCCACAGAGCAGCATAACGGCATGAAAGTGAAAGAAAGTTTTATACTACCATATACTGTACTAACTCCTTCACTGGTCAAGCGATTAACTTGTTCACAAAGAGTCTGTAGATATAAATTCATAAGCGCAGGTGATGGCTCTTTTTTCACTACCATTAGGCCTGCCAGTAGCACATACTTGAATCTATTTTTAGGTTTTAAATCGTTCAGAATGATTTGGATGGGCTAAAAGTTTCGTTTTGATTTGTGGAACAATGGTGCTCCATCTGTACTAAAATTGAAGGTACAAATATCAGGAAACTGTTCAATTACCGCTCGATGTAGTTGGCTGTCTTGTATATCATCTAAAGATTCTGAAGTCTTAAAAACAAGTCTAGAATCGATGCTCTCTAACAATTCAGCGCAAATATTTTCATCTAGCAGTAATAAATTAATTTGATACTTCAAATCAACTGACAGAAATACATTTTGACTTGTAGAATTTACATCACATTTCTGCATACATTTCTCACATACTACTTGGCGGTTTTTTCAAAACTGTTTTTCGAAAGTACAACACAACTTAGTGTAGCAATTGGTGCAATAAAAATTGAACATAATCACATCATCAGGTGGGTCAAAGTCTTTTGAAAATCTATGATTCGACACATTAAGTGAAGCAAAATGTGGTCCTGCACACAATTTCAACATTTCTACAAGATTTGTTCTCGCTGCATTAGAAATGCGAAATCGTAACGAAAAAGCAGCTACCATTGACATTACATCATCTACCGTAAGATTAGATTCTGCAAACATGATCAAAGTATCGCGGTTCACCGAAGGAGTTGGGTTCACATCATCTTCCAGGGCACAGGGCTCCATAAATACACTTTCAATATCATTGGAGTCCGTACTTATTGTTATATTATCTCCTTCATCAAGAATGGTGAAATCTTCGCTATCATCACTGCATGTATTGTTTTCCGAATTTGGTGGCAGTGGTAGAAGCGACATGTCTTCATTATCGGCCCTTTCGACTGCAGTTGTTGGCGGCAAAGACTGCAGACTCAGTTGTGGGAGTCGCTGATTCAGCTATAAATCACAAAAAGGATAATTAGAAGATACAAAATAATGGAGAGTGATAGTTGAAGGTGACGATTTACTCCATGTACCTACTTCATCGTTATGATCAATTCCTGGGATCATAACCTGACGTTTCCGGCTCCAAGCAGCATCAGTAGCCGGTGATACGGACCCTCTAATGTAATTCGGGTCCAAATTAGTTTTATATCTCTTTCGAGGCTGATGCCCTGCTTCCATGTTAGTTCCAAGGAATAGAGCTATTCAATGATAACTACATTGAATTATGGTTGATTATTTACTCATTATAAACAATTTCAAATTAGTCTCGAGTTAACCCCTTGGTTAACCCCATTTCGACAAACAGTTCTTGAGATACTTTGGGCGAATGATAGCAATTTCTCAGGGGGCTTATTCGCGAACTTATAATTGCGGAAACAACGGAAAAATAGCTGCATTGAAATCATGAAAAACAATAGGTGGCTACCAATGAGCTGCTCTTATTTCATGGATTGGCATTGTTTTGTGCAGTTATCCAGTTAATGCCAGAGTTCGCGAATAAGCCCCCAGATCTTCCGATTATCGTCCCATAAGATATATGTACAATTGAATGTTAGCTTAATTCACATGTGCTGCTATATTTATTGCCTAGATTCTCTTCTGCGAATATATCGTTAGAGTGTATAATACATACTTCCCGCGATCGTTATAAGCTCGATTGTTTGTGTGAATTTTTCTACAACGATCGCAAATTGATGTAAATGGAGGAAAAAAACAGAACACCCAAAAAATGATGACAAAAATTTTGACGTCAAGCTAACGGAACTGACCGAACTTCAAAATTATGCTCTCAAACAATTTTTTAGCACTTGTTAAGGCGAAAGTGCCCAGGGCCTACAAACACCAAGCCGGCCAGCTGAGTCAGAGGCGGCAAACCACTTAACTCTATAATATACCGGAACGCGCGCGGGCTTATGATTCGTGTAGCGCCCCGCGGTGAGGGGCGCCGAGAGAGAGATATGCGTGCGACACGAGTGACCGACCCCAACCACAACTATCTCTTTCTCACCGGCCTGCACTCCCATCGCGCGCGTTCCAGTATATCATAGAGTTCAGTGAGGCAAACAGAGGATCGCTTCTTTCTGCCGCCACGCACGTTTCAGCTCACTTAGGCTGTTAGAGTAGTTCGGCATTTGAAATGATGCACTGTCATTGGCTGAGATTTCGAAGTCCGTCAAACGAGAACGTCGATTGGACAGAGCTTGAGGGAACTATACTGTAGTAGGCTTGCGCTCGCCGTTCACGTTGCTTCGAGACTGTTCATTATTTCTTTGGAATCCACGTGTTCGCGAAGTTTCAACAAAGAATTAAATATACTCGTACTAAAAGGAAAAATAATCCGCATCGAGAACCAAAAAGGTGTGTACACGTACTAATTATATTATGTGGAATATTGCAACATAATAATTATATATACAGTAATAAGATTGACACGGGTGTTTATGTTGATGATTTATATAAATAAAAAACAAAGATAACATATATTATGGCCACAAAAGAACTGTTCCTATTGCGTTGACTTGATGTATAAGGGGTAGTCCACCCCAACTCGCCATGCCCGCAAGCCTCGACAATTTCAATCCGACTGAGTTTTTTTTCATGTACTATGCTATCAAAAAAAATGTACCCATATATGCTGGTTTATCGTATTCTTCCACCGTTCGAATGATACAGAATTTTGAAATTTTCAAGTTTTACTCCCCAGTTATATTTCGAGCTCTGGTCGCTCAGAATTGGTTACTCCTATCGAAAAAGTGTATATACATAACTTCTTGATATTAAACTGTTCTACTCAAAAATATTTTTTTTCCAATTGTTCCATCAACTCGACACTGTTTTTTATGCGAATAAACATCAAAAACCCGTTTTTGAAAAAAGGCCCCAATTTATTATTTTCTCAAAAATGTAATAAATTCTACGCAAAATTACAAAACTTTTGGGACCTTGGCCATGATGGAGTCTTTTTTGGTTTGAAAGTTACAGCTATTCAAACATCTACAAGACCGAATTCAGCCGCTCACCAGAAAAAATTTGCCGACAAGCGACTGAATTCTTTTATTAACTTCAGATGCATGAACGTAAATCCGTGTTAACGGTGATTCTAATTGTCACGTGTTTTTTTTTCAAGCGAAAAAATGCAGGCATACGTGCGATTTCCATCTTTGGATTCACGAAATGATAAAAAAGTGGTTCCAGTAACCGATGTTAAACATTTTGACCCGGAACATGTGAACCCCAAAAAACTACACAAAGTGAAGTACGGAAATGCCTACTTAGAAGCTCATGTCTTGTTTGTTGCAGGTAATATAATTCAGATTTGTTTTAGTAGATTGCATTATTGCCTACCTGCATATACTTATGGCTTCCAAATCACTATTCTTATCTCTATACTGATATAGCAATTTTTGTCAATATTAATTTTTACCAATCAATAGGCGAATCAAAAGCTTTTCAATATCTCTAACGCAATGTCTGCGTGATTAAGATACTAAGAAATACATGCTAGCACCAATAATTGGTACTAAAACATAATTTCTATACGTCTACTACTTTTGATTCTCAGAAAATGTCATTAAACTACAAGAAAAAATACAAAGTAAAAGGGCAGTGATTCCACCTGCAAACCAACTTTTGTCACCTTCTGACAGCAGCATGGATGAGAGAGATACTTCGAATAGGACTGCTGAAGTAAATATGTTGTGACTCAAATATTTGATTTCAAAAACTATTACCAGTCATTCATGATATAGGATTCATGATATAATATAGGACCCTTATTCGGATGCGAAATATTATATTATCTGTCCAAGACAATCATGGCACATAAGTACGATGAGATATAGCTGAGAAAATCTGTATAAGTTTAATCGTTTGATATGACGTCACTAACGACGATGCGTTTTTTAGAGATGTATGTAAGGTAAAAATAACGAAGGATGAAATCATTTATTCCAGAAAGCTACATTTGGACTTTGAAATAGAAATTAAATGAAACCAGACAAATAAAATATAAATTAATGTTGCATATTATTTCAGAATTGGATATATTATGAACTAAGGTCTACTATACTAAGAGGCTTCCGTGAAACATCGCACTCATAGTCAGTCACCGCCAACTCGGCACCACTCAAGATTTTCGTCTGTTTTTTGCAGGCTAGCCATCCCCTTTTTAATTTTAACTAGCTCAATGCGCGCGCTTCGCGCGCGTCTGAAACTGATTTTCCGCATCTGTTTTTAAATCGTCTGCTGATTCATTCTTCTCTTCGCTCTGCGCCACCGTAACTCTACCCTCGAATCTATTCCCTCGAAATATATTTGTCATCGTTTAATGTTTACTCATTATAAGTGACACCTATTTGCTACGTTGGTGTAAGCACTCCAGCAGGTGATTCGTGGTATACCCCCTCCCATATTTCACGATCACCTCAACGATGCTTCTACCAATTGAATATTGATAATATATTTGCTCATTTAGTACATTCAATTCTCATCTACTTGTGCTTTTTTAACATTTTATGTATGTATTATAATTTTCTGTTTTTTTCCTTCCATTTTCTCTTATGAATTATAATCATTAAATCTATTAACGTTTTCCGTGTAGCCGAACATTGCCGATCAGCTCCGAAATTTTCAGACAATTGCCGAAGCTTCGAATTTTGAAAATCGAATAGCGCACCTCTTGTTTCCTGCGTATAGCGTACAGCGCGGCATAATAAAATTCGGAGCGTTGGCAATTATTTGAAAATTTCGGAGCTGATCGAGAATGTTCGGCTACACCGAGTGTAGCCCGCGGTGCTACGAACCGAAAACGCCCATAGGTAAAAAAAAAAAAAAACTTTTAGTGTAAAGTGGTAATCAATTTCAACAAAATCGGTGATCTTCCTCAAGGTATGTAGAAAATTTTGCCCATTTTACAATTGAACATTTACAATTGAAAAATAGTATTTATTGTCCATGTTTACGGAGTCTAACGATAATCCTGAAAAGTGCCATCCATCGGAAATAAATATTGACTTTGCGTAGACTTTTACTTTGGAATCCTACGACATCCCGCCTTCTTTTTTTTTTTTTAATTGTAGCTTAGAATATCAGCTTTCGGATGAAGTGTAGATGAGAGTGTGCAAATGTGCGCGGCTTGTTCCGGAGCATTTTTGGTGAACGTATGCGTGCTCCGAGAAAGCTCCTGCGCTCGCTCGCCGCGCCGCGTTTTCATGCCAGTGCAGTTGCCTGGTCAGCCGAGCTGAGCGGGTAGCTCGCTTACTTGGAACTACCTCACCCTAAGCGGACTCGGTCAACTGGTTTACTCCAACAATAAATTCTGAATTTTGATATATTGTTCATAAAAATTCCGATACCCGATTAGGCATACGTACAATTTGTTTTCGAGAGGCGAAGGGAATTATTCGAAATTTGTCATCGTATTCGGAATGCCAAATCCGCATTTAGACTAATCAATAGAGAAAAAGAAGAGGCTACTCTCACACTTAAATATAGCAGCAAATAACCTATACTACTTTTTAAAATATAGCTAATATAGATGGAAGCCCCGGTGTCGGCCCCAGCAAAATCGCTTTATGGAAATTGTTTAAGCAACAAAAACTGAGAAATTGTCATTTTTTTTTTCTGGTTTTTTACAAATACCTCAAGAAGTAATGAAGGAATCGTTACACTGTCCATAGGACTTTTGTAGGGAATTGAAACACCTACAAAATAGTTTCTTGTGCAATCGGATCGCTGCATTTCCCATTAAGAAAGTTCGGAAAAACCTCTCAGAATAGACCATTTTTCAAAAATTCATAATTTTGACAAATTCAAAGTGTTGCCAAATGGACAAAGGCGCTGTCTCATCTTCATTCGGATTAAAATGCCAGTTATAATTAATACCAAATACTATTCCTGCTTTCTAGGTTCTGGAACTTCTCTCATCACCTTCAAGCGAGGAGAAATCCTCTCAATAAAAAATGGAAGCAATTCTCGTCAGAAGCCATTTCACTATCAGCGCGCCCAACTATCACACATGAAGATCCGATGAAGTTCTCTATCCGGATTCGGATTGACTTATCACTCATAATTTCGGGCAATAAAGACTTTGTTTACTATACTGCAAGAGAATAATTATTTTTCCCGAAATTCCCGAATCTATTTTCTAATCTAGTATAGCAGCCGCTCCACACACATATTCTGAGTTCACCATTTTGCTTTTCTAAATTTGGATATCAGATTCGTAATCAGCGACCCCAGAAACGTGAGTACGTCAAATTTGGAAAAATTTTGATGATCCCCTGGATTATGGCCATGTTTTCAGAGCAATAATGGCCACTTGCATAGCGAAGCACTGAAATTAGGACGAGCGAAAAACTAATGATAACTTCTCTCTCCGCCGCGTTCCCTTCAAGAGATAACGCGCCGATACACAGAACACAAATGAAATAATGAAATAATTTTTCCGGAATCTGAAAATCTGGAATTATTGATAAAAGTTATCATATTTTTTTTTTTTTTTTTACTCTTACAGCCCTAAATTATTTCAGATTTTTAGGTTCCAAAATTAGTATATTACTCACCTAGGGAGGGAAAGTAGGCTAACTCAAACTGCGTGTGAGATTAACACCCGAGCCGAAGGCGAGGGTGTTAAAAACGCAGTTTGGGATGGCCTTTTTCACTCCCGTGTGAGGTATACTATTTTTCACCACCCCCTGCATCGGAAAGTACGACTTCCCGCTGACGCGGGGGGCCGAAAGTCGTACTTTCCGTGCAGGTGTGGTGAAAAAATTATTTCAATAATTTATTCGTATTTTGTACATCGGAATTTATCTTGCAAAACGTTCGTGACAGGATGGAAAGTTATTAGAGTCTTTCATCAGTTTTAATCCATTCTACAGCTGTGAATTATTTCAGATTTTTTGATTCGGAAATATGCACATTCTTCTGCGTGAAATTTATAAAAAAACAAGTGTTCTCAGGTAGTCAACTTTGATTCTGATTCGATTCCGAAAGGATTGCCAAAGTTTCATCAAAATCCACGCGGATCCCATTTTTGATAAAGATTTACCCTGTGTAATGGTGGTTGCGATTTCTGTTACACCCTGTATAAGAAATTCGCAGTTTTTCAAGATACCAACGAATATAGCTGTAAATCGCAGACACCTCAACACTATTTTTTGTTAAATAAAAAGTGACTCCATTAACAATTGTTGTTAGTTACTACGGTTTCATTAATCAAACAACTCGAAAACGGAAAGGTCGCGTTTGTGATAAAAAATAATCTTTGTGAGTAATTAATTAATATTATACCACCATGGCGCCTACAAAAGCTGATATTGGTAAGTACTCATTGATGACTTGCTATTGTAACTTTACATTGACTAACGATACCGTTTTCTGATAATTCATGTATTATCTGAATTTTATATTCCAAAATTCTTACACGGTCTCCTTTTTTTAGCACCATATATATTTTTTCAAATAAGAACACTCAAAATTCATTCAAGGCCACGCCATATGATGTATACATTTTTATTGAAAAATTTTCAAAATTAACAAAGATATGGGCCTCGATTTGACTACTAAAAAAAATATTTCCCTACCATTGTAGCATTGATATCTCGGTGAAGGGTTATTTGGAAATAAATAAACACCATTCTATATCTATACGGATATCGTTATGCGTAGCCATTTTTTTTCTTTTTTATTATTTACAAAGTGACGACGGATTTATCTATTTTTTTATTTCAATCCGTCGCAATTTTGTAAATAATGAAAAAAAAAAACGGCTACGCATAACGATGGCTACATTCGGATAGATATTGATAGATATTTTCAAATAACCCTTCGCCGAGATATCAATGCCACAATGGAGGGGAAATATTTTTTTCAGTCGTCAAGTCAAGGCCCATATCTTGATCAATTTCAAAAATTTTTCAATAAAAATTTATATAAAACAAGATGAATATACGCTTAATGAAATAATAACAATCCAATCCCTTTATTAAGAAGTATACCTGTGAAAAAAATTGTTAAAAATTGGTTACTTTTTCGGCCAACACAGCAGCCTTCCCCTTAAGCGGGTATACCTCCCACCGTCAAATAATTTTTCTTCAATCACTGCTACGCTTTGAGAAAACATTCTAGTGACTCAGTTCTTCTACAGTTTATTAGTGCTATGTGCTATGATACATAGTTCATGATTTTTCAAGATTTTGTGTTCCCCGCTGAACATAAGTTCCTCCAAAACAATGGAAAAAAAGTCTTCTTACAATCAAAAATTTCTCTGTTTAAAACTTGAATCCATGAAATATTATTGGTTTGGCCCTAAATTACGTTAATACAAAATATTTCCTCCAAATTTGAAGAAATTTCATGCAACGTAGCAATCTGTACCCTACGAAAACTACTTTCTCTTCGATGGACTAAATGTTCAGCGGAGGACACAAAATCTTGAAAAATCATGAACCATGTATGAAAATAGCATTAATCAACTGTAAAAAAAACTGAGTCGTACTAAAATGTTTTCTCAGAGCGTAGCATTGATTTGACAAAAATTATTTTCAAGGTGGATACCCCTTTAAAAATATCCATCAGAACGAATTTTCATTCTAGGACTCGTTTTGATTTGAATAAACGAAGAGCGATCCGGAACAAAATTTAAGAAAAAATCAAATTTGTTTCAAAAATTACTTGAGACCCGAATCCATAATTAAAGCGCATGATATAGTTTCAGCTCCTGTCGAATGATGATTTATTATCCCGGTAAAAAAGGAGTCAACCGCTCTATTAAAAAAATCAGAAATTTTAATAATTATGATTCAAGTCTGTTTCGTCGTATCACGTAGACGATTGGGCATGATTTTCTCTGAGTTCGTTCATCATAGCTAAGAAAGTTGCTCGAATATGACAGCTAACACATCAGCTGAAAAAAATTGCCCGATTCTGCCAGCTAACTCATCAGCTGATGAATTAACTGTCATAATCGAGCAATTTTTATCAGCTGATGTGTTAGCTGTCATATTTGAGCAACTTTCTTGGCTATGATAAACGAACTCAGGAAAAATCACGCCCAATTGTCTACGTATCGATGGCTCCTATCGAAATGAGCGTAACTCAGGAGTGCAGGAAAGCAAAGCGTAACTCGGCGAAGCGGTTAAAAAAGGCGTATGTCTCCTGTGACTCCCTATAACAAACGCCTGTCTTAACTGCTTCGCCAAGTTATGCTTTTCTTTCCTGCACTGCTGAGTTACGCTCAATTCGATAGGAGCCATCGATATGCTTCGACGAAACAGACTTGAATCATAATTATTAGAATCTCTGATTTTTTTAATAGAGCGGTTGACTCCATTTTTACCGGGATAATAATAAATCATTATTCGACAGAAGCTGAAACTATATCATTCGCTCTAATTATGGGTTCGGGTCTCGACTAATTGTGAAAAAAAAATTGGGTTTTCTTCAATCGTGTTCCCAACCGCTCTTTGTTTATCCAAATCAAAACGATTCCCGGAAGGAAAATTCGTTCTGATGGATATTCTTCACGGGGCATGATCTGTTATAGTTGATGGGCAAATAAGACTATAGCATGACCTTACACATATAGTTTATCATCTAAAAAATATGAATAACATACAATTCCATCTTCATACTTTTTGTAATTGTATCAGGTAATTTTGGTGACCTATCCATCGAAAACGAGTCCCAAGAAAATACGGAGAGCATAGAGCTCAGCTCTTCGGAGGATGTAAAATCAATAAAGCCGTATGATAACACTGTGTAATTAAAACAATTTTATTTGCTTAATTCGATTACGGTGATGTTTGCTTGTCGAATTCAAAATAACTATTCATGAATAACTTGACAAATTTTATGATTTAGAGAACTTGTTGGCTACATTGATAATATTGAGGCACCCAGACTGGTGGGTGCAAAAAATAATAAAATATTCAAATTCTTCCTCAATAATGGCGACGGAGAGAGGATTCAAGTCACGTCCTGGAATGCAGAGAGTGACAGGATCGAACCCCTACTGAGACCAAACTTTGTACGACTATTCAAATATTCAATCAAATTTTTGTTTTTAAATTCAATTTAAATTTTTGAATTTATCGAGTTAATTTGTAAACAATAATATTAATTTGTCGTATAGCTTGTCACACATTTCTATAACACATTTCAGATAACACACATAGATGGGGCTTATGCGAAGCCAAGTCTAATAAGCAATTTCAATAAGGGCACAGTAAACTACGAATTGATAATTCAATCAAATACGATTATAAATATTCTTGGGAAACACTGCGTCCAAGAATCAGAGGCAGAATCCCGACTCGTGATTCTAGCGGATGTGCTGAATTATAAGAATTTACTACGTAAGTATATGTTCATTCATATTCTCTTTTTGATATATTATCACACCTGTGTTTCATTGTTTTATCCATCGCATTATTTTATACAAATCAAATTCAAAGATTCTAGATTCAGAATCAATTATAATGTATCTTAAATCAATACCCGTGAGATAACAGCAAATAAATCAATATGATTATTAATCAAAATTTCATTACAACACGTCCACATCACATTAAATAACTAATAACGAATCATATTTTGAGTTTAGTAAAAATATTATAATTAAATTAAAAACGTTTATATTTACATAGAATGATAACAATAATGATAATTCTGAAAAAGTGATAAAAATAATCATAGAAATCTTAATTGAAATAAACCTAAACATATTAATAATAATTTTGTTTTCCATTGATGATGCTTGGACAGTTAATTTCAGTTAATGATTATTTTGATGAGTAAGCATGTGTATTTTACAGGTACGCAGGGTTTTATAAAATCAAATTTCTATCTGATTAAAAATCAGAACGCAAAATCGAGTGATTACGGGTGTGGATCCATCACTGATGGAGAAGTAAAATTAGAGGTGCGAATCCCCGACATGGATGTGGATAACACGTTTAGTAAAGGCGACCATGTCGAGGTGAAAGGATATATCCAATCTAATGGTAAGCTATTAATTATCACGTTCATAGATCATGATATTTTTATGTCTTATGTTATCAATATAGCCAAATCAGTTCTACTTGTTTCATTCAACATCTTTTGTTATTTAATAATCTACAGCATTGATTATTATTTATAAAATTAGTTTCATATTTTTTCTCAAATTTATTTTACACCAAAGTGTTAAATTGAAATTCGCCAGCAAATAGGTAATATATCATTAAATTTGGTTGATATTCATAAATTTGAATTTTCATATTTTATCACATGTCAAACGTCGTGGATTATTAAATATTATCAATAATTGATCATCTATTTCTTAGATCAGAATATCCATGTTCAATTAATTGTTATATGTACTTCTTCCGTAGCGAATCCGGTGTATCTACTATCAAGTAATCTGAGCAGTGTAACATTGGTTAAGGCCCATCCCTAGTCGCCCACCTCCTTTTGGTCGAAATGTGTTACATTTCGATTATTATCCGAGCCCAGGCGTCGAAACTGCAAAAAAGAGATGCTTAGCGCAACTTCTATTTCAATTCCGAACACATACGTCCAAAAAAATGTTCGTTTCGTGCGAAAATAGAGTCTACAGATCGATTTTACATTGTTACGAAATTATTCGAATTCGGATAATTTCGTGACAATGTAAAATCGATCTGTAGACTCTATTTTCGCACAAAACGAACATTTTTTTGGACGTATGTGTTCGGAATTGAAATAGAAGTTGCGCTAAGCATCTCTTTTTTGCAGTTCCGACGCCTGGGCTCGGATAATAATCGAAATGTAACACATTTCGACCAAAAGGAGGTGGGCGACTAGGGATGGGCCTTAACTATTAGGTCAATTAAAAATTTTTTCTTGATACTAAATACTCGTGCACAAATATCCGGTCTGTCAGCTGCTTGCTGGCCTGGGAGAAGATTTTCGCGTATTTCTCTCCAATTTGGATTACATGTCATTGTGACGAATAGATCTGGTTTACCATATTTTCGAACGATAGCCATAGCATCTTGATAATTTTGCATCATATTGCGCGGTGAACCTATGAATGTTGAAGGTAGTATAACCATTTTTCCAACACGACCATTCACCTCATCCGCAGCATTTTGCAAGTAATCAACAAGTCCGTTATAGGACTCTGCGCGCAGTTCTTTCTGGTGTCCCTTACAGTACTCTATTCGATCTTTCTCAATTTTGACGTGATTGTCCACAGACCATTGCTGGAACAATCGACGACCCATAATGAAAGGATTAAAGTCGTTACGTATAGCCATCCGGTATTTAACATACGCTAACCTGGATATACGTCGGTTACTGTTCAAACGCATTAAATTGCGATGCCAACCCCGAGAACCACATGGGTAAAATAATGGATAGATCCAAGGCTCCACATTTGGGTCCATACTGCTGACCTGTTTCAAGACTTTATCCTTTCTATTTCTTATACATACATAAGATTCAGGGATCTCTCCATCAGCAGTGGTAGAAAACACAGCAGCCACTTCGTTAGTCCTTTGAAAGTTATACCTACGTCGGTCCACACCAGGCTTCAAAGTAAATAGCATAGTGAGCTCAGGGACGGGCTCATTATTTTCCACTGCTAGGCGCCGTTGATTTGAAATTTCTTCACCCATCATTTGGTATGATTGTGCGAATATGTTATACTCTCGCATTATTCGATCGAGTGTAGACACGATTCCTTCGTCGAGGTCAGAGTTATGATTCAAGCGATGTTCCGTCGCTTCGTTCGAATCAATTATGAAGAGCTGACCATAACTCGGAGGTTCATTCGGAGCAGAATATAATGACGTGTTGACCTGATAATAAATCTGACCGTGGATCTTAAAACAATACGGCCCGGGTCGTCTCGCGCCGAAATTAACGAGATTAGCGTTAAAAGATGTAAACGAAAATGAGCTATTGTAGCACCGTATCCGTTTAAAAAAATCGTTTGATTTCGGATGTGCTGTCTCAAACAGAGCGCGCAGTTCATCTGGAAAATCAGGCGACGCATCAAGAACGACACTCCCATGACTACAACAATCATTGAAAGAATTTCCTCTATTAGCAACCTTTTCATTCGAAAAGTGTTTTGCACCACAATGAATACATGATACCTCCATCATTCCGATGTAATGCTCGGACATCTCATGTAAATGGCCAAGAGTAAAGTGGCGTACACTCGACGCTTCACTTTGTACAGTTCGATACATACGTTGACGTTCAATATTACTAAGCGCTGACGTTCTCGGATTTTGTGTGGAATTATCGATTACGATTCTCGTCACAGCATCTTGATGCTGAATGTTAGTGGGATTTAAAATTTCATCGGAGTGATATCTCACGTCCAAACGAATGACACCGGCCTCCCTGTCTACAACGCGACTACAACCTGCTTCATTAATAATGCTCTGATTACAACGCCGTTGACGTTGATTTTCGTTATTTCTTTCCCTGCGCAATCGTTGAAACTCTTCCTCTTGTTCAACGGTACGATCGATTTTTCGACGTGGCATTATTTAAACAATTCTGATAACAATGTGATTAAGTACTCGTATGCATCATGGTGTTAATAAGTTAAATGTAGTTCTGTGATTCAATTCCTTTATAAAGATACTCATGAATCAGTTAAGGTACTCGTTAGACATATCTCAGTAGGTACTCGTGGTGCTCATGAAAGTACTCGTAAATAAATTGTTTGTTATTAGAGATTTAATGAATTACAATGCATAAATATAATCAGTCTTCTGAAAGCTGAATGGCTGTTGACCTTGCAAAACATTCGTCTTCTGCATATCTGAAAATAAGAGCAATAGGTGAATATAGAGGATCTGCCTCGGCTGTGATGCATGCGAATCGAATGATGACTAAGATTTATTTAACTGTAACATGAAATCATTCAAATTCAATGAATCGAAATAAAAACGTATAAATTGAATGGTGCACAGCAACATAAAAATTAATACTGCTATACAGATTACCGACATTGCATTAAGACTCAAATTGATTTCTGGTTTGGTCGATGTATGAGGGTACAGATGATTCAAAGAGCCTTACCTACATGTAGAATTCTTTATGGTTTGAAGACGCGAAATTTTAGCCTTCGGCAAAACGTGAGCAAGTTTGCTGATGACGCCAATCGTTGGCTGAGCGTAAGAAGCTGGTACGGTCAGTTCTTTTCTGTAATATAGTATGAATTATTCTTCAGTTTCGGTTCTATAAAAGTACGATTCATAACATGTTAAAGAGACTTACTGCTTTGTGGATTCCCCTTTGTGCCTCGAATTCGTGAAATTACACCAGTCGTCGACTTGAATTCGCAGAATGACACATCGCTGTGAAGTCGAATCAAACAAATTCCGGCGAAAAACAGAAAACAATATTCGGCGCGAGCAGCCAATAGACGTTGCGGAAAAGCGATGACGGAAGTGCGAGAGTTTCGATATAATTGCGTCAGTTCCGTTACAATCTCTTTTTTACTGAAGGGAACTTTCAAAGGCCGTGAAATGAATAAATAAATGAATAAATAAATGATTAGATGAATAATTAAATAAATAATTAAATAAATAAATAAAAGTTAACAATTAACAATCGTTATCACAATAAATTATATTGAAAGAGTAAAATTATTCAGTACAATTTGGTTGTATCAATAATAACATTAATTAGATTTATTATTTTCACTTAGCTGCTTTGCTTTTACGATGCATGGATTTCACAAATCCATTTAATTATTTATTTAATCATTTATTTATTGATTCATTTATTTATTCATACATTTATTTATTTAATTATTCAGTCATACATTCATTTATTCATTTGATTATTCATGTAATTATTAATTTATTTATTCTTCGATTTATTCATTCATCCATCCATCCATCCACCCATTCATTCAATTCATCATTTTACGGCCTTTGAAAGTTTAAAATTAGAAAGGAGATGGCCAGCCTGCGAAAAACAGACGAAAATCTTGGGTGGTGTCGAGTTGGCGGTGACTGACTGCGATGTTTCACGGAAACCGCTTAGTATATTTTAATAAACACTCGAACTTGTGCCTTTTGATTTCTACTCTAGATTCATCCGTGAGAAGCTTATAGATTTTTGGTGTGATAATTGGGGGTTTCCTTTTTGTGAATAAAATCAATATTAAAAATACTTCGCTATTCAAGATATGAATAAGTTCCATTGTTAACAGGTAGCAAGACAAAGACATATTCAATCAAATTTGCAAAAACGAATATCAAAGCTGCAAACCCATCCACAAAGTAAACACAAATCTGAATATCAGCAAAAAACCATTGCTGCCCTACAAAAGCCAAAGAAATGCGTCAAATATGCCAACAAGTCTCCGAACGTTCAACAGAGTGTATTCAAAACTCCGGTTGTTCAAGGAGCGGGCGAGAAACCAGATTCTGAAAAGCAAGTACCTACGCGTTCACCATCTTCTGACGATTCTGTTTCACCGCAGGTAATTGTGCATTCAGCTTACATAAGTAGAAGATCAATTCTGTACTGCACCTATTATAAGTAGATGGCATTTTTTCTCCCAGAAGAAAAGGAGTATACTGTAACGTGTTCGGCTTATAGCCAAATAGCCGGACACGTACATGGTATAGGCGATACACCTATACGATCACATGTCATTGTATAGAGCAGCGTCATAGCGCGCAAGCGAACACACACATATTAGAATATCAGGTATGACGTCACCACAAGTATAAAAGGCGACCGTCTCACGGCTCGTGAGCGTATTCGAGCCAAAGCGGCCGTGCGACTCAAAATCATTTATAGCGGATTCGTGCCATAGCGGCCTGCCGTCTCATACATTCATTTAGCTTCAAAATCAATATAACCTCACTCTGAGTTTCGCAAGTGCCGAAGCGGCCACGTTTAATCTTTAAATTTCATTTTTGTTACGGATAGATAAGAAGAGCGGTATCTATACCATTTAGAATCAAGAAAATGAAATTGTAATAGCTAAAGCAGCATTCCAGTTAAATTCGAATTTCACAAATAGAAAAAAGCAAGCATAAAGTCCGACACATAGTGTCAGCGCGCGTTAAAATAAGGATATAATATTATGTTCAGCATTCTCTTTAGTTATATTTTTGTTTTATTATTTTTGTAAAATAGCAAATTCTCTTGCATCATATTATTTTGTTAAAATAAAACAGTAAATGTTCTAACGATCATTTAAAAGTTTATCAGGAATCTGACTTTTGTTCTATTTTCTTATTAACTGATTTTGTTTATTAATTTCTTTTTCTTTCAGTTATCTTAGAGTCATTGATAGCTAGATATCAGTATCGGTGCGTTGATCTCATCCAGCACGGTAGCTCTATAGCATCTACCCTAGTCTGGTGAGTGATACATATCCCAGATCTGATCAAAACGGTATCGGTGAGTCCAATTCAACAGCACGATAGCTCTATAGCACCTATCGCTGTCTGGCGAATTTGACATATCCCAGATCCGTAGGGAGGCAGCTCTGGTAGTGAAAAATCTATCCGAGTCTGTATTAGGGTAATTTAAGGGTTTTTTCAACTTTTCCCAGAGGAGCTCCAAATTTCATAACCCGTGACAAAGTACTCACGCGAACTAGCATAATTTCACCAGCCTTCTGCTGGTGAAACATATGGGGTGGTCTCCCTCAAGCGGGACACTTTTCTGCGCATAGGTCACCGATTTTGGTGCCACGCGAGATTTTGCCTTCGAACCGATCCCCATCAAGGAATCTAGAGCCATTCGCCTTGGTATCAAGTGGTTCGGAAGTTATTCGATGTTCAAAATATGAAAAAATCTGTTTTCGAGCGCACGGAACGATCTTTAGGCGTACGTAACTTCGGTTTGAGCGATCATACAGATGTTTTTCACTAGTGATTCGGAATCTCAGAACTTTCACCTTTCACGCTGTGAGGTCAGAAATTTCGGAAAAAAATTCTTGACTACGATTTTTTCAAAAAACTTTTGTTTTTCAGTTTTCGAAACGAAGGCCATAATTTTTGATGATGAATATTTTACTGTAGGTAGTCCTTTGAATACCGAAGAATCTCTGAAATTTGTGGAAGGGTGTTCGGCCTCGTTTTTGTTCAAATAATTCGACGATGAATTTCAATCATTGCAGTAACGCGCCTGGAGTCTTTTTGTTCAACCGATAGGCCATAGTTTTCACTATAAAGATTTTACGGAACTTGACGTATTCAGAAAAATTGCTATCAGAGAATCATGAGATTTGAAATTTTTAAAAATTTTCAATTTTAAATATAAAATTTTATGATTCTCTGATAGCAATTTTTCTGAATACGTCAAGTTCCGTAAAATCTTCATAGTAAAAACTATGGCCTATTGGTTGAACAAAAAGACTCCAGGCGCGTTATTCTAATGATTGAAATTCATCGTCGAATTATTTGAACAAGAACGAGGCCGAACACCCTTCCACAAATTTCAGAGATTCTTCAGTATTCAAAGGACTACCTAAAGTAAAATATTCATCATCAAAAATTATGGCCTTCATTTCGAAAACTGAAAAACAAAAGTTTTTTGAAAAAATCGTAGTTAAGAATTTTTTTTCCAAAATTTCTGAGCTCACAGCGTGAAAGGTGATAGTTTTGCGATTCCGAATCACTAGTGAAAAACATCTGTATGATCGCTCAAACCGAAGTTACGTACGCCTAAAGATCGTTCCGTGCGCTCGAAAACAGATTTTTTTATATTTTGAACATCGAATAACTCCCGAACCACTTGATACCAAGGCGAATGGTTCTAGATTCCTTGTTGGGGATCGGTTAGGAGTCAAAATCTCGCGTGGCACCAAAATCGGTGACCTGTGCGCAGAAAAGTGTCCCGCTTGAGGGAGACCACCCCATATGCATAATCATATGTTAGATTCACTTACCCTTACCGCCATTATAGTAGAATATTTGAAATAAAGGGACCTGTTTTATATAGATCGTCATGTTTATTTTCAATGTTTCCCACATTCTTTTCATTTTATTTATCAAATTACATCACAATACTCGTTACAATTTCGCTAAGTAATAAACGTCACTTCAGTAACTGTGAAATCAAGTCAGTCAGAAATACACAAGAATTATTCAGAATTAGAGTCCGTTTGAGGGACTCGAGATATCTGAGTGATATCCGTACCTTTCCCTCATAGTTTCTATTCATTATTTATGTTTGAATTTACATTTCATTTTCATCTGTTCTTGTAGTCTTGCCACTTAAGACAATGACAATTGGTATCTAAAAACGATCATTCCCTGATTAACATTTTGGTTCAATCTTGTCTCAAACTCCGATATCTGTGGTCTGACTCTTCAGTGTTTGCCTCAATTTATACTGATGGTTTTACTAAGTTATCACCTCCGAAGCCCCTATTTTACTCACTTTTTGCTTACTTTTCACTTACTTTTTCCGTGATTTTACTCACCTTTCAAGCTTTTTATTACCCGCTCCCCAACTGCATATATGCAAGCCCTGAAGTATATTAAGTTTCACATAAGATTTTTATTGAATACTCTCTGAATTTGTTAATCAATATTCATTCGTAATCTTGTTTCGACGAGCATCCAATTAGGCACAATTGTGAGGGAATTTTTTTCTTCATGCCCACTGAGATAATCATTCAGAACTTGACACACTTATTTCGATATTAACATACTGAAAAATAGAACCTATCAAACTCAAAACGTGTAAAATATAATTTACTGAAGTTCAATGCACAATGGTGACGTAGAGTGAATATTATCAGTCTGATGCACTGCATCGACGTAGAAAAAAAAATGGATCCGATCATAGTCTAATGCACAATCCTCGCTTACTAGACGATACAAAAATATAACATAAATCTCGTGGAAGTCTAACTCATAACGTCAACTTAAAATCCAGGTCTGACCAGAGGGTATCAAAATATATGGATTGAGCGTATTGATGCAAGACTATCGTAGAGCATAAAATGGAAGTTTATGAAGTCTAACACCTGCATTCTGCTTTCTTCGTCTGACTCTTACCGTTTTTTCTATTCAATCATACTATCCCAATATTTTGCAACCCTAGCGTTTTCTCTCATCATCCTTTCTTTTTATGTGGTGACCTGCTACAAAATGAAACAATCCATAAAAAGGTTTTTCTCCAATAATTACATTCATAAATGCAAATACGCTGAGTCTACAATGAATAAATAAATATACATGATAATCTATATCATCCGAGAAAAAAAGAGTCGATCGATCATTTTTTTAACGATTTGTCGTGATAGCACTGATCTTAATTTGAAGAAAGCTTAATAGAGTCGAACACACAGACACAAGTTGCATACCAAAATGTGACGAATTTATTGAAATTTGATATTAAATATGAATATACATTATACATGGATTAAAAAATTATGTGCACCAAAGGTCGAGGCACTACGTTGACGTGGAGTGTAGAATAAAGCCTATCGGAGTCCAACACACAATGTTGACCGACAGTCTCATTTTGACTAGATGATACGGAGATAGATTATAAAACTCGTCGAAATCCTACGCATTACGTTGACTCACAATTAGAGTCTGAGCAGACGACCCGTACGGAAAAAACTACTGAAAGACTACTCAAAAACCACTGGAAAAACTATCGGGAAACTACTGAAATAACTACAGGGATACTATTGATTACCACTGCTGTTTTTCAGTAGTTCTCAGACTGTAAATTCGCGAATACTGGCGACTACTAGTGAGTAGTAACTACTGATGAGTAGTTACCACTCGCGAGGAGTCAACTATTTAACCTGAGGGGTGTGTGGAAATTACAGTCGAGGACTTACCAAGCACGTCTATCTAGTTCTCTCGAATAAAAAAAAAAAAAAATTGAAATTTCACGTCCGCATTTTATAAATTTCTACATGTAGATGGACAAGCATTGAAAATCCGTTGAGAAAAACGTTTTCCGGTCTTTTCGATATAACCGGGATTTGAACCCAAGTCCACTCGCACTCGCTGTATTACTAGTCGCACGCTCTACCCACTACGCCAAACTACCCTATGGTCGGTTGGTTAATATTTCCTTATTTGTCGAAGCTCATGATTAAGGTTTTGAATTGAATTAAAATAAAAGGTGTTGAAAAACTGAAAGTTTTTTGTAATAGTAAAAAAAATGCATATATGCATATATACATATTTATAAATTATCTTATCTGATTAAATTCAGGTTACAATTTTCCATAATTTGAGATATTATTATTTTTATATAACCTTCATGCGTACAATCACCAACTATTCAACCAAATACTTTCGACATTTTTTCTCTAATTATTTCTTTCTATTGTATCTTTTGTTTTATTTTAATTCTTCGATTAATTTTTTGTTCTCTTTTGTTTTCAATTTCTGTCAAAATATGGCTCAAGATGTCGGTTGACATTTTTATTTCGAATAATATTTTTTCCACATCATGGGGCAAACGAAATATGTACCGCATTTTTTCCACTTTTGTCTTGTATAATATGTCAATTTTGTGGAATTCCAAAATAATGCGACTTAATTTTTTTTTATATCAGACAAATGTCCTTATTTATAGCGTAGTCAATTAAAGCCTAATTTGGTTAGGAAATAATTGAAAAAAAATGTGTTATTGTTATAAATGTATTGAAGCAAAAAGCGGATTATTATACAAACGGAAGGTATTAAAACGATCATCATGTCAGTCATTTGAAGTTGGAAGAAGAAAATTTATGATTGTTTTACAATAATAAGATTTTTTTCGAAATATTTGCAGCAGAAAGATATTATTCAAAACCGAAATGTTGACTGAAATCATTCATATTTGAGAGAAATGAAAAATAAAATTAAAAATTGAAAAACATAATGAAAATACTGAAGCTGTAATAGATTCAGCAGTGAATACTCGCAGTACTGCTCAAATTAGTTACCACCAGCAGTAATCACTACTTGACTTCCCAGTAAACGAAAAAAGATTGAAACCGATTAAAATGGATTAAAACTTTGAATCCGGATGAATCTGTTTTCTTGATCCCAAAATTGAAATTAAATACAATAGTCTGGTTAACTAGTTGAATCTGTTTCTATTCTTCGAATATATTTCTATATTTCAATAATTGTGTAACGATTAGAACAGATAGAACATTCCAATTTTGAGGATTTAGAATGGTAATCGTATGTTAGGATTAAACAGAACAATGTTGAAGCACGGCAAATCTGTTTCTTCACGCTACGTATGAGGTAGTAATTGAAATTAAAAAGGTGACATTTAACTTACTGACTATGAAATGAAATTACAAATAAATAAATGAACTCTTGATATAATATTTATTGCATTATAGTACATCTTACAATGTGAGAATGCATGTTGATTAAATGATAACATGCATTATCGTTAGACAGCATCATCTGAAACTATAGTAATCGTTGCACGCTTGTTCTAATAGCTATAATATCACAGATGTAATAATATACCTAATAACACGAACTTAAGATTGAATTGTTTGATCGTTAGCGGAGACTGAATGGAATAATGCTGAATATATGTTCACGCTCTATTTTCTTGGCATGCTAGATAGGAGTATATATATATGACGGTGGACGTTAAGTCAGAATAACTTTGAAAATAAATTTCCCAGACCGCCCCCCGAAATCGACTCCGAATAATTTAAAACAAACCTTGTAATTTTTGTAGATTCATGTTTCAACATTCAACCCCTGACCACAGGGGATGAACTTTTCCATTTAAAATACACGGGGTCCCACGGTCTTCCAGCTATTATATTATGGTAGGACTATTGAGGAACCTAAAAGTTCGAAATTCTCACAAATTAGTCTACGATAATGCTGCTGTGTGGACAGGCATGGCCACCCCTCGCCCTCAAATCTTTGTACAGCCAATATAACGATTTTTTTCCAATTCCATCAAATGTTGCTCAAAAACATTTAAACTGTATGTTTACCGATATATGTTTTTCAGTGAAATTAGAAAGAAATCATATTGGTATAGGATAACCCGTACAAAATTTTTGAATGCTGGGGGGGGGGGGGGGGGGCAATATTTGTCCATATAGCAGCATTCTCGTAGACTAATTTGTGGGAATTTCAAATCTTTAGACTCACAATTAGACCTACAATAAAATAATAACTGGAAAAGACGTCGCGAAGCCCCGTACATTTTAAATGGAAAAGTTCATCCTCTGTGGTCAAGGGTTGGAATGGTAAAATAAGAATCTGAAAGAAGTAGAGGATTAGATTTTATTTATTTGAAGTTGATCTGGGGGGCGGCCCAGAATTTTTTTTTTCGCGGACCACTCTAATACATATACTATACTCGAAACAGAAAAGTTTGAACTGAAAGAATGAAATTATATGATTATAATATATAAGTATGTAATGATAGTTACATTCTACGTGTTCAAGTGTCAATGGAAACGCAGACTTTTTTAAGAATTCTTCAAGATTATCCCTACAAAGTTGATATCAGTTTCTTCAAGTGACTACCTGATTTATCAAAACCTCTCAATCTCTCAGTGAAAAAAATATTTTTTTCTTCTAAACTCCAGTCTATATTCCCTGATTCATTTGTGATTGACAGTATGTGGACAAAAGCATATATAGAAGTAAATAACTATTTGCAATTCAAACAATGCTTCAACTGAAAGTTCATGCAAGTTTGTGGATGTCAGCTTTATTCACTGATGCTGTTGGTAACAGTAGCCTCGTTTGAATTGTCATTCTCATTGTCATCAACAAGATATTCATCGGAACAAGATATGTTCTGTCGCACGTCTGGTGAATCATCAAGTTGAAAATCATCTTCAGCAGTATAGTCATCTTCATTGTTGCTATCGATATCCGATTCATCAGACAGCTGCTCTTGTTGTTGCGCTGGTTCTATCTTTCCTGTAGTTCAAAAAGGATATGATTGATAGATACAGAAAGCAACAAGCTATCAAATACGACAAAAATTACTCACTTTTCAATTCAGAAATTTTTTTGCTTATATATTGTCTCGTTCTTTCCACTTCCAACTCAACGGCCTCCTCGGATAATTTTCTCGAGGTAAGTAGCCAGTGCCGGAAGATGTCTGAAGAAAATTATTGATGAAGAATGATAGCAAACATAAGATAATCAATACTACGACTCACTGCAAACCTTTGATAGCCAACAGCTTAACAGGATCAAGTTTTTGGTCTGGTTTTATCTGTTGTCGATTGCGATTGCTGCCCTTTCCTGTAATCGTGCTTTTCTGCAGTTTTTCGTAGCCATAGACTGCTACTGCAATGTTCTTCACGAATAACGATGGCGTTTGTACATTGGCAGTAACCATTGCATAGGTATTCCTGCATAACCACTCTACGTGCCCTAGATGTATCTGCCGAATCGAAAATTGGAATCAAACCATATAAATATAGCATAAAGGGATCAGAAATATCAGAAAGACTTTACCTTGAGGTCATCTTTTCTCAAATATCCAACAGGAGGCTGGGCATAACTTGACGTAAAATTTTCTTTCGCTATTACCATCTGTCCCAATGTTGCTGCAATAATATTCAAAAAATGTATCCTGAAAGAAGTTAGCGAGATACTTACTGGGCTACTGATCGCATATACTGAAGGCGCAGAAGCTGCATAGTTCACAAGTCCACAAGAATCTGAGTTCAGCAGAATCGCATTTTACCCTTCATTTGGTCGAAGTGGCTCATGACGCAAGTCTGCAAGTCTGCATTGAGTTTTCGTAACAGTTTTAGCTCAGCTTCTTTTTCGTTAACTTTATTATTCAATAATAATGTAGAGTTGGTATAGTTTTTATCGCACTGTTTCCACTCGCGCTCTTTATTCAGAAAATCACCCTGCCTGCTCTCTAATTTTTTTTGCAAGGCCGCAACTTCCAACCGGAGCGCATCCCTCTTAAGCTGTAATGCTGCAATCTTGTCATTACACACACGATGGTCCTGTAATGTTATAAACACGTGTCAAAGTATTGAAAAAAAATGATATCAGATATTTTTAATTGATGCAGACTCGCACAGTTATAAATTCCTTATGTGATGAATCTTCTTGCCCGAGCTCATTAGACGTGCCTTCTGCGCTTGGAACTACATTTTCTGTACAGAGTTTTTCCATTCCTGTTATGCTCCGTCGAATTTTCATCCGCTCAATATAATCTTCAGAAGGCATTGCCCCTTGAGAATCCATTGCTTCATGTATTGTAACTTATTGCATATGGGGTGGTCTCCCTCAAGCGGGACACTTTTCTGCGCACAGGTCACCGATTTTGGTGCCACGCGAGATTTTGACTCCTAACCGATCCCCAACAAGGAATCTAGAACCATTCGCCTTGGTATCAAGTGGTTCGGGAGTTATTCGATGTTCAAAATATAAAAAAATCTGTTTTCGAGCGCACGGAACGATCTTTAGGCGTACGTAACTTCGGTTTGAGCGATCATACAGATGTTTTTCACTAGTGATTCGGAATCGCAAAACTATCACCTTTCACGCTGTGAGCTCAGAAATTTTGGAAAAAAAATTCTTAACTACGATTTTTTCAAAAAACTTTTGTTTTTCAGTTTTCGAAATGAAGGCCATAATTTTTGATGATGAATATTTTACTTTAGGTAGTCCTTTGAATACTGAAGAATCTCTGAAATTTGTGGAAGGGTGTTCGGCCTCGTTCTTGTTCAAATAATTCGACGATGAATTTCAATCATTAGAATAACGCGCCTGGAGTCTTTTTGTTCAACCAATAGGCCATAGTTTTTACTATGAAGATTTTACGGAACTTGACGTATTCAGAAAAATTGCTATCAGAGAATCATAAAATTTTATATTTAAAATTGAAAATTTTTAAAAATTTCAAATCTCATGATTCTCTGATAGCAATTTTTCTGAATACGTCAAGTTCCGTAAAATCTTTATAGTGAAAACTATGGCCTATCGGTTGAACAAAAAGACTCCAGGCGCGTTACTGCAATGATTGAAATTCATCGTCGAATTATTTGAACAAAAACGAGGCCGAACACCCTTCCACAAATTTCAGAGATTCTTCGGTATTCAAAGGACTACCTACAGTAAAATATTCATCATCAAAAATTATGGCCTTCGTTTCGAAAACTGAAAAACAAAAGTTTTTTGAAAAAATCGTAGTCAAGAATTTTTTTCCGAAATTTCTGACCTCACAGCGTGAAAGGTGAAAGTTCTGAGATTCCGAATCACTAGTGAAAAACATCTGTATGATCGCTCAAACCGAAGTTACGTACGCCTAAAGATCGTTCCGTGCGCTCGAAAACAGATTTTTTCATATTTTGAACATCGAATAACTTCCGAACCACTTGATACCAAGGCGAATGGCTCTAGATTCCTTGATGGGGATCGGTTCGAAGGCAAAATCTCGCGTGGCACCAAAATCGGTGACCTATGCGCAGAAAAGTGTCCCGCTTGAGGGAGACCACCCCATATATAATAGGTATTAATAGGTATCAATTAATATTTTTTATCAGCGCTGCTGCTGGTCGTCGCCGTCCCTCTTCTTCTTCTTCTTGCCCTTACCGCCACCATAGTAGGGATTGGCCATGTCATAGAGTAGGTCAACCAAGTTACGGCGCCTCTGGCGCCTGGCCTGCCATTGTTGCCTGGCTCTTTGATGGCGCCGGCAACATCTTCTCCTGAAAAATTGAAAATTACATCATTATTACGAAGAGTTTTGTAGCAAAATCAGTTGAAGCAGCTACCAGAGCTTGATTAGCCTAAATTAATCATAATTCAGAACAATGATCGTTATACTAGTTCAAATAGGCTTCATTATCAAGACTAGGATATTTCTGCGATTATTAAAATTTCTACAGTATACATCATCAGAGATGCTGCTGACTGACTTGTAGCAGTTGCTCGCATACCTGAAGTCAACTGTAGAACTCCAAGCTTGTCCCAACTTACATGACTGAATGATATCAAAAAATTTAGTGATGTAACAATAATTGTCAAATTGATAATATGGATATAAAAGTGCTTTGGTAAATTAATTTAGGATGAGTTATATGAGCAAATCCAGATAGAACTTGAAAAAAGCGTGTCCCTTGGTCTTTTGAGGGACTCAAATTATAAAATATGACAAGCTATTGCTATCAACAGACTCTTCATAATGTCCTGCACTAGAGGCATATAACGCATGGCCCGGAATCAAGAAATTATACAAGTTATTTCACCAAAAGTCACTGAAATGTCCTTACCGTCCTTATCCCTGGCGGATGGTAAGGACATTTGTCGTGCAAATTTCTGTGAGAACAATTTTTCCTAATACTCTGCCGGAATTTTCCTACAACGGCACACTTTGTTCTCAATAGATAATCGTTCCAAGGGTTAAGGGTTGCAAGAAAAATGTCCTTACCGTCCACCAGGGACAGGGACGGTAAGGACATTTTAGTGACTTTTGGTGAAATAACTGGTATAATTTCTTGATTCCGGGCCATGCGTTATATGCCTCTAGTGCAGGATATTATAAAGAGTCTGTTGATAGCAATAGTTTGTCATATTTCATAATTTGAGTGCCTCAAAAGGCCAAGGGACACGCTTTATTAAGTTCTATTTGGATTTACCCATATATATCATTGTACAATTGGATATGAAAATAAAACGGTTGTTACTATGCATGATGAAATATGGAATAAAGGTGGAAACGATAATGATTTTACACCATTTGTTGAAAATAGATAACGTCGACTATACCTCCAGCCGCCTCATTAGCAGCTTCTTGGGCCCCTCCACCCCCTGCTGCCCCATTTGCGGCTGCCCCTAGCTGCCCTACAGCCCCGACTGCCCCTTCAACCACTACGCCCATTTGGGCAGGCCCCACGTTCTCTATAAATAAAAGCATACAACCATATTCATTAACTGTATATACCTCGACATCGTGCAAGCTTTCCAATTACTTGTAATTCAAAGCATTGGATGGTTCGACTGATAAAATACATAATGAAATATGAAATTAGTTTTTCAATTTGTTGAAATCTCAAATGGTAACTAGTGAGAAGTGTATGGGAGTATATGCGAACTTATACCGTACCAGCCACGACTTGATTGGGCGGGGGGGGGGGGGATAATGCCCGCCGCCGGTCCCGGACCGTCGAGCTCCATCCTCTGGTCTGGTGGATCTATCAATCAGAACACGATATTTTATCACAGTGACATGACAGATTCGTGTATAGGGTGAAAGTGAATGTTGCGTAGCCGTTAAACAGATGATTCTCCGGATGGAGAACGGCGAAGATTCCTCCGCAGAATTCATTAGAACCTTGTTCAAAACTAGGGTCAAATGTTTTATCTCAAAAACTTTTACTCGTCAAGAGAAAGATTTGTCAAAGAGGGACCACGGGTCGAAAATGGACCCATCAACAGGAAAAAAAAATAATGAAGCCGAAAAAAATATACAAAAGAGGATTAATCTGCGACCGCTGGACCCTTTTAGACTTTTGTTGACATTATCATGGATAGGATGTTTTCAAACGATGAAAATTTTGAACTATAATTTACGGGACCACGTTTGGGGGTGATTTTTGCCAAACGCGAAGAATCACCCGGCAAGGCGGCAGCACAGAAGCCAGTCACCCAGACAGCACAGAATATTGCCCAATATTGTAGCAACATTGTAGCAGCATTGTAATATTGCTGCAATACTGCAACAGTATTACAATGTTGCTACCATATTACAATGTTGCTACAATATTGCTACAATATTGGGCATTATTCTGTGCTGTCTGGGCTCAACCTACATATTACAATTCCTCACACTTACGGACAGGATTCACCGGATCGGGGTTGGCCCCATGTCGGGGAAAATCTTCGTCGTCAAGATAGATGAGATCATCGTCGTGTATATTCATTTCGTTCAAATTAACATCAAAGTCGAGCAACTGTTCAACGAATATAAAATACAAGCATGAAATTTATCGAATTCTAGCAGAATTATTAATAATAATATTCTGTGCTCATAATATAAACTTACGCTATCAGTAGGCGATAATCCACGTGGAGTCGGGTTCGAAGACATGGCTGCAATGACCGTACGATTTCTCCGGATTCCCCATAGCCAAAACCATAGACAAACTAGAGGATTGAAAGATAGGAGCCCTACCAGGACGCACTGAGTACAAATTCCCTAGCTTCCAGCCAATCAGCGACTGGACTATTAGAAATCTGTACTCAGTGCGTCTTGGTAAAGCTCCTATCTCTC